>QLTV01001483.1:4257722-4335466 GCA_003457575.1 Thermophis baileyi | reverse complement strand
TCTATCTCTCTATCTCTCATCTATATGAAGAACGGTTGCAGGAACTGGGCATGGCTAGTCTAGGGAAGAGAAGGACCAGGGGAGACATGATAGCAGTCTTCCAATATTTGGGGGGCTGCCACAGAGAGGAGGGAGTCAAGCTATTCTCCAAAGCACCCGAAGGACAGACAAGGAATAATGGATTGAAACTGATCAAGGAGAGATTCAACCTAGAAATAAGGAGGAACTTTCTGACAGTGAGAACAATCAACCAATGGAACAGCTTGCCCTCAGAAGTTGTGGGAACTTCATCACTTGAGACTTTCAAGAAGAGATTGGACTGCCATTTGTCAGAAATGGTGTAGGGTCTCCTGCTTGAGCAGGGGGTTGGACTAGATGACCTACAAGGTCCCTTCCAACTCTGTTAATCTGTTAATCCCTGTTCCCCTTCCCTACATCTTCTCCTCCCCACCCCCCAGGCAGGCTGTAAAGTTCTACATGGCAGGTTAGGAACAAAAGCTATCCAGAGCAGAAAGATGGAGATGGAGAGATGGAAATGTATGTTTGTATGGAAAACAAAACGCTTTGCCTATTATTGTCTTTCTGCCAAGGATAAAAGTAAGAGCTTGTCCTTTCTAGAGGATAAAGGACACCCCACTTATTCCAGAATCCCACATTACATTTTTGCATGTTATATTGTAGGAAGTTAGCATCAACCCCCCTCCTAGAGGAATGAAATATTTTAGGAAATATTAAAAAGGCAGAATATTATATTTCCCTGGATGAGAAATGGAGGAGAAACATGTTTTTAGGCAGGAAACAGACTCACTCTTAATAGCCCCCACGTTTGTCAATGGACCATTAAGGCCAGAGCAAACACACTCATTCCCCCCACCTTTGTCAATGGGCAGTCTATTCTACATAACAAGGATCTACAGGAAGAACCATAATAGGAATCCCAAAGCCATCTCACCACATGGCACCTGAGAAGATTACATCAGCCAGACAAAAGCCTACAAAGTTAGCTAAGACCCCCGCCCCCTGGGAGACTGACAGCCAATGGGATACATTTCTTACACAGGAACAGGAAACTCGGTGGGACCCAACAGAGGGTATAAAAAATTCAGGGACTCTCAGCAACTTCCTTCTTTTCTTCTTCAACATCTTCGAGGCATGTGTTCTCCCTTTTCCCCAGGACCTCAAACCATGTGGTCCTGCTGTCCACCATTAAACCATCTTTCCAAACAGCCTCCATGCTTCCAGTGTCTTTTTTCCCACTTGGAACTGAACCCAGAAGGACATTTCTTCCAACAATATACAAACATAGGCAAACATACACACTCAGGGGAAACAACAGATTATTTTCAGGTTATCTTCATAGATGGGATTTCTGTGAATGATGACTTCCACTCTTCTATTTATTATGGTGCTTTTGTCCCTCCTATATCAAAGAACGGAAAGGTAATTTTCAGCAATGAATTATTCATACTCTGTGCCGTTGTGCCATTTGATATATTCTGAAATATTTAGGGAGCCATTTAATTCACTAATGATAAGTGAGCCAATTCTCAGAAGTGATAAGCTACTAAAGACCTGCATTTAAAAAAGCCTGTGCTGCTTTTGATATATAGCAGGTGATCGTCTCAAAATGATGGGAATTTAGGCTTGGTATCTGTCTTAGATACAGTAATATCTAGCCAATCTTGTTTGGGTTGGGAAACTTGGCTGCATCAGGCCTGGCTAATGCTGGGATGGGAAGCCACCAGGAGATCTCAGAGTGAATGGTAGATAAGGAATTTCAGCCACATACCAGAAGAAGACAACGAGAAGCTCTTGTGTCCAGGAAACTGCACCTTTTAAGTCATCAGGAATCTCACTTTACATTACGAAGACAGTGCCTTGATCAACGCATGACAAAAAACAAGTAGAAGCATTGTTCTGAATCATTTTTCATTAAAAAAGAAGAACAGAACTGCTGAAATGACAATTTTCTCTACCACAAAATCTTGTTTTAGCAAGTTATAGTGGTTATACTAACAGTGCAACTTCCAGATTAATTCAATAAGTATTGAATCCAATTGAAATAATCACTTTCCAATCTGTTCCAAATCATTTGACACGATTGCTTGTCAATTATTTTAAATAATTAAATTATTTCATTTATAGTTCTATATCTATATATATAGTTCTAAATATAGCTAGTTCTATATCACTTCCCAAGTCAAGAATCTCACAAAGCCCTATACAATAGCAGATTAAAATAGCAGATATAATTATCAAAGAAAAAGTACTCAACAATTAAACTAAGCACAGCAATCCTTTCCCAATTGTATGATTTCATGCTGTGCCACATTTCGTGATCTTGTGTGAGAAAACCTCTGAGATTTTGCTTTTCTTACAAAATGTAGACCATTTAAAAAATTGTTTCAACTCTGATGCAAAAGGAATTCCCAAATTATTTGTCATCAAGACCAGAAAAGTATTTCTTGCTGTGGGATGTTTTTGTCAATTTCACTATTTTCCAGATTCCTTACCTTTTATCACTCTTATACTCAGCTTTCAGTGACCACTGACAAATAAACTGAGTTTGAGGACCCCAATTCCTTGGTCTTAACCACCTCATTTTTTCAAAACTAGTGAATTTCATCTGCAAAAGCTGAACAGATAATTAAACGATATCTAGGCCATCTCTGGCTCCCTAAATCCTGGGATCTTGGAGTTGGAAGGGCCATGTAGGCCACTGAGTCCAACAGTCTGTTCTGGGCAGGAATCTAAATTAAAGCACGTGAGGTATTTTTATGTTACTATGCAGTCATGAATATATCACCCAAATACATTGCTCTGAATTAACTATCATTTGGGGCTGCTGCGAACCAAGACATTCATTGTTCTTTTAGAAGCCAAAGTACCACCTAGTACTCTGTGTCTATGGAGATTCTCAGTCATCCAGGTCATGGCTGTCCCAAAGGTGCTTGTTCAAGGGGCAACTGGACTTCCTTGTTTTTCAACAAGAAAGTCCAGTTGCCCCTTGAAAAAGCACCTTTGGGACTACCTAGTCTGAATTTTGATCAGGTGACCATGGGGATGCTGCAACAGTCGTGAGTGTGAAAAAGAGTCACGAGTCACTTTTTTCAGTGTGGTTGTAACTTCGAACGGTCACTAAACAAATGGTTGTAAATTGAGGACTACCTGTAGTTGAATGGGGAATCACCTAAGAATATCAGGCCTATTTACTAGATAAGGAAGCTTTTTTAAACCCTGAAAGAAGAGTGTGATAAAACATATTCATGATGCTTTTGAGGCACGCTGGAGACATCACAAATTAAGTTTAACTTGAGGGTATCTTATGTTTTACAATATAGTGTGATGCTAGGTAATATTATTGTGATGAGAAAAGTTTTAATCGATGTGTGAGGATTCAATTGTACACTATACAGGTATCTTAGAAAGCCAAAGGGTACAAAAGCCACTCCTTGCTCTCTCTCTGTTACTCCACACACACACACACACACACACACACACACACACACACACACACACACACACACACACACACACACACACACACAGACAAACTCTTAGTCAGCACTTTCTTCATGGTCAAAGATGCAATTGCTGCAAAAAGATTGGTCTGGCCAACCTTATCAGAAGAGATTCAGTAATAAACCTGTTTACCAAAATGCAAAATCCTTTATAAAACTAAGAAATACTGCACCTACCTTTCAGTTTTGTTCTTCCTTACATTAAAAAAGTATTATCAGGAAATAAAGAATCCCTCATATTTTGCTCACTGGTGATTATACTCAAGTGAATTATGAAAGAACTCAGATACACGGCCAATACAAGTACATATGAGTGATATTCTAAGCCTTGAGTGTTACTGTATATAGATCTGTCTGGTTAAATATTCATACTGATCTGTCATTAAGGGATAACATGGTTAGCGGAAAGATTTTTGAGAAAAAAAGGGGGAGGTCTTATAGAAGCTGTGCTAACAAAAACAAAATAGAAAACAATCCCACATTTATTATACGGTAGATTCGTATAAGACAACCTGGATCTATTAGAGAAATGGATATTTTATTGCAAAATTATGTAATTTTAATTGTGTTGTTATGCTACAATGATAATTGAATAAGCTGTACTACATCACCACCCAGTCTGGTGGGGGATTCCTCCCAGCTCTGTGTGCTGATGGATTTCACCTACTATGCCTTGTGAGTTGGGTCTAGGGTGGCTTGGGAATTCATAGCCATCATGACAACTATTGGCTTGCCCCAAGTTATCATGGTCCTTTCACACATAAAGGACCACACTTTCAATCTGGTTTTCACCTTGGAGCAATAGCAATAGCAATAGCACTTAGACTTATATACCGCTTCATAGTGCTTTACAGCCCTCTCTAAGCGGTTCACAGAGTCAGCATATTGCCCCCAACAATCTGGGTCCTCATTTTACCCACCTCAGAAGGATGGAAGGCTGAGTCAACCTTGAGCCGGTGAGATTTGAACCACCGAACTGCAGCTAGCAGTGAGCTGAAGTAGCCTGCAGTGCTGCACTCTAACCACTGCGCCACCTCGGCAATGTGGCTCATAGCCTGGCACTCAATGCATGATCCTTGAATCCAACATGATTGTCCATACAGTTCTACTGATAAGAACCATTAATAGATCATTGGTAGCCACAAATCTTAGGACCTTTTCAGTGCTGGCTTCCATGCCTGATTGTCTACTGATTCTTTTTTAAAGAGGCCAATACTGATTTTTAATCCCGAGCTGAGTTTTCAGAGTTTAAGGTGTGTTCCTAAATTACATGTTCCTAAATGTTACTATTTTATTTACTGATCTTGTAAATTATTCAGACTTTGGGAAGGATTGCTTTGAAATGCTGCATAAAATGTGGCTGCCAGTAATTCGGCAGTTCAATTCTCACCGGCTCAAGGTTGACTCAGCCTTCCATCCTTCCGAGGTTGGTAAAATGAGCACCCAGATTGTTGGGGGCAATACGCTGACTCTATAAACCACTTAGAGAGGGCTGTAAAGCACTATGAAGCAGTATATAAGTCTAAGTGCTATTGCTATTGCTATAAAATAGTTCAAATAAACAACAAAGGGATGTTTGTGACTTAATGTATCTTAATGCAATTTATTGGGCACTTATGATTCTTATTTGATCATTGAATATTTGTTTTAATTTTTGTAGTGGGCACTTATATTGTTGTTTTTTCCTTGATGTACTGTACATTACCCAAAATTTGCCAAGGCTGGAATGGATTATAATAGGAACCTATTTAAATAAAGAGAATAAAGAAAGAATAAATAAAGAGAATAAAGAGGAATCTCTGGCCTTCCTCCTTTTATCTGAGTAATGTACAATGCTACCAATAGAGGAGAATTTTTGTAGGTTAGGGTTGAAATGAGGGGTTCTTGGTGCTATCTGAGCTTGGATGTTTCATTACTGAAACCAGGTAACATAATCAGTGCTAGTAGGGAGTGGGGTTTACTCACATTTTATATTCTAGTACAGTGATGGTTAATGTTTTTGGCACCGTGCCGAAACTAGAGCGTGCGTGCATGCACGCGCGCACATGTGCGCCGGAGTGCCAGAACCCGGAAGAGAGCAGCTGGCCGCCGCGCACATGTGCACTGGCCAGCTGCTCTTCTGGGTTCCAGTGTATGCATGCACAGTGGCCAGCTGCTCTCTCACATGTGTGCACCGTAACCAAGAAGAGAGCAGCTGGCCAGTGCGCATGCACGCACAGGAACCAAGAAGAAAAGCAGTGCCCACAGAGAGGGCTCTGCATGCCACCTCTGGCACGCGTGCCATAGGATTGCCATCACAGTTCTAGTAGCTTACCCTGTCAGCTTTGATGGGAGGTGTCTTGGTGGTTCTTTGGTTGGGCTGTTAGCTACTGCTAGCTAGTTTGGCAGTTCCTTGATAGGAGTATTGTTTAGTTCTTGGTTGTTGGTCTGATATTAATATTGGTCTTAATTTGCTCATCTGGGTGTTGGTTGCTGGTGGGGAAGTGTTTTTTGTTCCCTTTTTGGCTTGTTGATTGTCTCTTTTGAATGGTATGTAGATATTTATGTATATGTATATATCACGGTTGACAGCCTGTTGATGGCCAATTTGGCAGAGTGCCAGACTGCCAGGAATTTTCTAGTGTCTTTTGTACTTGGCTTGCTCTAGGATCATCACAATTTGAAACTATGGTTAAGTCTGTCCATGTGTTGTAAAATTAAAGAGTTTTCATCATATGTTCAGATTCAGATTCAGATTAACAGAGTTGGAAGGGACCTTGTAGGTCATCTAGTCCAACCCCCAGCCCAAGCAGGATACCCTACACCATTTCTGACAGATGGCAGCCCAGTCTCTTCTTCAAAGCTTCCAGGGATGAAGCTCCCACAACTTCTGAAGGCAAAAGCTGTTCCACTGGTTGATTGTTCTCACTCACTCATTTAAAGCAGGAGAGAGTTACCAAGTCATCATGTCTAGGGCTGGCAATCTTCCCTCCCCCCCAACTGGGGCAGGGGGACCAGTGGGGTTGGGGGAGAGGAATGGATGTGCTCTGCTAATCTTCTGCCTGTTTGTCCTACGTAGTGGCTGTGGCAGTCCTTACATTATATGTTGTAGATGACTCAATTTTTTTATCTTCTGGGGCTGCTGGGTCTTTTGGTTTGCTTAGGATGTTTTGGAGGGCTTTAATAATGTACAATGAACTAACAGTGTACAATGAACTGACCTTGAATGTAAACAAACAGAAGCATTCAAACACATCTAATGTAAAATGTGCCTCCAAAAGCAAAAATACTGTCTGGACCTCTTGCCCCAACTACATGGGGTGGTGGGAGGAAATCATCATCATCATCATCATCATCATCCTTATTATGGCTTGTTGCCCAGTTGGTCAGCTGTTTAGATTAGATTTGGCATTTTCGTCCACTTATTGAGTTATTATTATATTTTTATCCTACCTTTTAAATATATAAATCAAGATGGTGAACATACCTAAAACTCCTGCCTCATATAATATACAATCTCCAATTTATGGCAGAAAAGCTTTGTGTGGTGGTACATTTCAGATTAAAAGCAAACGGGCATGTTAAAAGCTGTTTCGTTTTTTGGGGAAAAGCAAATGTGCAGTGAATCCTTACTGCTTGAGAACTTGGTGCTGATTGCTGGTTCACTCTTCCAACTGCTTCAGCAGCTGGACGTGCCCCGTTTGCATCCATTTTGTTTGTGGTCCTCCTGCTGTTTGCAGCATGGGGTTGATTACTGACCCTGGCCTCCAGGATGTTCCCATCCTCCCTGGGGCTTGGGTGATATCCCAGCCTCATCTGGAGCAGCCAGCCGCTCAAGGTCCCTGCAGGGCTGTTTCTCCTTCTTCAGCGGGCAGCACTGTTATTTGCTTGGCTTTCATTAAAGAACAGATTTTGGAATTAGGACACAATGTGGGTTTCCGCATTGACAAAATAACAGTAATAAGGAGTCCTCTTGAGAACTTTGGCAGTCATGCTTCTAAGTCTTAGGGCTCTGATAGAAAGAAGGAAATGAACATCTTGAGAAGGTTCAGGGCTTTTCTTGGAACGGCGAGGCTCACAGTCCCTGAAGTGCCCTGTTCATTTATATCCCCCTGACACTCTCCCGGATTGTATCCCTTTATAAAAAATAGCATTGCTGTTGATCTGATTATCAAGATTTGTCAGCTGCTTCCCAGGCAATTAAAAACCGGATTTCAATAAGCAGGAGTTGCTCGCAGGAAGTGCTGCAAGTCCTTGAAATTATGAGATAAAGTATTATAGACATAATGATAAGAAATGTGACAAATGTCATTTTACCACCCAAAATGAAACAGCAGGCACCGTTTGCACTTATAAATAAATATTAACCTTTAAAATGCAACTCAAAAGCCTGTCCGGAATTGCCTAACAAACTCTAAACCATCCAGTTATTAGATTATATTCTAATTACCTATATTGATACACACCCAATCAGGTACACAGACATGCAAAATAATTGAGCTGAAAGATTTGATTAGCTGAGAATTAGGCTATCCGTAGATTTCCTATATTGATTTTTTTAAAATCTCTTAACAGATCTGCTTTGTATTTTGTGATCTTCTCAGACTACGGAGTCATTAGTCCAATTCTCTGACTGGCACAATATATCATGTCTCATGGGACATTTACATTAGGCTTTGTCTCTTTGAAAGAGAATAAATCAGAGATGTCAGACAGTCATTCACTTCTAAGGCTGTGCAAAGGTGTAAACTTCATTTGTGTTATTATTGCCCAGGCACAAATGGAAAAGATTGCCTCGCCTGAGAATAAAACACAATTAATCAATAACTGCTTATTTCTTTTGAGTGAAGGTAGGGAAGGAAAGGTTAGCCCAAGGGCAAGAACAATGGAACAAAAATACTATCCAACTTCTTAAACTGAGTGACATGTAAAGACGGCAACCTCTTATTGGTGTGCCATATTTAGACTGTTACATTATCCAAAGCCTGTTCCAGGCATTAAAAAAAAATTAAGAATCAGAAAAAGCCATTTTTCCCATGAGGTTATTTATTTCCTAGGTTATTTATTTTGGAAATATACATGCATATCTCAAATAATTCCCAATAAAAGCAAATGAATAAATGTGCTATAAAATATAGAACAAAATATTAAAAGCT
The DNA here is from genome assembly GCA_003457575.1 of Thermophis baileyi. Lineage (NCBI taxonomy): Eukaryota > Metazoa > Chordata > Lepidosauria > Squamata > Dipsadidae > Thermophis > Thermophis baileyi. Next base: position 4,326,810 of record QLTV01001483.1, on the reverse strand, counting down.
CAATTGCAAAAAAAAAAAAAAACTGAAAACCAATGCAAATGGTGCATCAACTGACTCTAATCTTCCTACGCCATTTTTTAAATTCACCTAAACTGGAAGTAAATTATCCAGATGGTCTTCCTTGGACAAAAAAATTCCACTAGAGAGAAAATCATGAACTTACAGCTGCTCAACCAAACATTTGATGGGTATGCAAAGCAGCGCCCCAAATGGGTAACAGGAACAGCCTAAAGGCTCTTTCAGACAATCAACTGAATGAACTTTTCTATCGTTTGTCAGAATGCAACCATCTTCACCTCTTGGGTTGATGGCATATGGCCCATAGCCGCCATTAAATTCCCATAATCCTAACATGGATACTCAAGTTCTCCCAGAAGTCTGAGCCCTTGAAGCAAAGAGTTTTTGAGTGGCTGATATTTATGCCCATGTCCTGCCATTAGCCCTCTTACTAGAAATAGGCACCAAGGCTATTCTTCCTAACATTAAATTAAAAAATCCATCTGAAGGCAGAAGAATGAACAGACATCAAGATTAATTTCTTAAGAATGACTGCAGTTAAAAACATACTGCCAGTTGGACTAAGGCTGGTGTGCCATGCGGTGAGCACATCGATAATGAGATTTAAATTTAATGGATTTGTACAGGTAGTGCTCAACTTATGACCACAATTGAGCCCAAAATTTCTGTTGTTAAGTGAGACATTTGTTAAGTCAATTTTGCCCCATTTTACAGCCTTTCTTGCCACAGTTGTTAAGTGAATCACAGCAGTTGATAAGTTAGTAACAGGTTTGTTAAGTGAATCTGGCTTCACCATTGACTTTGCTTGTCAGAAGGTCGTAAAAGAGGATCACCTGACCCTGGGACACAGCAATGGTCATAAGTATGAGTCAGTTTGCCAAGGATCTGAATTTTGATCACATGATCATGGGGATCCTGCAAAGATTGTAACTGAGAAAAATGGTCATCAGTGCCATTGTAACTTTGAACGGTCTCTAAATGAACTGTTGTAAGTCGGGGACTACCAGTATTTATTCTCCTTCTTTCTTTCTTTCTTTCTTTCTTTCTTTCTTTCTTTCTTTCTTTCTTTCTTTCTTTCTTTCTTTCTTTCTTCTTTCTTTCTTTCTTTCTTTCTTTCTTTCTTTCTTTCTTTCTTTCTTTCTTTCTTTCTTTCTTTCTTTCTTCTTTCTTTCTTTCTTTCTTTCTTTCTTTCTTTCTTTCTTTCTTTCTTTCTTTCTTTCTTTCTTTCTTTCTTTCTTTCTTCTCTCCCCCCACAATCTTCCATGTGTGTTTAACCATATATTATACAGTATCCCTTTCAGGCATATCCAGTTTATCCATGTTCTGAGATCAAAGATTATTGGGCCACTATTCTGGAAGTCTTTCAGGTATAATTATTCCAAATAAACAAAACAAATGAATAAGTCATGCAAGATTAGTCATATCTTGCATGGGTATTGGCCTCAGGTCTTTCACATTCCCTTTCACAATGTGTCAATCTGTTTTTTATGCCAAGTGCTGTGGCTCCCCTTTTGAGCTGAGATCTGTGTTTATCTCAAAAGGAGTGTTTTTGTCAAGGGCAAAGACATGTGTCATTTAGCAGGCTTGGATTTTTTACACAGATGGACAACTTTGCCTAGCCTTGTAAAAATGTGCTAATCTAAATGGCATTTTGCCATGCAAGGATGAAGATCACCTTAGCGCAACAGCCCCAACTGTCCTGTTTTCAGCTGAGTTCGTGGTTTGTAGTAGAAACTGATCCAAGATTGTTAACCTTTCTGCTAATGGAACCCCCATTCCCCCTGTCTCTTCTACCTCAGGCACACACATTTTGAAACATTGGGAGTAATTTTGTTGTGAGCGGAATGGTCATGAGAATTGTGTTTCTTCAAGAATTGTTCTTCCTCTAGAAAATTATTGGCTTGATCCCAGGGACTAATGTTGAAATGGCCAAGAGCTGGAGGCCAATGATGACTAGCTAAAATTTACTTCAGTACAAGCCACATAGTATATCGATAGTAATGATGAATTTTCTATGTCACTATTTTGATATATACTGTATATATAATAAAGAGAAAAGATAAGGACTCCTATGTGCTATAGTAGCTGTCCCCAACCTTTTTGGCATCAGTGACTGGTTTCAGGGAAGATAATTTTTCCACAGATCGAGGCAGGGGGAGGACCGTGCAACCTAGATCCCATACATGCACAATTTCACTCGCCCACTATTGTGTGGCCCAGTTCCTAACAGGCCACACCCTGGTACTAGTCCACGGCCCTGGGGTTGGAGACTCTGTGCTGTAGAATTACAGAAAGTAAATAAATTTTTGCAATCACTTTTTCCATAGCTAACAGAACCTCTGGTATAGCAATTTTTAATAGCAGCAATTATGAACAATGAGAAAACTAAAGAAAAAAAACATTGCCCTTGGGTTAAATTAGCTTCATGAGATCATCATATAGGCAACGTCCCTTAGCCACAGAGCCAATTCAGAACAAATGAAATATTTATTTCACCCTGAATTAGCTTTGTGAGGCCCTGCAGTTTTTACCAGAATAATGAAATATATTCTCATTATTAAAACAGAAGTTTAAAATGAAAGTGAACCATGAATTTAGTTCTTATAAGAGCAAGGAAGGAAGGCACAGGAACCACACTATGGACAGAACATGGCAAAACAGGTCGGCAAAGGAGTAAAACAAGGTGGTTTACTTTCCCCTTATTTATGTATTCAAGCTATATGGTGAATACATATCGAGGGAGGCTGGATTAGAAGGAAAGCATGCAGGAGTGGGTTCCTCCTGGTTCGGACTGGTTCTCCCGAACCGGTAGCGGCCTGCTGGTGACATCATGATGATGTCACCGAACCGGATCGGTCGGTGCCGGACCGTGGGGGCCACAATCTTTTTTTTTGAATTTTTTTTATTTATTTATTTTGAATTTTTTTATTATTATTATTTTTTCCTTCTGAGCATGCGCAGAAGCCAACTTTTGGCACTGTGCATGCGGTTGCCATCTTTTCTTTGGCTTTTTTAAAATTATTATTTTCGGATTTTTTGTTACTGCGCATGCGCACGCGCCCACACGGCGCGGGAGGGAGCAAACCCGCAGTGAGGTAAGTTGGAACCCACCCCTGAAAGCATGGTTTCAAAGATGGAGGGAAAAATATTCAGCAATGTGCAATGCTGATGAAATTACCCTGATTGTTGAAAATGCAAATGAACTGTAAACTCAGTAAAGAAACCAGCAATCAAGAAATATGATGCAGTCTAGCACTTGGTGGCATAGCAATGAAGAACCTGGAAAAGACTGGGATGCCTTGATACATCCATACCTTCAAATGTCTGAATTGTGCAAACAATGGTTTTCCCTGTGACACACTATGGAAGTGAAAACTGCACTGTGAAGAAGCAGGATTGAAAGAGTATTGAAATATTTGAACTTTGGTGTTGGACAAAATTCCTGAGAATACTACAGACAGCTGAGGAAACAGACTAATGGATTCTAGACAAATCAGTCTGGAATTCACACTCAAGACCCAAAAGACCAAGCTCAAATTATTATATTTTGGTCATATTATGCAAAGACCTAGGTCTTCTGGTAAATCTGTATGGCTGAGAAAGTTGGGAGAAAAGATTGTTCATTGGCATAATACAGGGGTGCAAACTCAAGGCCCGTGGGCTGGATCCGGCCAGCGGGGCCCGCGGGGCCGGCCTGGAAATAGCAAAGGACCGGCCCACTGTGTCTCTGGCAGCCAAAATGGGGCGCGGGGGGCACACGCCCCTCCACACCCCATTTTCGGCCTGGACAGCCTGCAGCACTCTGCCGGCCAAAATAGCACAGGAGGCTGAGCATGACCCCCATACCCCATTTTTGGCCTGGACAGCCCCCTGCAGCACTCTGCCAGCCCAAACGGGGTGCAGGGGCATGCGGCTCATCCGTCCTGTCTCCCCCCCCTCCCCCTGGCCAGCCCGCGGAGGAGAAGTACAATGCTGATCCGGCCCTCAAAGAAATCCAGTTTGACACCCCTGGCATAATACAATGAGCTACAAATTAGTCCAACTTCATCATATCCGGTCCTAAAAATACATGGTCCTCCTGTAGTTTAGTTTACCCATGAATGCTGATTTGGGCTTGAGTAAAAATACTTAAGGTAAACATGAGAGAACATGTAGGAACACAATCTTTTCATTTCAAGTGGTACCATCCTATCAAACACATAATATTTAAAAAAAAAAAATCTATCCCAGAATCCTCTAGAATATACTAATCAGAATAAACAAAAGACCTCACAATTTATGTATTAAGATGAATAATACATCATTTCTAAGTATTACCTAGAAATTAGGAAGCTGTATTTTCCCAAATCTACGGTGTTGGTAATAGTGTTTTCACAACTATTTGACAGTGATATAGCAGGAGAAAGAACTAGATTTGCCAGATGTGCCATTAAGAAAAGCTGACAAAATAGATTGTGGTAGCACTTCTGTTAGCCTTACATTCACACACCTTCCAGAAGACATCTCTAGGGACAAATCAAAGAATAAAAAAAGTTTATTTCTACTAATAGGCAGAGAATTCAATCATATAGATTGCAAACTCTTTTCACTCTGTGGCTTATGGATTTTATGTCTTTTGAAATTTGGAAATTTGTTTCTACTCTTTCAACCCAAATGACTTCATATGCTACAGAAACAAATCCTATGTAGCTACATATAGAATTGCAACCTCTGAATAATGAAGGCCCATCGTTTAGCTGGATCCTCATACTGGATTGGATCCAGACTTAGCTGTGCTTAGAGCAGTCCCACTGAACTCTGTGGTGCTTGAGTCAGTCTTTATCAAAATAAGATGCTTGTTTTTGCTAGCTGTCCTCTAAGCATGACTAAGTGTTCATCCCAAACCCTATCATCTATTAGCTTAAGCCAATAAGGTCTATCCCTCACTTGTTTCTTATTTTGCAAGCAGGTTGGCTGGGCCACATAGCACCTTTGGCACGGCTCCTTCAAGGTCAAGAACATTTTCAAAATGTTATCTTACCCACTTTGAGATGCTTCATAGGGCTTGCAAGTCTGAGCTGGGACTGGAAGAAAAACCAAACCAAACAGAAAGACAGCAAGCCTGAAGAAAATAAGAGTGTAACTGCTGCTTTGAAGACATCTGAGACCTCCGGCACTGCTCCAGCCACCTCTTTAGCCCAGCAGCTGTGAAGGGCACGAGGGTCCTTGTGTACATGACACTTCAGTTGTAACATAGTGCCACAGCAGGAGGAGGCGGAGAGTTGATGAGGAGGATTTCAGAAAAAAAATGTGCTCCACTTAGGCTTCCTACCTGCCGTACCTTTCGTTGGCCATATGCTGCATTAAACAAGAGGTACTGTTTCTTGCAAGAAATAAACCGGGAATAGATAAAGGTTTAATAATTAACAAGAATTTGAGTAGGAACTTGGATGTGCAATGCAAATAAGAAAGGGAGAAAGTCAAAATGAAATTAAAAAAAAAAACACAGTAGCACAATTTTAAATACAGGAAGATTTTCTGAGGCCAAGATCACAATATTGGCTGCACAATCAAATGAAAGTTTTTAGTCGGTGAGGGGGGGCACATTTCCAAATGGATGCACAAAGCATTGGGACCCTCCCTGGGGAAGGGTCAAAATTCAAACCTAAAGATCAGGGGTGAAATCCAGCAGGTTCTGACAGGTTCTGGAGAACCGGTAGCGGAAATTTTGAGTAGTTCGGAGAACCGGCAAATACCACCTCTAGCTGGCCCCAGGAGTGGGGAGGGAATGGGGATTTTGCAGTATCCTTCCCCTGGAGTGGGGTGGGAATGGAGATTTTGCAATATCCTTCCCCCAGCAGTGGGGAGGGAATGGAGATTTTGCAATATCCTTCCCCTGCCACGCCCACCAAGCCACGCCCACAGAACCGGTAGGGGAAAAAATTTGAATTTCACCCCTGCTAAAGATTTTTTAATTCAAACCTAAAGACTGCCCAAGGAGCTGCTGATACAGTTCTACAAAGAAATTATTGAGTCTGTCATTTGCTCCTCTATAATTGTCTGGTTTGGCACAGCAACCAAACAAGACAGACACAGACTTCAATGGACAGTTAGGACTGCAGAAAAAACAATTGCAACCAGCTTGTCTTCCATTGAGGACCTGTATACTGCACGAGCCAGAAAGAGGGCTGTGAAAATATCCACAGACCCCTCACATCCTGGACATACTGTTTCAACTTCTTCCCTCAAGATGACACTATAGGGCAGGGGTGTCAAACTGAATTTCATTTCAGGGCCGCATCATGGTTGTGTTTGACCTTGTGGGAGGCCAGGGGGGCGTGGCCAGCTTGACTTGTGTCGGGGTGCCTGTGGTGACCCGAACGCTCTGGCAGCGAAAATGGGCTCCTGAGCTCTGTTTTCGGCTGCGACGGTCTCCTGCAACCCTCTGCCAGTGAAAATGGAGCTCGGGAGGGCCGCCTGTGGCCCTCCCAAGCTCCATTTTTGCTAGCAGAGGCACCATGGGCCGATCCTTTGCTGTTTCCAGGTCGGCCCTGTGGGCCAGATCTAAGCATCCCATGGGCTGGATCAGGCCCCCGGGCCTTGAGTTTGACACCCCTGCTATAGGGCATTGCACACCAAAACAACTAGATGCAAGGACAGTATTTTCCCGCATGACATCATTCTGCTAAACATCTAATTCCCACAACATTATCTTATGCCCTGGGATGTCAAACCACCTAGTAGGGCTATTATCCTTCTCACCTTTCCTATTTCCTATTTCCTATTTCCTTAGCTTCTTATGACTATAACATTGTTGTTTGTATCTTATGATTTATGTTGATTGCTTTTATTAGTATCCTATTATGATTTATGTTGCTTGCTTATTTAGTATCCCATGACTATCACTGAGTGTTGTATCTTAAGATTTATGATGATTGCATTTTATGATTGTGATCATGATTTATCACTTGTTGCTTGTATGTACACTGAGAGCTTATGCACCGGAGACAAATTCCTTGTGTGTTCAATCACACTTGGCCAATAAAGAATTCTATTCTATTCTATTTTGAAATCTGACACTGGTGGGCAGAGTGTAAGAAAAAGGCTCTGACTCTTTGCTGATGTGACGTACACACCTAGTCACACTGGTTAGTTGACATTAAGGACATTTCACAGTTTAAATGATGTTGAAGACTTCCCCTTTTACAAACTCACCCTCTCTTTCTTTACAGGTTTCCATTTCTCTGGGCTGTCTTCTTTGTACTGATTAGTAGCTACCCACCCTCTACAATTACAGCTTGTGTTACCAGAGCTAAACCATTTTTTTTTGTCAAGCATAATATTAAGCATATTATTGACAGTGGGATTCTGAAGCTGCCATTCTGCCAAATCAGATGTGTCCTATTTTATCTTTTGGGAATTGCTTCTATTTCAAATTTGTTGTTACAGTCACAAAAATGTATGCAGGACATAATGATTCCTGCCACAACCCCAGACTTTTTTTTAATATTTATTTTATTTTGATTATTGTCCAGCTTAAGATTCTGAAGGAACTTTGTTTTATATTCTTGAATTAATGGCCTCCAGTTTCCAGTGATTTTATAAAACAGGCACATTTATTCCATTATATCTTCCTTTCCTGGAACATATGTTTTTTCAAACTTGCAGTATCCCAGACTTGTATGCTGTACTCCTTCTCCCATGAATAAGCCCAAATCATTTCATTGGGCTTAGTGCTGAGCAAGAAATAAGTACATCAATTTAAAAAATTATTTTTATACCTGCAGTATATACAGTATGTGTGTATTATATATATATATGCACATACACACATACACAAACTGGTAGAAACAGTCACCTTTATAATGCTAATTTGTAGGAAATAAACCACAAAAGCAAAAAGCAATTAAATTAAAGCCATTTATAATGGGAAAGATGAACTTGCTTACTTTTTCATACTTCTTGAAATCTGGGTTTCCTTTACATAACAGCCACTCTAATTTCTTCCACCTTTATTTCTGGTTGCAAGTTGGGCATTATAGAAACACCTGTGGGAAATCCTAATTCACACACAGTTGCAAAGGGAATCAGAATGCTCATAATCTTCTTATTTAATTCTTTGTACTGGTTTTGCTCATTGATCCAACATTCAGGAAGAAGCATTTTATTTTAAAAGAAATATTAGAAATGGCATCAATGAATCATTGCTGTTCAGTTGTACTGAGTTTACCTGTTGTTAATTTAGGACTGAAAGGATTCCCTAACTTCACTACAAACATACATGTCTACAGATACCTCAGAGGATATGCCCATCGTACATTGGATATCTGAAGAGGGAGAGGACATGGGCAATTGGAAAGAAAAACAAATGTAGGGAACACTCACTGTTTAACATTCTTGGCATCTGCAATAAACATTATAGTGAAAAAATGCAATATATATACTGTGTGTGTATATCTAGATCTAGATCTAGATCTAGATCTTATCTATATCTATGTCTATATCTACATCTACATCTACATCTACATCTACATCTATATCTATATCTATATCTATATCTATATCCAGAGGTGGGTTCCTCCCGGTTCGTACTGGTTCTATAGAACCGGTAGCAAACCGCTGATGATGTCACGGAGCTGGTTCTGTTGGTGCCGGTCCGTGGACGCCACCATCTTTTTTTTGGAATATTTTTTTTTTGGATTTTTTTTTGGGGGGGATTTTTTTGCTGATTTTTTTTTCTTCTGCGCATGCGCAGAAGCCGAGTCCCCGGCACTGCACATGCGCCACCATCTTGTTTCCAGCTTTTGGGGGGAGAAATTTTTTTGCAAATTTTTGACACTGCACATGCGCGCGCCCCCACATGGCGCGGCCACGTGGCACACAATGCTCGTGCAGTCACGTGGCATGGGAGAAAGCGAACAGGCGGCAAGGTAAGTTAGAACCCACCCCTGTCTATATCTATATCTGTATCTGTATCTGTATCTGTATCTGTATCTATATCTATATCTATATCTATATCTATATCTATATCTATATCTATATCTATATCTATATCTATATCTATATCTATATCTATATCTATATCTATATCTATATCTATATCTATATCTATCTATGAATTTCATGTATATGAAATTACTTTTTCCAGCATCAGAAAGACTGGTTTTTCAAAGGCACTATTTTTTCAACAAATCTTTATTTTCAAGAACATATGCTAGTGGTAATATAGAAACTATGATGATACACTTTCCAAATTTCACCATAGAAATATATGATGAGTCATGCAATCTACAGATTCGAGTGCTGCTAGATTGAAGGAGCTGTTCGCTAGAACCAAGAAATAAATACAGTAAATCTATGTTGACAAGTCTGTTGAAGGACAAGGGAAAGAAAGTAACAGACAATTTACAAAGCCATAGTCCAAAATTAACAACAACAAAAACCAAGATACTTATAAAGCCAGAAGGCTTTTTAAGGCTATATCTGCCAAATGGAGGACATGAGGAGAACAAGTCCTCCATTTGGTGGACATCTGCTAATTCTAATAGCACTAGCACTAACAATGGCACTTAGACTTATATACCGCTTGACAGTGCTTTACAGCTCTCTCTAAGCAGTTTACAGTGTCAGCATATTGCCCCCAACAATCTGGGTCCCCATTTTACTGACCTTGGAAGGATGGAAGGATGGAAGGCTGAGTCAATCTTAACGCCGTGAGACTTGAACTGCCAAACTGCTGGCAGCTGGCAGTCAGCAGTAGTAGTCCATTTCAATGGCATTAAAAATCTCAGTCCCCAAAATGCATTCTGCTTTTAGCAAAGCCATTCACAAAACTTCTATATTTTTATACATATCAACAAATTGGATACATTGAGTTGTTTTTCACAAGTATGCAGATATAAATGCAGACCTTTTCAAATAATAATATGAGAAAAAAAATCATACGATCTAAGAAAAGGGAGACAGATATGTGTGCTTACTAAAATTAACTAATCTGAACATGACCAATATTTTATAAAATTTGCCACATCTTGTCCTAGGGCTGCAACAATTGGACAAGTAACACCCTCCGACACACACACACACACACACACACACACACACACACACACACAATCCCAGTTATCCCTAGTTCTGCCTCATTCCAGTTTCAAATGAACTTGTGCAGGAATGCAAAAGGTGCAATCATAAGAGAGCCAAAGTCATACGTTTAGTGCAATGGCTGAATGGAGATTTGAACCTGGGATTTATTTGATTGTTTCCAGTACGTGCCCAGTAAAGTGATGATCAACATTCAAGAACATTTGGTGCAGCCCTTTCTGTTATTGCTGTGCGGCTTCCATTTGCACTTGCATTTCCAATAACTATTCTCCAAAGAGTTTTAAAAACTGCTTGAATGGTTTTAGTGACTCTCTCAGCTGAGGAGCACACATGTCTGAGTGTGTGTGTGTGTGGTGGGCGTATTCATCCTCAGTGTTATTTCCCAGACTTTTCACACATCTGGAGTGAGTTCAGAGGAGGGCAATAAAGGTGATTAACGGTACTGAAAACACGTTCCACAAGGAACCAAGCAGGTATACCGGTAGTTTGGGAGAAGAAGGCTGCAAAAGCACTTGCTATCAATCTTCAAATACTGTCAGGAAATGTCACACAAAAGTCAGTGTTGATTTTGATTCCATGACAGTGAAACTCATCATTTAAAGCAGGAATTCCCAAATTCTTCAGCTCATCAACCCATGAAGTTTCAGATAATTCATCAGCCCTCAAACTTTTATTATATGAAAATAATTTAATAAATACGACTTTAATGGTACTATGACTTAGACTTAGACTTAGACTAACTTTATTGTCACTTTAAATGTACACTAATCAGCATACATTAAAATGAAATTTTGTTGCATACAGCTCTCAAAGGATCACCACCAGAGGTGAGTTCCTACCGGTTCTATCCGGTTCTTTAGAATCGTTAGTAACTCGGCGATGACATCACAAAGCCAGTTCTGTCGGTGTCTCCATGGGTGCCGCCATCTTGGATTTTGCTTCTGTGCATGCGCAGAAGCTAATTTTTGCTTCTGCGCGACCCTGAGCGAAACGGCAGCAAAAGGATCCAGAACCTACCCCTGATCACCACCTCCAATATACACTGCATAAAAATGACAAACAAACAAACAAACAAATAAATATGCATATACCCACATACCCACATGACACAGAGAAAAAACACAGTCTAGTTCTGATGTATACATGTACATGGCGAGAAAAATGAATCTTGCGAGTTTACCAGACGGATGGCATAGGGAACAAAGCTGTTACAGAATCTGGTAGTCCTGCTAGAAATACTTTGAAACCTCCTTCCAGAGGGGAGCAACAGAAACAGACCATAAAGTGGGTGCGTGGGGTCTCTAACAATGCTTTGAGCTCTAAGCACAAAGCACGTATGAACAATAACAATAAGAGAAACAATTCAAGGCCATCCTTGCTGGCCATCCAACCCATCCAACCCAGTCACTAGCCACCTCAACTTCAGGACTAGGACTATGGTGGAGCTCTACAGGAGCCCTGGTGGCGCAGTGGTTAAAGAGCAGTATTGCAGACAAACTCTGCCCACAGCCGGGAGTTTGATCCTGACAGGCTCAAGGTTGACTCGGCCTTCCATTCTTCTGAGGTGAGTAAACTGAGGACCCAAATTGTTGGGAGCAATATGCTAACAATGTAAAAGATATTACACGGGATATATGAATGAAACTGGATGATGTCTTAATAATTAAAGGGGATATAGAAATGGTAAACCAAAAGAGCAACTTGGATAACTTTCTTATTTTGGATTTATAAGAGATATATTAATTCTGAAAGATTTTGTGAAAAGGAACAAAGAAAAAAAATAAAGAAAACAAGCTCTAGGTCTAGGATTTTATTTGAAGTGGTTAAAGTTCAAGATTGTTAAAAGTAAAAGGAAGGAATATAAAGTTAGTTTATTTGACCAAGGTAAAAATAGATATGTTATTATATATGGTAATTCTTAATGAACTTTTGCTGTGATCAGTACTGAAGAACAAGATGTTAAGGATCTGTTTATAGATAAGACATGAGATATGAACTGAAGAGATTGTTGTATGTAGAAGGTGACAAGTTGTTAAAATTATTTATAGTTGTGACAAAGGTGAAAGTTATGTCTTTCAATATTTCTTTCCTCTTTTTTTGCTAAATTATTTTTTCTTTTTTTAATTTTTCTTTCTACAGTATATTATTTTTCTTTTTTCCTGCACTTTCTCTTTTTTGTTGTTATTCTTTTGTAGTTTGTATTAGTCTTTATCTATTTAACTATAATTTTTAGTGAAATTATATTGATAGAAGAGAATATTTGTAGTTCAAAGTTCAACTGTGGGGTCTTTGATGCTCTCTGAGCTTGGTGGTTTTCTTGCAAACGTTTCATTATCACACTAAGTAACAACATCAGTGCTAGCAAATTATGATGTTACCTAGTTTGGTAATGAAACATCTGCAAGAAAACCACCAAGCTCAGAGAGCACCAAGGAACCCATAAAACCATTATATATATATATATATAAAAGAACACCTCTGCCCTCCAACACCACAATAAAAACTGACAAATACAAAGAAGTTAGAATGGAGATGCTTAAAGTAACTAAATTGTTTTAGAAGTGCTGGTGAAGAGAAAGAGACTGATAATTATCTCCCATTTAATTAGAGGACTTGGAGGATTAGACAATGATCTTATGATTCAGTTAAGAAGATGTAAGAGAAAGGGTACTTTCAAATAACTTTGCCCCCAAGTAACTTTTGTTAAGTTAAATTCAGAACCAGTATGTACAAATAGCAAAGTTACGTATGTCTTCAATAAATCTGGTTACACAAGGGGAAGAAAGGAAGGGAGGGAGGGAGGGAGGGAGGGAGGGAGGGAGGGAGGAAGGAAGGAAGGAAGGAAGGAAGGAAGGAAGGAAGGAAGGAAGGAAGGAAGGAAGGAAGGTAGGAAGGAAGGGAGGAAGGAAGGAAGGAAGGAAGGAAGGAAGGAAGGAAGGAAGGAAGGAAGGAAGGAAGGAAGGAAGGAAGGAAGGAAGGAAGGAAGGAAGGAAGGAAGGAAGGTATTGCTATGCCATTACCTGCTGTTCTGGAGTCAGCTGCTGCCACTAACATTTTTATCTCAGTTGGATTGCCTGGAAGCAGGCAAGCAGAAGCCACCCCATGTGACAGAATGACTCCATCAAGTTCTCCATCCAGATTCCAACTGTTTAAATTAATTGTATCCTGCAGAGTTGTGCAGACTCTGCTCAGTAGCAGAGGTGCCTGCAAATGATAAGTGTTGTCTGGCTGATAAGTTTGCAATGTGTTCCAATTGTTTGGTGATGGTTCTCATATATGGGGCCAGTCCTAATGCAAGAAAGAAAAGTAGAACTTCTGGGGATGTCCCAGTTCTCCTTGGTTGTTCCTGCTGTCCCTGTTTGTGAGAGCTTTGTACCCAAAGTACATTTTTTCCCAACAGTGCGACTGTGATGGAATTGTCTACGAAGGGGGAGGTGATGTCATAGACTAATGCTGCAGGTTCCAAGGAAGGAGGGAGCACATTCCATGGAAAGGACTGAGACAAGAGACAACACAGCCCAGAAGAGGAGGAAGAAGAGGAAGAGATTTAGGATGGCCACTTCCTCGAATCTCCCAGGGTAGATCTGTTAGATTAGGACAGTGATGGCCAACCTTTTCGGCACCAAGTGCCGAAAAGGGAGCACTTCAGGTGCACGTGCGTGATCCAGGCGTGCGCACACGCACTTGTCTGGGCCACAACCAGGAAGAGGAGTTGCCCAGGGGGCATGCGCACGCTGGAAAATGTACTTCCGGCTGGCAAGTCTTCCGGTTACTGCCATGCATGTGCATGCGCTGATCAGCTGGCCGGCGCGCATGCTCACACTGGAAAACGGAAGACCAGTTCTTCCGGTTTCCGGCACTGCCACGCACACAAAGGCCAGCTGATCAGCACGTGCGCATGCGCACCAGAAACCCGGAAGAGGAACGGGCAATGCCGCGCGTGACAGGCGAGATGGCTCTGCGTGCCGTTTCGGGCACGCGTGCCATAGGTTCGCCATCACAGGGTTAGAATAATATAAGTTTAGTCTGCCAAAATTCTGTCTATACAGTGTATGTAAATAAAGACTAAACTTTGGCTGAATTGTTCTGTGTTGTTCTTGGCCTAGGCCTGACAATGATAGTGACCTTTAAAAAAAAAACCTTTTGTTTAATACATAAAACAGAAGAAAGGGGGGAAAAGAGGAGAGAGGAAAAAACCAAAAGGGGAAAAGGAAACAAAAAAAAAGCACATTATATTACAGGTAGGAAATTCTGTAGCCCAATATGGAAAGCCTTGACTATATGAGATAATATTGATCTATTACACTACTAGGGAGCCAGCTCATAAAAAGAACGCAAACATACATGGCTGAGAAAAGATAGTAAATCTGAGTTTGTATAGTCATCCCAATACTGAGGAGTAAACCTTTTGGCAGGCACCCCACAATCGCATTATCCTGGATAGGGTTATTACAAAGCCTTGGCCCATCTCTCTATTGATCATTGACTCAGGAGCTGTTTGGTCAGCCTGACCAAAACAGTCTTGCTCAGACATAGGCCTGAGTTGGAAGTTGGTATATGCATGAAGGAAGCTGGAGTTGTTCCTGTCAACTCTGCCCCTCAGTCCTCCTCAGTTTCCAGCTTGGTTTTTTTTTCTCCTGGAGGGAGAGTTGTATCTGTGTGCAGGTAAATGTAAGTGGACACCAGCTGAGAGGATGGAAATGGGCAGGATGGGGTATCTGATATCTCGCCTTCCACATGAAGGAGAAGTCATTTGAACAGCGTGAGACTCTGGATGCATTTACCACAATTATCTCTGTGGAGAGGAAAGTGGGATGCTGGCTTTTTGTCATCACATTGGCAGCTTCGGTAATGCCATCCGATGGCACCTCCCAAACACGGCAATGTATTCAAAAAGAAAAGCTCGGTGTCATGTCAGCCTGGTAGGAAGCCATGACTCAGTTTTCTCCTGAATGCTGTCACTGCAAGGAAGGTCGACGTGACCTTACACAGTATATCAACCTGCAAGCAGGAGGTTAAATCAAAAAGAAAGAAATGGCCTTCAGAAATGTCTTCTTTCTGCAAAGTGTTCTACTTTGTTAGTTTTCTTTTAAAAAAAAAATCAACTCATCATACATATAGTTGAAATTCATTGTGGTCTGATTATTGAAATGTTAAACTTAGGCCCAGGACTCCTGGACTTCTGGCACACCCATCATGTTAAGTATGCTTGCTGAACACGTCATACACATTGAGTTCATATAACATTCTGAGGAAAAATCATATAGGCCACTTTATGTGCTGCCCTTCATGTGTGTCCATGAACAAATGAGCCAGCAATACACAGAGATTTGTAAGGAAAGTTTAGTGGGTGACTCTCTAATCTATACTTTTACAACAAGAGGAAGTCCTCAACTCACGAGCGTAATGGAGCCTGTCCATTATGGTTGAAACTCACAGCAGCTGTTAAGTAAAGCACTCGTGTGATTGCTTCACATAATCCATCCATTCCTGCTCTCCCTGATGTGGTCATTAAACAAACGCATGGGTTGTTAAATACAGGGTGCCTGTGGATATCCTGGGAGGCCTAGCACAGGCCTTGCCCCAAGGTGTTCCCCATTCCCCAAGGCATCCCATGCTCTGCTTCCCACTCCTCCCACTCCTCCCCAGAGGCCTTGGGCCGGCTTCCCACCCACCCCCAGGTCCCACACCCTCCTGCTAACCCTGCATCCCCAGCACAAACTTAGTTTCTGAAGATTTTCAGAGCTCCAGACCTCACATTAGGGAAGCAAAGCAAAGCGCTCCATTGATGGGCCACGTGGCACAATCTCAGAAGTGGCTGCCATTTTCAAGGCAGCTGAATTGAATTGTGGCTGCTCGGGAAATGGCAGCCACTTCTAGGATCTCATCACATGGTCCAGCAACAGAGTTGCCTGTCCTCTTTCCGTAATCCAAGTGCCGAAGCTCCAGAGATCTTCAAAAGGTAAGTGCATGATGGGCAATGCACGGTGAAGAGGACTCAATGGGATGGGAAGCAAGCCCAAGACCTGCAGGGACCCAATGTGGTAGATGGGGGAGGTAGGCAGGGGACACTGCAACATCCCTGTGTCAGTTGTAAGGGTGAATGACCACGGGGCACTGCAGCACCAATAACTTCAGGACTAGGTCATAAGTAGCTTTGAGGGTTCTGTCGTAACTTTAAACAAATGTTAAGCAACTGGTAGTGAGGAGTATATTGGGACGCGGTGGCTCAGTGGCTAAGACACTGAGCTTGTCGATTAGAAGGTCGGCAGTTCAGCGGTTCGAATCCCTAGCACTGCGTAATGGGGTGAGCTCCCGTTACTTGTCCCAGCTTCTGCCAACCTAGCAGTTCGTAAGCACATAAAAAATGCAAGTAGAAAAATAGGGACCACTTTGGTGGGAAGGTAACAGCACTCCGTACGCCTTCGGCGTTGAGTCATGCCGGCCACATGACCATGGAGACGTCTTTGGACAGCGCTGGCTCTTCGGCTTAGAAACGGAGATGAGCACCGTCCCTAGAGCCGGAAACGACTAGCACACAGGTGCGAGGGAACCTTTAGTGAGGACTATCTATCTATCTATCTATCTATCTATCTATCTATCTATCTATCTATCTATCTATCTATCTATCTATCTATCTATCTATCTATCTATCTATCTATCTATCTATCTATCATCTTCCCTGGGAGGAAAGATTGTGACAGATGGGACTTTTGGGTCCAGAAAGGAGGCGAATGAGGGGAGAAATGATTGAGGTATACAAAATTATGTATGATGTGATGGTGTGGATGAAATGAACAAGAGAAAGCGTCTTTCTTTTTCCCAAAATACTTGACACCATAGAGAACATCTGATGAAAGTAAGTAAAGGAGCAAACAAAAGCAATACTGCAAATTGAAGATCTTTCAAAGACGCATGAAGTAGTAAGTGATGCGGAACTTTAATTATCCTGACATCTGTTGGGAAATAACGATGCCAAGCATGTCCTTCCAGGAAATCCCTGGCTTGTCTTGTTGACAGCTTCTTCCTTTTCCTTTAGAGAGTGGAGGAAAGCTCGAAAGGATCGATTATTATTGAGTTGATATTAACCAACAGTGAAGATTTAATTGAGGAGATAAAAGTGGCAGGAACACTAAGGGAAAGTGACTGTATAATGTGGACTTCTTGATTTTTAAAGGAACCTAAAGATAACTATTATTATGCAAACCACTCTGGAGAAAGCTCTAATGATGGGAAAGGAAAGAGAATGACCAGCAGTAAGATGGACAGAGCCAGTTACATGGGTGCACTCTTGGAAAATCTGAAAGATCAAGGGACAGATTGTCATGTAGAAAATCTACCTATGTGGTCATTAAGACCACTCTGCTAAACAAATAATTCCCTCAACACTGTCAAACTATTTACAAAGTCTGAACTACTATTAATCTTCTCATCGTTCCTATCACCCATCTCCTCCCACTTGCATGACTGCATGACTGTAACTTTGTTGCTGTATCCTTACGATTTATATTGACTGTTTCCTAATGTGATTTGATTGCTTATTTGTACCCTATGACTATCAGTAGGTGTTGTACTTTATGATTCCTGATGAATGTATCCTTTCTTTTATGTACACTGAGAGCATATGCACCAAGACAAATTCCTTGTGTGTCCAATCACACTTGGCCAATAAAGAATTCTAAGAAAGAACAGCAACTTGATGGCATGTAATCTATCAATCAAAAGTTGATTCTAATCACCTATCTAGGATTTTCATAGATTAAGATTTTCATAGACTAAGAGCAAAGATAAACAGGATACCAGAGTCAGGTATCAAAGAGCAAAGAGTCAGAAGTAGACGTGGATGCAAAAAAAGGCAAATACCATTTGAGATTACATCAACTAAAGGACAGTTTCCAAAGCCTAGGAGATCATTGATACATTTTATTCCGTTACTTAGATGTCAGTACTGTCTCCTGTTTGCAGCATCTCAATTTAGAGAATTTGAAAAGGCAACAATGATGATTAAGGAAAAGTGGGAAGAAAGTTTGAAGGAATTAGAAATGTTTAGCCATACATTCAGCTATATGAAAGGATGACATAGAGTATTCAGTTTAATTTTTCTACCCCTCTTATTTCATTCCTTCTGTTGTTGTTGTTTTGCTTAGCATTTCTTACTGCTGCTCTACCCTGCATATAACTTTACTTTCTCTCAAATGGAATAGCAAGAGGGTTATCCATGAATGTAACTCAAAAGAGTTACACACTGTTCCCTAACCTAGGCAACTTCCAGAGCTATTGACTAACTCCCAGAATTCTCATTAGTAATAATGAAAATTGTTAAAGGTTGAGAAACACTGAACAATCAGTTTAAGTTATAGGAAAGCAGATTCTGACTGAATGTTGGAAAATTAATAGTAGACCCAATTGCCCTCACTGGATGTGATCTGTTGAAGGTTAGAAAAAACATACCTCACTGATGCTGTAATTTGGAGTCCCGCATAGTTGGGGCTTTGATTCATTTTTCTACATCAATATTTCTCAACCTTTGCAATTTTAAGATATGTAGACTTCAACTCCCAGAATTCCTCAGCAATGCTGGGTTTACCAAAGTTGAGTAGCCCTGATCTACATTGCTCCTTCCATATGATTCTATGGACCTCCATTCTCAGTTCTTCATAGAGGACTAAAATGGTGGAATCTTGATATTATGGGATGGAATATACAATATTGCTTCCAGCAGCAGGCAATATTGATACCTGAAAAAATGCTCAACATGGAAAAGAAAAAGAACTTACCTTCGTCTAAGTTTTAAAGCACATCTTTAACATATCTGAGAACATCGTATCTTATTTGTAATTGAGCCATCACTATTTCTGTTCATTTTTGCCAAATGCAAAAATATAAGATATTCTTAATGTTAGCATTTGAGCACAAGATTTTAAGAAGGAAAACATTATTTTTGAGTAAGCAATTTAGAAAAGCTCAGTGCACTTCTGGAGAGGAAGGAATCTAGGTTATTAACAGTTGACCATACCATTTTGCAGTTAGATGGTGTTTTGTCTGCATGGGCTTCATAATCAGTATGTAATAAATTTATAAATTTATAGATAAGAGATAATTTATAGATAAGAGATAAATTTATTGAAAATATGATAAATGGAGACAGTAACTAGAATGATTTTACTCGTGATATACTGCAACCCATAACAGGCGCATGACACTGTGCGACTACATTTTATGCAGCTGACCTTGGGACTATCATTTTTCCAACAAAAAATATTATACTCAAACCGTTGGGAAAATCCTTCCAAAGACATCATTATAGCTTTGCAAGCAGACTATGCTGGAACTATGTGATTCTTTATAATGTGTTTCATTATGCATTAAAAAGCTGCAAAATCTTTTGCAAATGAGTAAAAATTAACCTCTAGATTAAATTACATTGGTAATATCTGATTCCTCATGCATGAACCTAAAACACTGAAGCTTCATTTCTGAGTTCTTTCCATGTTCTTCTCTTAGCTGCATCCTGTTTGCTATTTCTGTTTTAATTATCTTCTTTCCAAAACATTTACCAGTAATCTATTGATAGAGCTTCCCTCTGACTTAGGAACAATTTTCAAAGCATTTTTAATAGTCTCACTGCATTAGATGGAAATCCACAGCACACAAAAAAACTTCAAGGACTTTCTCATTACAGAAGGATGGAAATCATCCCTTAAATTCTATTTTTGATGTTCTTGAAGAGAACTGGAATAAAAAATAATTTCTCTTGTCCCCAATTTCTGTTATACTGTATGTTCCCAGGGCTTGAGTTCCGGAGCACCCTTTCACAGATCCCTTTTAAACACTGTATTCTTGAACTTTTATCTAATGACATTTTCTTCTATTGTCTACATTTGGTAAAGGCACAAGTCAAATAAATAGATCTTTTTCTGGCACATTTGCAAACTGTGTTAAGAGTATGTCTTCTAAAATCTGATTCACATGGTGTACTTTAGCCATACAAATAGCTGATTCTCGGTTTCTAATGTTTTGGTTAGTAAATAAAAGTTTCAGCATTTAATGTTGCTGATCCTTATAACTTTGAAAGCTCTGAACTTTCCCCAGGTTAAGAAAGGTTCAATTGAGCACATCTAGTTTGGGCCCCAGCTTTTTCTGATGGGTCCCCATTAGAGCAGGGGTGAAATTCAAAATTTTCCCTTACCGGTTCTGTGGGCTTGGCTTGGTGAGCGTGGCAGGGGAAGGATATTGCAAAATCTCCATTCCCTCCTGACTCCTGGGGGAAAGATATTGCAAAATCTCCATTCCCACCCCACTCTGGGGCCAGCCAGAGGTGGTATTTGCCAGTTCTCCGAACTACTCAAAATTTCCACTACTGGTTCTCCGAACTACTCAAAATTTCCGCTACCGGTTCTCCAGAACCTGTCAGAACCTGCTGAATTTCACCCCTGCATTAGAGGGGTTAGACAAGGCAACATCTTCAAGATCCATCAGTTTGATTCCACTGATCCAAGATAATCTATTTCAGTCTTCCCAGCTCTTTGAAATGTGATATACTCTGCTGCTAAAGTTCCCCAAGTTTTCTACCTTACAACGCTTTGGAAATTTACCTACATTAATTTCCATTTACTATTAGGCTGGCCAGTTCTCCAAATATTGCTAAAATCTGTTACCAAAGGCATTTAGATTTAGCTCAGCAACAGATCCCTCATTCCTTGGAATGACTGGCATCAGCTTTCAAGACTTTTTCAGAGTTATTTGAGAACTGAACCCAAGATCTATTGCTTGAAAAACATATGTAGGTAGTCCTCGACTTACAACCACAATCGAGCCGAAAATTTCTGTTGCTAAGCAACAGAGTTAAGTGAATTTTGCCCCATTTTACGGCCTTTGTCACAGTTGTTAAGTGAATCACTGAAGTTGTTAAGTTAGTAACATGGTTGTTAAATGAATCTGACTTTGCTTGTTAGGAGGTTGCAGAAGTTGATCACGTGACCCCGAGACACTGCAACCGTCATAAATATTTGTCAGTTGCCAAACATCTGAATTTTGATCACGTGGCTATGGGGATGCTGCAATGGTTGTAAGCCTGAAAAACAGTCATAAATCACTTTTTCAGTGTAACTTCGAAAAGTCGCTAAATGAACTGTTGTAAGTTGAGGACTGCCTGTACTTTTTGAAGTCTGATTTACTTCAGAATAAACTAGGCTACATTTTCTAGACTATATATTAAAATCAATAGAAAAAGAGAGGGATGTGTGTGATGAATTCTAGTTCATTTAAGTGGAGCTGTCCACAAAATGCAGAAGACTAAGAGCTGCCATGGTAACTTCTTTGTGGTGACTTTGTGAAAGACAATTTTCTTACTTGCTTTGATTTCTCCCCCTGCCTGCTTGCTGTTCTTTGCCTTGGACAATTGCCAACACTTTCCGCCGAGCCAGATTTCTCAGTAACAATTTTATTTCCATTCTTCTTGTCACTGTACATTGTGATCAAACACTTTTCCTGGTTGTCAAGCTATTTATTGCCTTTTATGTAGCAAACCAGTACAAAATCAATATTGAATGGGACACGGAATGAAAGACACAGTGTCTTCCCTCTCCATCACACATTGTAAGAATGGGCAGCATGTCAAAGCAAATTTTTTTTTCTTTCTTTCTGGATTTGATGGTATGATGGATTCTCATTCACTTGGCTCCACCTAGTCATCCCGGCCCTACCCCGAATAAAGGGATCATGGGTCGTAAAAGGGGGGGGGGAAATGGAATGGTGGAATTATAATTTTTAATGATTGTAACAGATTATAATTAGTAACTTTCACACATGACAGGTCTTCGGATCTTTAGCTGAAAATATTAGAAGTAGAAAAATAAGTTTTGGCAACTAAAATAATGTGACAATTCTCTGAAAATTGTGTTGGCTGCCAACTCCATTTTCTATGCAACAGTACAAATGATGTACATGCAATGTATATATTGTTATGTGGCTAATTTGTTCTAGGATGCATAAAAAAAAATACATTTGCTTTATTTTATACCACAGATAGCCAGCCTTTGGATCCAAATAATACAGTTTCTGAAGTCAAGAGAGACTCCATTCTTTGGTTTTAACCCACTAACCAATTATGATCTGATGGTAAACAAAACAAAAATAGCACATCCCCGCTCTTCCTCCCTCCCTTTTTGTTTCTGCCTTTGAGTCAGTTTCTGACTCCTGGTGATTGTTTGGACTATCCCTGTAATTTTTTTGGGGGGGGGAGCAGGGTTTTGAAAGTTGCTTGCCCTTGCCAGCTTCCTAGGGCAGTGAGAGAGAGACTGGCCCAAGGTCACCCAGCTGTCTTCGTGCCTAAGGCAGGACTAGAACTCCTGGTCACCCAGATTGTAGCCTGGTGCCTTCATCACTTCATTAAACTGGCTCTCTTCGTTATTATGAGCCACGGTGGTGCAGTGGTTAAAGTGCAGTACTGCAGGCTACTTCTACTGACTGTCAGCTGACTGCAATTTGGCAGTTTGAATCTCACCAGGCTCAAGGTTGACTCAGCCTTCCATCCTTCGGAGGTCGGAAAAATTAGGACCCAGATTGTTGGGGGCAATATGTTGACTCTGTAAACCGCTTAGAGAGGGCTGTAAAGCACCGTAAAGCAGTATATAAGTCTAAGTGCTATTGCTATTACTAGGGGGAAATGAATGACATATCTATATGAATGTGAGGCACCAACTACCAGCTATGGACAATGGTTCTTTGTGAATATAGTATGCGTGCAGATTCTTATTTTTGGCCTTGCTGAAATAGGAGCTATAAAGTGATTTTATTTCCTACCTTTTGTGACCCAGGCCAAGGCCAAGAAAAGAAAGAAGGTTGGGAAACAGCTTTATTGGAAGTTTCATTGCTTTCCTTTTTTGGGGTCGGTTGCTTAGTAGTTCAAATGCAAAACCAGGTTTTTTTTCCTTTACATATTCAAAACAAATTCCATAGCTTGCGACACAGCACATACAGCCCCCAATAAAACAAAGATATGAATAGCCTACTATGGGTGGATGGGTTGGATTTCATATATCTGAAATGATTTAGGAATGAATTCCAAATACAGGCTGACAAGAGAGTAATGTGAATGAAATTGTATTAAATAAATTATTTAAATTAAATTATCCCGATATCCACAGCTGACTGGTGGCTATAGAGGATGTGGGTAGGTTTGTTTGGCTTGTGTGAGGTAACCAGCTCTAATAAGTCCACACACACCCACTGCCCAAGAAAGCTTAAAAAGGCCAATCGTCTAAATTGGGACAGCTCGCACTCATTTATAGTTGCTATGACAACCAGGCTTTCATATTCGAGACTGTAACATTCCAGGAGCAAGTTGGGCTTTGTGAATGAAAGTACGCATGCCCTGCAGTAAATTGCACTGTACAATGTGGAGCTGAAGGTCGAAGAGGGAGAAATACACCCAAATGCATGCGGAATAGAAAATAATGCTAATAGGATCCCAGTGAGACCCCTCCCCCAACTGCATTTTTAACCTGGAAATTTGCTTTACTATTAATAACATTAAAATGCTTTCTGCATGTCATTTTTCTGCAGCTCATTGCAACCTGCAACTTATTCAAACTTCCCAGAGCAACCTCGCGGACTTGCCTGGAATATCGTAAGTGTGCTGCAGTGCAGTGCAGGTCTCCTGACTGCCTCAATTTTGCATCTGACCTGCAAAGTGAGGCTACCCTGCAATGTTGATTTCTTTTTGGTCAACAACGCAAGGCAATGTATGCATTCAGTTTAAATACATGCACGGGCACACACACACAATCTCAACCTAGAAAATGCTGACCTTCGGCGAAGTGTCGATAGTTCACCTTGAACATTGAGACATTGGTCATAACGTCAGCTTTGGGGACCGATGGGGCTCCTGCTTAGCCACAGAGTGTTTAAGGAAGAGAAGGCTGCATTGATTATATATTAGCCTTTACTCCACCTGAAGGGAAGGGCTGAGGTGACATAAAATTGGAAGGAGGGGGAGGAAGAAGACAATGGGGGGGGGGAATCAAGATCTATTCTTAGAGACAGGCTTCACATCTTGCACTAAAACATGGCTTATATACGCATCACATTTTATCGAATGGATCTCGTTTGGAGGGATTCATATACGTAGCATCCTTCATTAGAACCAAGCAATTGCATTACGTCTCAGCAAAAATGACAGGCTCGAAATAAAGCTGAGGTACCACCTTCACCTAGAAACAGAAGGAGTGTATTTTCTCCATAAGTTTTGGCAGGGGTCTGTTCTCTGAGCTTATTGTTTAGCTCCCCCCCCCTGCCAAAACCTACAACCTGAGCTCTGAATATTCTCAACAATTGCTCCATAAAAAAAATTTTTTTTAAACCATAGTTGGATAAGTTTTATATGGTCTTAAGAGAAACTACTCAGCTAAGAGCTAGTGTAGTTGAATAATACACTTCTATTAGAAACAAAAAACAAATTGTAAATATTGAGTGAGCTTTCAGGCTGCACCATCACACCTGACTTGAAATTTTTATGTCGCAAAAAAATTCCATCTGCCTGACTTCCCCAAAACAAATTGTAACAGTATACATTCCTAGGAAAAGGAAAAAAATAGAAATATTCAACTTTTCTATTGTCTAAAGAATTTCCATTTCGTATGTTCATTGGATCAAAATTATTCCCCTCAAGAATCTTTGGGAAAGTAAGAGGGAAATGTAAAAGGGACTTATCATTGTTCTGTTAAAAGTTAAGTGAAAGTTATTTATCGTTGTTCAATATTACTGAATTTCCAGCTTACATTATACTAGAAAACTCCCTGAAAAAGTCTATTATAATTGATTAATACTGGGAATAGTATCCTGGTGGTGTCAGAGTGCTGCAGACCCTCCAAGTGATGGGTAGGTTTGCCGGTTTGCAAGACACCATTAACATCCTAGCTTTTCTAGAGTGGTGTGAATATCCGCAAGGAAAAACTGGTTAGGTGAGGAATACTGGCCATGGCTGGGCTGCACTGACATCTTCACATAATATGTGCATATTATTTATTATATCCTGATTTCTGATACTGTATATCAGCATTCCTCAACCTTTCCGGCTTAGCAGGCCAGTGGAGATGGGGGGGGGATGATTTTGCGAATGTGCACCGCTTTCACAAATGCAGCTGCGCACAGGCATGAACTCATCCACGGCCTGTTCTGAAGAGGCCGCGGTCTGGCACCAGGCCGCAGACTGAGGGTTTGAGACTCCTGCTGTATATGATATGGTATTTAACTGTTTTCTTCATTCGTTTCATCTTATAATATAAAATGAATGATTATCCCTGAGGTACAAATGGACACAACTCTTATTTATTACAATTCATAATTTAAAAATGGAAAAAGACCCGGAAATGTGGGCGGGACTATCTTAAAATTGATCAACCTGTGAATTGCTTCAATCTATCATGCAAAAAAAAAAAAAGAAAGAAAAAGAAAAAGAAAAAGAAAAAGGAGAAAAAGAGGAGCCTTTACTCAAAGATAATGACAGTAGACTTTTATTAACATATTTTACAATATTGATTATGGTAGTTTTAGTTTTACATGTCGATTCTGTTTCTACAGTAATGTACTGTACTTAGATTTCCATTCATACAAGTTATCTCACCAGGACGCTGGAGGAATAATAGCAGCAGCAGAAGCAGCAGAACACACACGCCAATCTAGCTTGGACCTGTTATGCTCTCCAAGTAAGTTTTAATAAAGCAGATTTTTAAGAAGTTACAGGAGGAATCCAACTTCTGTTTCAGCAGCATGCAGGCATATTTCAAGTAGGATTTCCAAACACGTGTCTTGTCTTTTGTCTTTAAAATGACCAGTGACTTAATGCACTAGTATCAAAATGAACATTGTGAAATACCAAGGTTTTAAAGTTAAGGCGAATAATTTTACTTCACAGCCATATACACAATCGAAAACATTCCATTTTAAATAACACGTTTTAGTCATTTTCTGAAAACATTATCTCTTGTGAAGTTTCAAACTATACAGAGGAGAAGCCCTGTCATTGTGTTATGCCATGAGATGCCCAGGATATTTCGTCTTATCTTCATAAAATGGCTTGGTTCTCATTGGTAAGCAATGCAAAAAGAAGAGAGGAGGACCAGGAGAACTTCTGATGTATTGACAAATGAAGTCATGTTTTAGAAAAAAAAAATGTTTTTCCAGTAATGATGGAACAATATACAGACTTATAGAAATACTCCCAATATTTGCGTTCATGTCTTTGTCTACACAATTTTCGATAAAATACGTTGCCAAGTGTTATATTTTTCTAAAAACCGAAAGGGCTTTGAAGATCCTTATACAAATAATCCCACAGCCTGGCCCATGTGCTTTTCTATAGCTGAAGAGAAAGCAGCTTTCAATCAAATGCAAGGCTTTACAATGAGAACACTTCTTTAAAAATAGTTTCCAGGTAAAGGCTTTTCTTTTCCCAGGAAAAAAATTATGTTTAAAATATGTAAATGTCACAAAAGCCTGACAGCATTGTTTGAAATTGTCAACTCTGCAAGAAAGAAGAAAAGCATTTTGGCAGTGAGATATCAGCACTGAAAAGTACTGCCTGCCTGTGTGTTTCATTTTTGGCAAGGATGTCCATTCTGGCTGATTTCAAATTCCTCAAAACCAAAACGCCCTGGTCTTAATTTCTACAACACAAAGGCCTGCTCACATCCTCCCAACCTGTGTTTAAATCAATTTGTGCAACCAGATACATACACTGACTCCTCTGTGTAATCTGGGAGTCAAAGGCTAGGAGGGTGAAGAAGCGGGGGGCTGACTCTGCCAAACATGGCCTTGCTCTGAAGCCTTGACTGCCCCACGGCCTTCTAGATCAAAGCATCCTTCACTTGAGATGCAAAGGGGGAATGGTGAGAGATAGGAACCATCTGAGCACGGCCATTTTGCAACTCAATTCCTTACCCCAAGCTGCTTGAAACTCAATTAAGTTTCCAAATAACAGCCCACTGGCAAAATGCCCATGAAGCCTTCTCCTGCACCACAAACCACCCTACCAACCCGAAAAAGTCAGCTAATGGAAATGAGACGAAGGGCATGCTTGGTTGGGCCAGTATCTGACCACATGGACCATTTGTTGCATGTACACAGGCAGTTGAATAGATGTCTTGGGATTTCTTTGTAATTAAATTAACTGAAATGTCAGACACAACATTGTGTACACGTTGTATTATATTCAGAGTGGTAAACTACTTATTTTACAGCTATTTCACTAATCTCTGGAGTATATCTATGAAATTCCTGAGAATGAATAAGGTTTTCAGCAATGCCTGAAACTATTTCAATAGCTCTCTGGCAATAAGCGAAATATTTTCTAAAAATCTTTTAGACATTTCTATACAATTCCACAAATTGAAAGTGTTACAACTCTTACATACTTACAAATGCATATTGAGCAAAATCTTAAAACACAAAGAAAAGAGAAAGAAAAACGGAGCCACATGTTTAGCAGGTGTCTACAGATATACAGTTCATCAGCACAATCAAACCACCCCAATCAGGGAAAAATAAAACACTCAATGGCCATTTGGTGGCATTTTTAAAGTACAATTTGTGCTTGTTTATTAATGGATTAGAAAGCAACAACTATAAAATTAATTTAGATTCCGTATCAAATCAGGAGAACTAATTCTTTTGTGTTTTTAAATTACCAGCACCCAATTAATATAGGGCTTTGTTTCATGACCTTCCCAGAGAAGAAAAGGACTGGGTTCCCGTTCCCTTAAAGCAAAAGCAAATCAAGGGGCAAATGTAATAAAGGGGATGTGACAGCACAACGGTTAGCGACCTATAAACCATTGTAATGTGGCCCCCATCGTTTATTGATGTGATCAAAAGTATGTGATACCCACTGCTGTTCCAGCATTTTGTATCTTTCTTTACATATATAGAGTGGTTTGCCACGCCTGTAAAGAAAAAAAGAATCAGAAAAATAGCAAGGCTGATGCAAGATAATTGGCTACTTTAAACACCACCCTCCAACTATGTATGTCTGGAGCTAAGGAAACCCAAGTTATCTTTCATTATCTCTTATTGGTATCGTTGTCTCAAGTTGGTTGGTTTATTGCACAATTTCACTTTGGCCCACACCCCATTTTCCACCAGCCACCACAGAATCCCGCCCATGTGCTACCCAGATGATGTGATATTTACACATACAAATATCTTTTCATCTAGAAATAGACCCAAACTGTTACAACAGCTTTTATTTTTAAACTCTGTTTAAAAATAAAAGCTTCCCAATACAGGCACAAATGCCTATTATCCATGTTTTTAAAAATTACCTGAGATCTCTGTCCTCTTCACCATGAGCGTCCAGGTAAACAGAGCCCCAAAGGCAAAACCGATGACCACGAATTATGATGATTACAGATGCATTGATCAAAAGAAAGATACCCGTTCCAGCTCCACAATTTTGCGAGTGCTGAAATGTTATTACAGAGCAGGGGAAAAAAAGAGATGACATTTATCATGAGTGCAATTACAACAAAAAGGAAAATATTTTGCTTTAATGAATAAAACTGCATCATCTCAGAACAATCTTGTCCTTGCCTCTTCTGCATCTGTAGAACAGCTTTTCTGACTTAAACTATGAACATATTTATGAGCCAAAATCTGCCTTATTATCAGAGGCAGGCATGCACGTTATAGACGATTTAGCATTAAAAGAGAAACTGATTCCAATGAACTGTCTTTTAGACTTTTAGCAATTGGGAACCAGATTCACCAAAAAAATATTTGTTTTTCATTCTTTCCAATAATTGCTTGATTGAAAGAAGCAATTCATCTAATGCTAATTATTAAAAATATTTTCCTTTCTAAAATATTGTTTGGCAACAGAACAGTAACTTTACGAGTCTCTTACCAAGACACATTCACAGAAGCTCTGCCGTTTGCAGCACAGTCCTTTCAAACACACAAAAGCACCACAAACTAAACAAACTGCAGGATCTTTGGGAACTTTGGAACAGATGAAACAACTCTTTCTGTGATAGTACTGAAAAACAGTATTATAATTTTCAGGCAATTGTAGGAGGTGTGGTAAATCCCAGGTAGGTTTTTGTATAAGTAAGACCTGAAAAAAAAAAGAATTAAAAAAACAAACAAACAAAAGTTAAATAGTATCTTTATGTGCTCTGAATATGTAATTGTTTCCTTGTGAAAGTAAGTTGGCATCTGTTTGACTTTGTCAAGATAAAACATTTTCAGGTATGTTTCTATAGATAAAGGAAGAAATGACCCAGACTGGAATGACATCTGGATGACCAGGTCATTTGAGGCCAAACACATTCTTCCAGCTCAGTCCCTGCTTTGGGTTTTCAGAGACATCCAAGGGACTCTTCTCAGAACCTTCAGAGAAATTAAGATTCCCGTTGCTTTGTCTTTTCACTCAACCTAATTTAAATCTCTTTGTGGTTTGTATTTTTTTTTTTAAAGGTGACTTTTTCTTCCCAAAAAATACTTTATGTTATGTTAACTTATTTTTTCTCTTTTGCTTTACGCATCTATTGTGTATAATCCTCAATTAAATAACCGTAGTTGAAAACAAGTGTGACACTGCAGCACATTCAAATCAAAAATTGACTTGTTAAAAAAAAAAAAAGGTCATTCACTATACATGTAACTAGTACTACATTAACCCACTGGATAAGTATTACATTAAATCCTGATGTTTCCCACTGTGGGCTCTGTAAAAGGAGAGCCCTGCCAATCTATGGTGGTAAAATATCAGAAGCAGTCTAGTAGCACGTTTTCTGACCAACACGTTTTATTAAAAGCTATGAGCTTTCGTGTGTTTCGGTATCTGAAACGTCTGATGAAGTGTGACAGTCAGAAAAGATGCTACCAAGGCTTCTCCTGATGAAAACCTGAAAAATTGTTTACTTACCTTGACTTGGGTTGGATGCTTGTCAGCAAATGAGACCAATTCTGAACACCACTGGGATATAATGTCAAAGGCTGACACAGGCCAGTCAAGGCAAGAGGCACTAGGAAACTCTGACGATTGAAAAGAAGATGGTAGCAAACCCAGGCAATTGGCAAGAACAGTAAATTCTTCATCTTCCTATTAAAGAAACAAAACGATCAAAAGGGAAAGAGCTAGATGAGATATATTCCAAAGGAAATAAAATTTCATAATACCTGGCAGCTGGGTAGCTCCCCTCCAAAGAGGTGATGCTGAAGAAGGCTGGTTATCCTGAGGAAAGGCAGGCAGAATTGCTGCAAGTAAGTCTCTATGGAGTGTGAGCACCAAGCACTGGAGCTATCCTAAATTAAAAGAAGCACACAAAACAGGTGACTTTATCCTAACTATTTAGCTGTTGAACTGATAACCCCTGCATGCAATTTCATAACGAGATATAGATGGCACTAAAAAAGCTTGACCAAACGATATACATATACTATACCATATCTTCAGTTTCCTCTTGTTCTTGTTCATAAACCTTCCCTTTGAAAAGTTCACTGATCACATGGCTGAGTAACACCTGACAAGACTTTTTTGCATTGATCACGTTCTATAATTAAGAAGAAATTCACCATCAAATGAGGAAAAATAAATAAATACAGTCATTCCCACAAAGGAGTCTCAAACCGAGATAAACATTTCAATGCATTAATAAATAATCCCCACCAAAAAGGGTTCTAGTATTCCCTTCAGTAGGGAATGCAAATCTTCTGCATATGTAAAAATGGGCCCTACAAGAGAAATCAAGTGTTTATATACATCAAAGCAGTCACAATGCTCTAGACTGGATAATAAATTGGGCGGGAGGGAGGGCTGTACATCCTAATTTTCTACAGCAGGATGTCTTACGGACAAGTCAACGGAGACTTGTTTATTCAAATGTACAAAAAAGAATAATGTACTTAAACCAAATTCAAATGTGGAATCTATTTTTATTTCATTGGGAAGAAACATTCTGATTTTAGGTCAGAACATTTGCATGTACTTCCTGGGTAGTAAGAAGCATAATGACCTGGAAAATATTGTCAAAATTAGAGAGCCCACCTTGCATAGAGTAGCACCAGCAGGCTTGGGATAAAACCAGACTTTCACTCTGCTTGAGGCAGACTGGCCAAAATATATTCAAACTGCCTTACTGTTCTTACTGTTTTCCCGTGGCAGAATAATACAACCAAGGTTCATAACTTATTCTACAGCTTACTAACTTTCCTAAAAGTATTACAGATAGTATTCCAAATGAATAAAGTCAGGATGGACGGAAGTGAAGGTAGCTGGGGCATAACAATGGATGGTTGAGTTTTTGGGACGTTGGAGCAGTCATCTGCATCCATGTAAAAACAGGAGGACAGAGACTTAGTAATAAACAAGAAAAAAAGTGTGAACCTTCTATTCCATCCACCTGCATATTACATTAGAGTAGTATTTTTGAAAGGTTATGGCTCTCCAGCCCTTGGATATTTCAAAAGCTGAGTGTGAGTAACATCTGACGTGGCATGTCTGCAACATTTATTTGTTAATGTCTACGAATCCAAGCATGCAACAAAAAATGATTGTATTCACACAAGAATCCCAGAGGAGGAAATGGGTTGCCATACACTAACTAATCACTCCTACTTCATGTTGAGTTTCAATATTCAGGAATGTTCTACAGAGGGGAAAAACACAATCTATCTTACTCAGAATTCCCTTCTTGAAGCATGGTTTGAAGCCAATTTGGTTGGGAGTGACAAACAAGGAATATAGTTCAGATATAGCAATATACAAGTGCATTCAGGAAGTATTCAGAAAGTATTTTGTCAATTTTGTTATGCTGCAGCCTCATTCTACAGTTGTTGAAATTCATTTTTTTTTTTGGTCATTAATCTACACTCAGTACCCCATACTGACAAAGTGAAAACAGAATTTTAGAAATATCTGTAAATTTATTAAAAAGAAAAAAAATTGAAATATAAAACATACTCAGACCTTTCACTCAGTACTTTGTTTGAAGCACCTTTGGCAGCAATTACAGTTTCGAGTCTTTTTGGATATGACACGACAAGCTTTGCACACCTGGATTGGGGGATTTTCTGCCATTCTTCCTTGCAAATCCTCTCAAGCTCAATCAGGTTGGATGGCGACTGTCGGTGGACAGCCATTTTCAAGTCCCTCCAGAGATATTCAATAGGGTTCAAGTCAGAACTCTGGCTGGACCACTCTAGGACATTCACAGAGTTGCCCCTAAGCCACTCCTGAATACTTTCTGTATGCAGTGTGTATAGTTACTGATGTTATGCTGCTATGGATAGAACCCCATGTGGGAGCAATCAGGCATCTTGCATCAAAGTTTACTATTCAAAATTGAACTTTTGTTAAAAATTCTAATAGTAGCACAATGGCCAGTATAAAAGAAGTAATGTAGCTACTTTGGTTTATTTCAAAGGGCTTCAATACTTATCACCTACTGTTATTTCTGCCCAATCAGACAGACTGTTCAGTCAACAGCTAATCCCCCAAAGCATATTAGTCATCATCCAGACAAAGAACTCAAAGTTAAAAACGTTTTAAAGGGCTTTCTGGATATAAGGTTCTGTAAATATTGCTTTAGATTTTTTTTTTAAACAATGTAATAACAATGTAACAATTAAAAAGGTTTTAGTATTTTTTTAAACTATCATACATAAGCTCTTAAAATATTTCAAAATAAAGTGTTAATCTATCTGTCCCTTGATTTGGGGGGGCGGGGGACATTTCTGTACTGCAATCACAGTTTGGGCATACAAGTGGAGGCAGGGGCAGTCCAGGAGGCAATGGAGGGCAGGGGGGGGGCTGATGTGCTGAGGTCCATGGGATCACAAAGAGTCGGACACGACTCTTTGAACAACAATATAAAAAATAATCAGCTACACCATACACCATACTTTCATACAATAATCTATTTAATTCTAGGCAGTAGTTATTTTAAATGCATGTTCAGATAAATCAAATCTATCCTCTTTATTTTCTACTAAGAACAACAGACTATTGATTGAACTAATTATGTGAAAGACTAAAAAGCTGGCCTGTCTCCAGTATACAGCTATTATCCAATTTACATTTGCAGAATTTACTCATTCACAGTGGGTAAAGAGGTCAAGGAATATGCGTTAAACTTTTATACCAAGAGTCATTTGGTTGAGATGGGTGGCTAAAGAAATTGATTGACTGATTGAATATTGACTCCTATAATGTGTACATTTTAAAATAAAAATGGCAGTAATGCTGTGATGTTGCATTAATAGTTGTGCAATGAAGCGTTACATGATTTATTGCTTCTGAACATCACTGTTTCTCAGCACTGCCACAGTAGGGCAGCCTTCTATTTTCCTATCTCAGAAACTAACAGACTTACACCCATCTTTCTGACTGCAATTCTAACTGCAATTCTTCTCTTCTTTACGCCTATCTTTCTGACTGCAATTCTTCTCTTCTGTATGAACAAAAGGAAGGCAGCGTAGTCTTTACAGGTCTATACTTCAGCACAGACATGGATCATGGGGCACAAGTTGCAAGACATTTGAGATGGGATCCTGCTTTTCATTCAACCCAAATACTCCAAGACTAATCAAGACAGGCTTAAAGTGTAAAGTACTGCAAACTCCTACAGCTACATTCCAACAAAAACATCCGACTGGCGCTTAACTAAGAGACAACTACCTACCTCCTTAGCAGCCTTCTTCAGGTTTTTATTAAATAAACCAACCTTTTTCAGAGCTCCTGAATTCATCCAAGTCATCTTGTCCTCGGGGCTGCATTTCACAGAAAGTGCAACTAGAGCTTGTATGTACAACAATGTGAAAAGCACTTTTATGATACAGACAAAGTGTTCTGTAACAATACAAAAATATCATTAGACATTCTCAGGCCTCACATTTTTATATATTAAAATATGGTCCCTAATTCATAGAGTCTATAAATCTGCAAGTATTTTTCCCAGATGAGCAATCAAACATCAAGACAATTATACTGCTGAGACAACCATTCTAATTTTAAGCTTGCTGGTTTAAATCAATGTTTTATCACTGTTAGTTCGTGCTATAAATTTTAGTATGTTATCTCTCTACTCTGTACTATTCATCTTTGTTTAATCTGCAAGTCATGTGAGTAAACTGAATGAGGCAATAGTTCTTGCGCTGTCTGAATAATTTAACACATTTCAGAACTTTTGCCAAAACCATGTTAAAAAAAGATATCACTGCCTTTTAAATAAACTAATCTAAAATATTAATTATCTGATCATAATAATCAAGAATGGTAGACTAGTCCAAGAATTCTCATAATAGGCAGCACAATGAATAAACTGCTTAATTAGAGTTATTTCAATGATAATGGATCTACCGAAAAATGTGTATTTTGTTGTCTATCCCTCAGAAACACCTAAGCTTAGTAATGTGCAGAAAGATATAATTCCATGATAATCCAAAGATATAATTCCAGAAAGATATAATTAAGATATATATAAAGATATAATTCCATGATAATCCAAGAAAACTAACCATCGTCTTTCAGAATTTGTCTTCTAGATATTCACAAAATCCAGATTGTTTTGAATGTTACTATATAACTTTTTAAATTTAACATATTTCTTGAAACACTGTAGCCAGAACTGAAAAAGGGCGTTTGCTAATACTGCATGACATTACAGCACACTTTATGGTTATCGCTATAGCATTCTATGCTATGTTTCTCATAATTTAAATTAAATAGGATTGGCCTTCCTTCCGCAAATAGTCCATGGTATAATGCTGGATCTGAGCTAAACTAGCTACATCCTACCGAGATGTAGAACTTAGGAACAAGCTTCCGCACAAACTTAACTTTTTCTTATTTCTCAAATTGCCCAATTTGAGGTTTTCTTCCCATCATGTAACTATCTTTACCTCATTGACCTGTTTAGTTTCCAGGCAGCTGAACACACCATTAGAAGGTAGTAAGAATCAGAAGATTCATCGCCATGAACAGATCTAAATAAGAGCTAGATTAAATATGATGCTACACACACTTGCAGTGTGAACCTGTCTATACACATACATGCTAAAAGTATGAGTATATGACTCTCTCTGCATATGTCTGTGTACACAGAGAGACACACAAAAGCTACAGTAATTGCAAGAAGATGCACTTATGAATGGAACTGGATGGAGGGAAGGGGAAGGGGAAGGGAGAGATCCCTTTGTTTCTCCCATAATCCCAAACCAGATTCCTCTACTCTGCAGGTACTCATAGCACGGAGAGGAAACCTTTCATTAGCCTTACTCCTAACTGCTCATTCTAGAAAGCCCTAAAAACGGTTTACCTGCTGCCTTTCATGTATTTTTAGAATTCATGAGAACTGCAAACCAATGACAAATACTTTCAAAAAATGGAAAAACCTCCACTTCTCTACACTGAACAGATTTTTAAATATGGGTATAATTGTTATTAAAAAAAATATTCAGAATACTGATGAGCTCTTGCGGTATCCATCATCTGCCTCCTTAAGGCTTTA
This sequence comes from Thermophis baileyi, assembly GCA_003457575.1. Lineage (NCBI taxonomy): Eukaryota > Metazoa > Chordata > Lepidosauria > Squamata > Dipsadidae > Thermophis > Thermophis baileyi. The sequence goes on along the minus strand of QLTV01001483.1, from coordinate 4,291,204 downwards.
TTTTTTAACTTTAGACAAGTCTTATTTTCATTTATTCATAGAGAAAAATAATTCTTGCACAGCTGATTATGCCCTTAAAGGAACTCAGCTGAGGTATTAAAAAAAATCACAAGAGTGAAGCCAACAGCATGTCAACTGACCCTATAAAAAGTGAAATGTTTGTTTATACTGTAACAAAATAACAGAATGTATCATGTAATACAGCTGTGCAAAAGGAATTAGGTCAGCCTTTTCAAAATCATAAAATTAAAAGCTTTCAAAATATGTAGTAATAAAGAATTCCTGCTTCCAAGATATCTTCAGACTCCAATAAAATGCTTGAATATATGTACATGCAACAACCATTACAAATACTGTATTGTAGCAGTTACCACTGTTCTCTGTGCCAAAAATGCTAGTTTGCATAATAAAAATATTCATCCCTCTCCACTCTCCAGCAATCACAATTCAACGTGAAATATTCAATATTTTTCTTCAGCAAACAAATGAAGGAAGGTCAAAGAGGAAAAACCTTTCCATGCTCCTGCAACTCAAAGAATTTAAAGTAATTTTTGGGCCTCGTGGTCTCCCTCCATTGTTATTTGATAAAGCTGAGAAGACAAGACTTCCAGATATGGCTGTCAAAGTCACAACAAAAATTCTGTCTGCTGCCAACTTCTAGAGATACGGTAAAGTCATTCCTAAAGCATACCAAGCAAATAAGATTGATTTGCTGCAATTCTCAAAATTCGCAAGAGAGAGAGATGATTTACTGCCCTCTGTCTATTATTTATGTAACTTTTGTAATGTACCTTTGCGCAGTGGCTGAGGCATGGTTAAGATCTGGATGAGCAAAAGAGATGGGACATCCTTATAAAGCACTGGAACCTCTGGCTGATCCTCATTGGACATCCTGACAAAAATACATGCAGTTAAAATCCACATTAATTTTCTCCAGATTTAAAGGCATTTCTCGATCCATTGCTATTTGATTCTAAGTATCAAATAGAACAACATCATTTCAAAGTAAAATTGGAAATATTTGGACTGAGATGGAATTTATTTCACCTTGATTATCTAATCCTATTTGTGACATGTGAAGAAACAAAATTAAGTTTGAATGCAGTGGGAAAGTGTTATTTAAGAACTTTGTGTGATAAAAGAAGAAAAGATCAAAAGAATGAATTGGCAATAGATGAATGCAGATTCAGAACAAAAGCACAATATAAGTACTTGGGGGGGGTGTTATTATAGAATGAAAATTGGACAAATGGAAAAACCAACATGTGAAGCAAATCGAAGCAAAAATAAACACATGAAGCAAATTGTACAAGCAAAGCTTTGCTTAGCTTATAAAATGGCTTCCCTGCTGATTCACCAAACTTGCTGTAAAAAACATTCAATAAAAAATTCAATTCATGGTTATATGAAAGTCCAATTCCCGAACTTAAAAAAACTTGTGGATAATTATGTAAATGTGAACACAGATGTTATAAAATAGTTATACTAAATAGGGATTGATAAGCACATTAAAAATGACTATTATAGTACTGCAAATAAAACTAACCCAACTTATATTTTTACATGTATTCAATCTTCTCAATAATTGGCAACATTCATTTCTCTTTCAAGTATATTTTAACAGGCTACTAAATTTTCATAAATCAAACAGAACTTGATCTTCACAAAAACAAATGATGCATTTAGTTTCTTCATTAGAAGTGAGAGAGTAAAATTCTAGAAAATACCAGTTTAGATAAGCTTCTTTAGTTTATGTCAAGCATCAGAGTAAATTAAGCCTTAAATCTACACTGTCATATATTAAAAGCTTAAGCAATTTCTTCATCGTGATATGGAAGCTGTCCTTTAAAAGTCTGTTTGCAGTATAGAATATCTACTCTACTAATCCCTTCAATGCCTGTGAGGCAAGTTGATAAATATAGCTTTGCAATATACCCATAGAAGCGGTTAGTGAGGGAAAAGCCCTAATGTTTTTCAGGGGAAAAGACCACAATTATTACATATTGAAGAAAAATTTGCCAAGTTGGTTTAAGAGCTTGTGGATTCCAAATTCAGAGAAATTGACAACACTGCTGGGAATCATGGCTGAACAAAAAAGGCAGGTTTCCTCATTGCTGACTTAGATTTCCAAATGCAACCTATATAAATAAACTATGGCTACACTGAGCTAATAAGAGCCAGTTTGATTTAGTGGTGAAGGCACCAGGCTAGAAGCCAGGAATCTGCGAGTCCTAATCCTGCATTAGGCATGAAAGTTGGCTGGGTAACTTTGAGCTAGTCACTCTCTCTCTCAGCCCAAGTTCTTGGAGATTAAAGGAGTATTGTGTGTGTTCACCATCTTGAGTTATTTATAAAAAAATGTGGAAAATAAATAAATAAATACATACATACATACATAAAGAAATATTAAAGAAATAACAAATAAGTTCAAGCCAAGTGCCAAATATGTTTCATACGTGCTAACTTCCATGCCTTTTCTGATTTTCTGAGGGAAATGGTGCAACTCTTAAGTAAAAAAATGGGAATGATATGGTGCAATTCAAGGGCCATGCCGCATGCTAAATAAGGGCATCCTCATTTAATGGGCTTAAGTCTGATATGCTTCCCGTAGATGTTCTTGGTCATAGAGGCTAAAGTTCAAGGAATTGTTGAGAAGAATGTTCATCTACTCAGGGGAAAAAAAGGAAAAGGTAAGGGGAGGATGGTAGGGATACCATGGGGATTTAGATGGGGTGGGAGAAGCAACTGCCCAATTTTCTTTCTGTTAAATGTGCATTATGTGACTAGCCACACCTACCATAGTGGCCATTATGTGAATATGCGAGAGAGCAGCCATTTGTCCGAAGAACGAGAACATGATCTCTAACTTCCAAGGATTTCCTGTGCTTTTGCTAACTCAAGATTTTTTTAAAAATAAAACAATGAGCTTTCGAACAAGCCACGGACACTCTTGAAATAAAGTTCATCACGCATGTGGCCAATGCTTTTCCAGGGGTGTACATAACATGCTTCAGTTAATCAAGGAACACAAACAATATTGCTAACTGGGTAGGTCTGATATTGACTGATATAAAGGTTTTTTGAAGTCTGGAAGGCTATTTTAGGGATTGTACTACTGTTTTTACGCATCTTGCACCCAAGGCCAAGAAAATGCAAAACTAATTTTTGCAATAATGACATGCTGAGGGGATTTTGGACACCAGTTCAGAAACTGCATGCAATGCTTGAGGTTGTGGTTGTTTATCCTAAACAGGATTGTAAAACAGGATTATGTAACTTTCCTTGATTAAAAACAAGGTGAATATTAAAAATGTCTGTGTACTTACTCCAATTCTTCATCCTGTATCAATCGTGTCAGTTTCTTCCATGGATTGTAAGCAGAATCAATGCTGTAGAGTCTCATGTGCATAGCCAAAACATGAAACAGCTGATCTATAGAAAGAGAAATGAAGGGGGGGGGTAGATGAAATTTATCCATTTTATATCCCTTTGAAAAGGTTTATTCAGCATTTTTTTATGTTTGCTTAAAACAACTTCCTTAAGCCCTGATAGTTTGCTGGAACTAGACTTGAAAAATTAATTCCAATCCTAGATAAAACAATGAAATACTACTGCCACGACTGAATTTCTTTGGTGCTACAGGTGAACACTTCAGGGGTTTCAATTTGATCTATTTACAAGATTAGGGGTCCCCATCCCCTTGGTCCACAGCCCGGTGCTGGGCTGCAGCCTGTTCGGAACTAGGCTACGGAAGTGGTGTGCAAGCACGCGCAAAGCTGAATTTGTGAAAGTGGTGTGCACATACATGTGAAACCATCTCCTCTCCCCCCCCCCCCGCTGCCGCTGCCACTTCCGCCAATCCGCCGAGCCGGAAAGGTTGGAGATTGCTGTGCAAGATATTCTCTGTTTCATGGAATGCTTCCATTTCTCAATCTTTCCCATTAATAACAAGAGTTCCTTAGAACTCAGTTTTGGGTATCTCTTATTTTCTTTATGTAATCTTCCTCTAGGCTCTCTGATTTTACATATCAAATTCTGCTACTATGTTTTTGCTAATGACTTTGAGATTCAGAAAGGGACAACTTGCCGTGGGACAACTCAATAATTCAATTTAGTTATTTAAAATAATAAAAAACAATATTTTTTCTTATTCACATTTCATTTGTCCCTCCTATGGCATCCTTTCTTTAATGATTCTATTTCACTATTTCTTCGATATTAGTGTAACTCTTATCCCATGGAGAGTTGTCCTATGGCGACTTGTCCTAGACCAGGGGTCCCCAAACTTGGCAACTTTAAGACTTGTGGACTTCAACTCCCAGAATTCTCCAGCCAGCTATGCTGGCTGGAGAATTCTGGGAGCTGAAGTCCACAAGTCTTAAAGTTGCCAAGTTTGAAGACCTCTGTCCTAGACCCTTGAGATTTGCCTGTCACTGCCTTGGATGACATGACACTGGCATTGCTCTCCAACTGCCCAGGCAGGATTTGAGACTGAATGTGCTGTATCACCTTTAACTGATTATTGTACTTTACTTTGTTCATCTCATCATTCCTCTAACTGTATCTTACGTTGGGTTTCAAGGTTGCCAGTTACAGATTCCCCCCATTTGTGAGGAACCTAACAATCCAAATTGAAAAATATCCTTGCTATCTCCATGGAAAAAAAGCTTTAAGAATTAGAACCTTGCTACTGGGTTTTTAGTTTTAGTTCATGCTTTACTTTTTGGGTTTGAATTAATGTAGCAAGCTTAGGGCTAGGTTACTCAAGAGTTTATTCCAGTCCTTGATGTTGCTATTCATTTTATTTTTGACCTTCCTTACATTGCCTTCACCTCTCTTTATTGCTAATCATTGCATTAGTTGGAAATTCAAGTAAGATACTAACACAAATTACCAGGGTTGATGAATTACACACACAATTATTTGAAAGACCTGCTGTTTGGCTCACGTCCCTGCACACTTGATTCCATTATCAGTCCAGGGTCTTTTGCTATTACCACGTTGTGGAACAGCCACATCCCAACAAAGAGCTTTTTCTCACTTGACCTGTTTTTTTTTTGGTGGTGGTGGTGGTGGTGGTGGGGAAATAAACTTCATTCAAGATTACGTTTGGAATCGAATCACTGAAGGTTTAAAACCCATTAAAAATGCTTCTTTTTCAAGGGCCCCCTGCAAAGTTGCTTCAAAATCAGTCATTCAATACATTTTTATCTGATTCTTCATATATTCCAAGTTAATATACATGCCACAGACATTTCAGTTTATACACTTAGTTTACATTATGATATAACTGATTGTAATGGCACTTTTAAAAAATTCTATGTTTGTACTGCACTTAGTTATACATAAAAAGCCAATTTATTGTCCATGCTTTTGCTACATACTGACGGATGGATGTACAAACAGATCAGCCAAAATCCTCTCTGCTATTTATTCTGACATCTAGAATATAGTCCAGCTGTGCCCACAGGCAAGTCTAGATTATCTGGTAACTTTTATGCAACCAAAGCCCCCGTTTTATTCCCTGTTCAGAATAAAGAGGTTCAAGAGGAGCTAAATGAAACAGGATATTTGAGGTTTAATTTTTGTTTGGATCTACAGATCCAGGCTGATATAAGAATTACACAAAATGAACGCAGATAAATAACAATACTTCATATTATTTCCCTTTCTATTTAAACTAGGTAATTTCTCATTCAAATATACCGGTAGATGTAATCAGAATTACTTCATAGATGGGAATCCCATGAACCGTTTTCAAATTTTTTCCCCATATGCCCATGCACGGGTAGTCCTCGGCTTAGAACAGTTTGTTCGAAGTTACAACAATACTGTAAAAAGTGAGTTAGGACCATTTTTCACACTTATGACCATTGTAGCATTCCCATGGTCACAGGATTTACATTCGGATGCTAGACAACTGGTTCATATCTATGACGGTTGCAGCATCCCAAGGTCATGTGATCACTTTTTGAGACCTTCTGATAAGCCAAGTCAGTGAGGTTTCACTTAAGCGTATTACTAATTTAACAACTGCAGTGATTCACTTAACAAATGTGGCAAAAAAAGTCATAAAATGGGAGAAAACTCACTTAACAAATTTCTCACTTACCAACATAAATTCTGGGCTCAATTGTGGTTGTAAATTGAGGACTACCTGTATATTTTGATTCAATTTTAATATATTCCAGCCAAGGGTCCGTATGCATATTACTAGACTGTTTCTTTCAAAATAGTGCAATGTAGTTTTAGGTGGTATCAGTATAGAGGCGCTCCGTTTTTTGTTTTTTGTTTTTGTCAAAAATCTTATTTCTACTTTCTCTTTATTTTATTTATTACCCCAGTTTCTAGCCTTCTGTCCCTACCACTTGTAGAGGCTCTTTAAAATGCCACATGTAAATATAAATCACAGAAGGAATTAATTTATTTTCTACAAATAGACAATTATTCATAGACACTTGGGGAGGCCAAAACCGGCTCATGCCGAAGTCAGCTGCTTCATGTAGAGTTTGAAGGCTGTAATTAACTTCTTGGTTTGCCAAATAATTGCAGGCACGGATGACATTGGAACTAAGTGCTGTCACCTGTTTTCTGAATCAGCAGCAGTGAATTAGGATAAAATGAGCTCCCATTCAAACTGGCAAGAGATGTTTAGTGAACATTCATTCCTTTGTTTTTTGGCTTGTATACGTTTATATAAGCAATGACCCCACCCACCCAGGCTAAAAAAACTCTCCTTTGGAAATGGTAATGGTTGTAGCTGTAGAACATAAAACTCTATTTTTATGGAGGGAGGGAGGGAGGGAGGGAGGGAGAGACGGGGAGACTCTTAGACCTAGAAGACTATCCATGTGAAAGGCAAAAGGGAAGGATTGCTGTTTTTGCTGATGCTCTTTCTTCTACAGAACCTTGTTGCCATCTCCCACAGAGTTTTAAAGCAGGGGTCTCCAACCTTGGCAACTTTAAGCCTGGCGGACTTCAACTCCCAGAATTCCCCAGCCAGCAAATCTGGCTGGAGAATTCTGGGAGTTGAAGTCCGCCAGACTTAAAGTTGCCAAGGTTAGAGACCCCTGTTCTAAAGGGTTCTTCAAATCTCTGTAAAACAGCCTGCTTCAGTTTTCCAGTCACGAAACCTGTCACCGGATGGGGAACAATTACATATACCTCTCCGTATTGGTTCAATTGTAGTACCTCAAAGCAGAGTTTGGCATAACCACAGACTCATGCATCTTTTCTCTGGCTACTTGATACTACAATTTTATACACATAAATTCCCAGCAATTTTTGTCTGCGTTTTTTCTAACAAGCTAGCATATCATGATTTGCAGGAACGGTACAGAAATTCTAGCATATGGCTGGAAACTTCTTATGAGACCAAGTGAAAAACTTGTTTGTTCACTCAACACCATCCATAGCTAGTAGCAAAGAACTTACAGTATAACTCATTTATATTTCTTTTTTTGTGGATTGATATCTGTTTTCATTACAAAGGGGAACAATGATCAGGGTCACTTCTACTTCTGTTATAATTGTGAGAGTCGTGGTGGCGCAGTGGTTAGAATGCAGTACTGCAGGCCACTTCTGCTGACTGCTGGCTGCCTGCAATTTGGCAGTTCGAATCTGACCAGGCTCAAGGTTGACTCAGCCTTCCATCCTTCTGAGGTCGGTAAAATGAGGACCCAGATTGTAAAACCGCATGGAGAGGGCAGTAAAACACTGTGAAGCGGTATATAAGTGCTATTGCTATCATTCCAGCAAACATTGCATTGTTGCACACCAAGAAAAAAACATATTGACCTGTTTCAAGGTAAAATATGCTGCTACTCAACATGTAGCATGTAGCAGGTTTACCATGTCCTGCAACTACCAAAGAAAACCATATTGTTGTAGATAAAGAAAACACACACATAAATTAAATTCATTCATTTCCCTGTACAAATTGCATTTACCTTTTCTTAAAATTATCTGCAAGTTAATATTAAGGTTGAAATCTTAATTACTTATTGCTGGAACAACTCGTAAAACCCAAAGGCACTTATTTTTAAGTACAAATGCATACAATTCCATCGGAGAGTTATCTTATAGTGGCACTTCATATTTTGGACTTCATGCACTTACATACTGGTTCAGAATAAACCTATATTTAGTTATACATGACCCCTAAGCAGCATAATACACCAAGAAATGTTGCACATCTGCTTGTGAGATATAGAAGATCTAGCAAGCTCTACTCAGATTAGAATATTAGTACCAAATTAGCTTTGCCTAGAATCCATATGTGTAATTGTTATTATAAAGAAAATAACTTATATAATAACTTTAAACAAAATTTTAAAAACACTGATTCATGCACTATGTAATTTCATTTTTTCTTTCACCAAACAGAGGAAAAAAGGCAAACATTGCCCCCTAATGGGAACATGGTACTAAAGAAAAAGGGCAAGAAATGTGCCTTCTTTCTTTAAAAGTACTGAATTTGCAATTCTAAAAAAGCATCTATACTTTTTACTAAACCATTAGCATTAGCACTTCTAGTCAGCCAGATGGAATTTAAGTGTCCACATCGCTAAATTCTGCTATTTTTAGATGAATATACCACAGGATATAGAAAGCCATGTGGCCTTTGATGTACTCAACTAGACCTAACAACAGATGTTAGAAATTTAGATACTCTTACTGCCATGCTTTTTTTTTTTTCAAGCAGGCCTAAATGTTAGGGTTTTTTTAACTGTACTTTTACTGTAGAGATTTTACTGTACTTTTAAATTATAACAAAGCCAGTAGTTTGTGAAGTAAAAAAAAAACAGCAATACAACCACACAATTAGATACATCTATACTAACATAACCGCTGAGCCACCATGCTGCCCCCACCCCCAGCACCTGTCAGCTAGAAAGCCGGCAGCCCAGGTTGGAGACCTGAGTGCCATGTGACGGGGTTAGCTCCCGTCCATGCCTCAGCTCCTGCCAACCTAGCAGTGCAAAAGCATGCAAATGTGAATAGATAAATAGGTACAGCCAATGGTGGGCTGCTGCCGGTTCCGACCGGTTCAGGCGAACCAGTAGTTGTGACCTGCGGGTGGCCCCACCCACCCACCCGGGCGCAATCCTGTCCTATATCGCTGTATATTTGACGCCGCACGCATGTGCGGAAGGTGCGCATGAGCGAATTGCCGTGTTTATTGACACCTTACGCATGTGCAGACGGCGCACGCATGCAATTTTTTGTCAGCCACGCGCTCACATTTCCGGTGCTGGGCGAACCAGTTGTTACAGTATGTGACGCCCACCTCTGGGCACAGCGCTCTGTGACATTATACTGGCCACATGACTGTGAAATGTTTTCGGACAACGCTGGCTCAATGGCTTTGAAACAGAGATGAGCATTACCCCATATAGTCAGCAACGACTAGAAATCCTCAGGGAGTCCTTTACTTATACTAGTCCCTTCATTCGGCACTATTGTAACTTAAAATGGACGCTGAACAAATTGTTTTTAGGAGAATCCTGAAAGCTGTTAAGATGTACCTTGAAAAAGTCCATAGCATTTCTACAAAGTGGAACAAAACAGCAACAAATGTGATAAATATAGCAACCAATAAATCCAATTAAAAAGTCCAAGTAACACCGTATAAATGAGCAAAAACCATCTTGCATTTTTGGTCAGTATTAATTCTAAATGTCACATATAACAGAATCCTTGTAAATAATCCGCTTCTTACTCTTAATTCTCTTCTTCCCATCCCTTTTCTATTAAGATTAGATAATGGGCATCCATGCAGATTTTATGCAACACAACACAATGTTGCTTAATTAATGTCAAGTTTTATCTAGGGCAGAAGTAACAACATTTTGGTGTCTTTAAATTTCAGTCACCAGCAACAGCACAATAGTAGCATTAGGTTGTTACTTAGGAGGATGAGCTGATATGGTTTTTGGCTCATGCGTATTATGGCATTTACAGGGTGGTCTTAATTATGTTACTATATGTCATATGTAAAACTAATTCAATAACACTCTCTTACTTGAAGGATTGTAGCTTTGGGCAACAGACTTTACAATGATTTTCAAGGGAGTTGAGATTAGCATGAGACAAGCACAGCTTTGTGAAAAAAGCCATTTACCTATTATCAGCTTTGACCTAATAATATAAGCTTTGAGTGATTGCAAAAAGTGATTAAAAATGGAATTATGGAGGCTTAAAAGTTGAAAAATTTGTTTGACTCCAACCTAAACACACTGTCATATGTAACAAAAAATAAGATTTTCCATACTTCAATATTTGAACTTTTAAAAATGGATGCGGCACCATTTAGCAAAATTAAAATAGAGAACAAATTAGAAACTTTCAATGAACATTCACAATCATTTATTTAATTTCAAAAAAGAAAGTTTTTTAATTTAAATGTTCATAATTTGGCTTCTGTAGACTGTTTTTATCCTTTAATTGTAATTAATTTATTCTTTTATTCTTTAATCTTCTTCCTTCATACTTGTAAATGAAACAAAAATCAGCTCTTTGAACATCAGGTAGCTAGATAGATAAAAAACAACTCTGATTTTGCAATTATTCCTACAAATTTAATTGTTTGCTATTATCCAATATTACATTAATCCCCAAAGAGGTAAAACCCTAAAATATACAAATGTAATACAGTGTAAAACGCATACTAACTCAAGAAAAAGAAAAAAACACGTCTTCTTCAAGTCAACCTCGACATCTGGTTATTTCATGGGAAGCATTATACTCAAAAGTGAAGTTACCTTAATATGCCTACAGAAAGAGTTCCACAATCAATATTGATTGTCACAAAAAGATCCTGTGCTATGATTCTATCAACGCTGGAACCGGGGCTTCAGTTACAGCTCATAAATCTCAAATATATTCACCACTGTAACTGTGACCCCAAACATTTTAGAGATTACTACATAAGAAAATACAACTTGCGCTAGAAACAATTTAATGGCTTATACAGTTGCTGTAGGACTGGTGTATTGAGTCCACACTAAAGGTCACCTAAAAGTCTGGCTGCAGCAATTTCCATCAAGCTGAAATGTCTTCAAAACCAGCTTATATGACTATATCAATGATTAAAAGTCTGGCTGATCCAAGAAAGCTGCTGAAGCTGGTAAAGGACACCCCTAGCCACAGCCACCATTTAAGCATTCAAAAAGAAAGATGAATCCAGAAATATCTCCAGGTAGTGCTTCTGCTCTTTCAGAACCAACATCTTCTGTTTTTCTTGTTTCTCTGAGAATACTGAAAATACGTTGTGTTCCAGCTATGTCTCGAGGGTTAAGCTTTATATAGAACCATTCAGACTGACATTTAGCTCACTGTCCTTTTCATACTGTCTCAGCATCAGTAGTTGCATTAATCATTCCTAATTTTACTTCCCAACATACAGCTGTCCTCTTACATCTGCTAAAACAACACTTGACCTATTTGCTCCTACATCTTCAAAGACACCTGCTGCTATAAGACTTCACCTGGAACATCATATTTTGTATCCAATCAATGAATTTTGCAGTGGTATGATTAACATAGAACACGGTGTTCAGACACAAGACGGACACTTCATTAACCAAAACTGAAGGATAGACTGAGGGGTGTGGGGCAATAAAAAGGTACAAGAGTTTTAATTGCACTAGGGAGAACATCATTTAAATATCAATAAATTGCATGTAGTGTTTCTTATTGATCTAAACATAAATTGCACTATAAACCTTTTTAACTCAGCGCGAGGCTCCGCCCACCCGCCCGGACGTCGCCGTTTTCTTGTTTTTAACCCTCTGCGCATGCACAAAGCGTTCTGCGCATGCGCAGAGGATGAAAAAGCGTGCGCTTTCCAAACCGGTAGGGAAGGTAAGTAGATTTCACCGCTGGGTGAATGTGCCAAATCAGAATTAGGGCTTCTATTCATTCAGTTACTTATGTCAAGTATACTGAGAGGTAAACAGCTACTATAGAGACTTTTTAGCAAAGTGCTAGATTTTTAAAAAAAATCCCAATGACATCCTGCATTATCTTTGAAAAACCTCTGGGTAGGCTGTGCCTTCAGTAAGTAGGAAGTGAGAAAACGAAGCAAGGAAATTAGCCTATTTTGGATGCAATGGTAATAATGTGATATGCTTTTAGTAAGAACAGTCCTGTGACTGAAGAGCTATCATGATTCCATGTATGAAAGTCTTCTGTATTTGTCAAGCAAAGAGCTATACTTGATTTTGAGGAGTATGCTGAGAGCTATAGTCCCCAAAGAAAAGATGGAGACAGGACAAAACTAAATATGCTATTGATAGTGCCGAAACCTCCTACTTTTTTCCCCCCAAGATATATAACTATTTTGACTCAATGGCCATATTTGGTCTTTTGGGTGGTGTGTTGGGGACAGCAATACAATGAAAGGGTAGGTAGTAAAAAGCAAAATAGATTCTATATTAATATGTAGCTGTTATGCAAAGTTTTAGCAAAATTTTTTATTGCTGACGAACCAAAAGTATTATGTTGTTATTTAGGTAAACCAACAAGCTGTATCTGCCTGTATGCTCTTCTTCCTTTAATCGAGCTGCAAAAAGATTAGACCAGGGGTGGGTTCCTCCCGGTTTGGACTGGATCGCCCGAACCGTTAGCGACCCGCTGATGACGTCACGGATCCGGTTTGGTCGGTGCCGGTCTGTGGGCGCTGCATGATTGTGAGTTTCTAACACTTTTATCCTTCCATTACTCCTCCCCCACCGCAACAGTTCTGCACTTTTGGAAGCAGATTGATGAGCCCAGGTTGTTACGTGTTCAGTCGACGGCTAGATCGGTTCTGCTCTGCACTCAGTTCCATGCTGGAGAGACACCTTAGCTCGCACATGTGGAAGTAAGTTACCCTGGCCTAGGACAATGCCAAACAAATTATTAGTATTATTAATTATTACATTTGTATGCCGCCCAACTCCCAAGGGACTCTGGGCGGCTCATTAATCATGATGATAGGCTTATTTCAACAAAGCACTTTAAATGTGACTTTCTGATACGGCCTTTTCCAGATATTTTGGACTATAATGACCATTGGCAATAGCCACCATGACCAATGGCCAAGGAATGACACAAATTATATTCTGAAATACAAAGCATTAAGTTAACATGTTAGTTAATGAGCACATGTGGCTTTTTAGCTAAACTCTGTGTTTTCTCATGTCTTTGTGAACCCAAAACAACTAACAGATTTTGCATTTCAGGAAACTGGGTCCAGTACCTAAGGCCTAAGTAAGTCTCCAATTGCCAAATACACAAACTGGGATAAATCTGAAGTCTGGGTTATATAGTTAAGCACAAATTTTGATTATACAATCTTCCTTCCAGGGTGCAATTTAACAAAGGAAGTCAGGATGACAGTGAAAATAGTTCTTCCAATCAAAAGAACTGGCAAAATATATTATCCGTGATATAATCCTGGATCAAAGTTCTGACCTTGTACAGACAAAAGAGAAATAATCTCTCCTAGTTGTGTCTCAAAGTTAATACAATTACTTGTTTAAAGATTAAGAATATGTTATTGCATTTGTAGTTTTCCTCATGATCCACACAGTCACATTACCTTATATATTTATAAAGAAACTGCAGAATTTCAAACCAGGGAAGAATTTGGTAACGAGAATAAAAGCAACAGATCCTTTATAGATGTTTCTGGGTTAAAGACTTAACTTTAAAGAATTAAAGATTCTGCTTGAATTCTGAAGAAAAACAAAACAATCCCCACAAATACAATACTCACTGACAAAGTATTCTATCAGTCAGTTGGCCAATTTTGACTCCGTATTGCTGCACTTAGGACTTCTGGATATGTGGGAAGACACATAGCTTACCTCCTGAGCTAGCTGAAGTCAACAATGGCTGTTTAGTCATAGAATCAAAGAGTTGTAAAGAACCACTCCAATTTTCTGCTGAGTGCAAAATCTGCTAAAACATTGGGGTCAGCTTAAGATTTCATGACAACTATTGACCTGACCCAGGTGATACCTGGCCATGTTAAATTGGTACTTTATTCTGGTATAGTTTGTGATTAGAATGTGGGATATGGGTTCTACATGGCTTCTCTGAAATGAGCAGATGATGCCCTGATCAGCTTTAGAATGCCAGCTAGTATAAACACTACAGGAACTGAGGACTTGTTTAAAATAATTGAATCATTCATGAATCTTAATAGTCTTCAAAAATAACTAAGAGAAATGTCAACTTTGTGGACTCAATGTCTGTTAATATACGAGAGCTACAACCTGCTGATTTAACTCATTAATTAAATTAATTAATTAACCATGTTTCTTCTTTTTATAAAAGATCAAAATACTAAAGCAGTAAAGCAAACTTCTTTAGCTCCTATATTTTTATCAGGAGTTGGTAGCAAAGCACTCGTAGGCCCCTTACGAAACCCCCAATGAGAAATCTCTCTCGTTAGCCTTTAAATCATTAGAATCACAAGTAACACCACTAGTTTCTTACAAACTAATTCCAAATGTAGGTAATCTGGGCAACCTTGCAACTATTAATGATTCTTGGATTACCATTTTCCAACTTTGGTGAAAGTCAGTCTGGATTTAACCATTTAAGTTTAACCAATTTCTATTATGAAAAAAAAAATGTTACTTGTATACCCAGAAGGAACAAAATCTTATTGTACCAGTGATAAGTATGCATTTAGCTTCTTCATGTCCATATAAAATAGTATGGCAATATTATCGGTGCTGGAAGTTTTGAATAAAGAATACTAGGATGAAAAGATAACAGGCATAAGTTAAAAAAGAAGTTTATAAACTGAAAGCTTTAATTGATGATGTAGTTATATTCCTGCAAGACCCAAATCTGGTATAGAACACTTGATGATGAAGCTAAATGACTTTGAACTTTTAGCAGGCTTCGAAATAAACAGAAAATAAAAATGCTTGTTAAAAATATAGCTTTTCAGTAATATGAAACATTGACAAGGAAAGTCAGGTTTTAAAGTGGAGAAAAAGATTAAGTATCTTGGACAATATAAACTCCAAACTGTTTCAAAACTATTTTGTACCTATATGGAATGAAAAAGACATATCAAGACATATCAAGATGAGATAATTTGCAATTATCCCTATTTGGTAAAATCTCTGTAATTAATATGTTTTACCAAAAATAGTATTTTTATTTTAGACTTTACCAATATTGATAACTGACATCCCATTTAAACATTGGCAAAACAATATTTCTAAATTCATATGTCAAGGGAAAAAACAGAGAATTAGATACAAATTATTGCAAGATGCCAAAGAAAGAAGTGGTTTAGGTTACAAGATTTGAAATTGTACTTTGATGCTTGCTGCTTGATCTGGGTGGGTGACTCCACAAGTGGGTTACTCTCCAAAACAAAGGACTACTGGAGTTAAAGGAGCATGAATTAAGACTTGGATGGTTGTTAACCTTGTCAACCTACTTATGGTTGACAAGGTTAAGATGAACGTTGACTTTAAGAATCATTTTGTTAGCCATGCCATCCTAAGGTTATGGAATAAATACAAAACAAGATTCCCTCTTTGGGTGTCATCTCAGGAAGTTTTTTACAGAAAAGAAATGATGGCGAGCCCAGACTGATGGACTTATGGTTAGAGAATAATTTTTAATCAAGGTGGAACTACTCTTTAATCTAAAAAAGAGTTGGAGTTAATTAGAAGGGTGTGTCTATCATTGATTTACATATATACAATTGAAAGAAAGATTTAAAGTAGCTAAAATGTTATAGGTTTGACCTTGCAAAAAATGAATTTGAAATTGTATTATGTGGTAATGATGAACCAAGGTTTATAATCTGTTATTGAAATTGAATTTGGAGAACAAATATGTAAAGCAATGCATGATTCAATGGGCAAAGAATTTTGGGCATAATGCTGGAACAATGGGAACACAGGTGGGAGAAGGGTTTAAAATTTACATTGAACTAGAATTTAAAATAATTTTTCTATAAAATGTACTGTTGATATTTAACACCTAATGAATTGTCAAAGATTTATAAAGGTACTTCAAATGTATGTTGGAAATGTAAGCATATGGAAGGAATTTTCTATTAACTTTGGTGGACTTGTGACAAAGTAAAGAAATACTAGGGTAAGATTCATATTTTAATATAGAAAATTCTTAATATAAATATATAAATTAAACCAAAGACTTTTCTTCTAGGGTTAATGGACAAAGAACCTAAAAAAAATTGGAACTTTGTTGTTAGATATGTTGACCACAGCGGGAATGCTTTATGTGCAAAAATGAAAAGATACATTAATTCCCAAAATGGAAGAATGATAGAACAAGCAGAGATGGTCAAATTAACGGCTTTAATCAAGAAGAATACATCTAACTATCTGGAAATCACTTCTGGATTTTGCGCTTGAGATAAAAAAAAAAGAAACTGTGACTTTATGATTTACTGATTAGACAAGTTTTTTTGTTAGAGAAATGTGTAGTATATGTGAAATAAGAAGGCTGTAATGTAATATGTTCCTTCTACTGAACCGAAAAGTTAATGTTTTTTCCCGTGTCCTTCACTTCTCTCTTTCCCTTTTCCCACAATTTTCATTTTCATTTTATACTCTTAATATGTTTAATAAAATTATATTGTCAACATCGAACCGAACCTGGCAGAAGCCATCTTACTATTCCTCAGTTGCCACACAGAAGGGGAAGGAGGTTGGAATGCCTTACTAGACAACAGAGAGCTTTCTCGTGAGAATCAAGGTCGTCTCCACCGGTAACGGATAAGGTCGGGGAAGGAGTGCCCGGAGAGCCAGCCAATTGTCCTAATTGGCCAACGTGACCTGTGACACTTGGGGATGGGTTTATTTCCTATTTTAATTATACTGAAACCGCGGGACCTATTTA
This sequence comes from Thermophis baileyi, assembly GCA_003457575.1. Lineage (NCBI taxonomy): Eukaryota > Metazoa > Chordata > Lepidosauria > Squamata > Dipsadidae > Thermophis > Thermophis baileyi. The sequence goes on along the minus strand of QLTV01001483.1, from coordinate 4,274,317 downwards.
GAGTTGATTTTCCTTTAACTCGTGCCGATATGATGAAGTCCTTTAAGGTGGATTCAATTCTCAGGGTTCTGATTTGCTTGGGTTCATTAGTCGGAACCTTGACATATATTAGATAAACAATACTGTGGCAAGATTTTTCTCCCCTTTCCCAGCAAACTTCAGCACAATGTTTGTGTATGTAATTCTGTTGAAGAGAAATTTGTTTCTTTTAACTATCATATTAAGGGACACATAAATGTGACTGTCAGGGCCATGTGACTGTGACAAGACATCAAAATGTGGATTTTTCTCTTTCGAAAAAAGTGAAGTTCAGTTAGGAAAAAGCTAAAAAGGGAGATTGAGAGTGATACATTTTTTAAAAAGTAGGTAATTAAAGGAAGTTTTTTATCCATGTATTGATGAGTCAGCCAGCTACCGTTCTGTCCTCTCCTTATCCAACAGAGAGCAATTTCAAAGTCAGGTTGGAGATCAAATAATACCTGGCAAACAAAAATCACCTCGTTTTCTTGATCAGTAATTCAAGGAGTGTTTCTGTTAAGGATTATTTCGGGGTGGAAGTTTGATGTTCAATTTATATTCAGCAATGTTCTTGACTTGTTCAGAGACCACTTTCTTGAGGACAAAGAAACTGTACACAAGTCTAAACAATTAAACAACTAATGGATAAAAAATACAATCAAACTCTACAAAGGTTGCTCGAATTATTTTAAGTTGACTCTAGTAAGAATAACTTAGATAAAACTAGCTAAATTATATAGAATCTAGATATACATACGTAAACAGGATCTCTTTCCAGCTGTGCTTGCACCCCCTAGGCACAAGTTGCCTCCCCGGTGAACCAGTTCAAGTTCCAAGTTTGTCCTGAATAAACAGAAAGGGAATAGCCTTATTTTAATTATTTACAAGCTCTAACAAAAATTGTCCAATCGATCTGTAAAACTGTCCCCCCCCCAAATGAAAGGAAACAAGAACATGACAGAGTATTCATGGTATACTAAACTGTGGTATTAATTTGAGGTAGGCAAGTTAATGTTGTCCTGAAGCTGCACAAATTCTTCCAGTCCCTGTTTTGTGCAGCCACAAAGGTCATCATCTCACCAACCAGTTATATCAGGGATGAAATCCAGCAGGTTCTGAAGAACCGGTAGCGGAAAATTTGAGTAGTTCGGAGAACTGGCAAATACCACCTCTGGCTGGCCCCAGAGTGGGGTAGGAATGGAGATTTTGCAATATCCTTCCCCTGGAGTGGGGAGGGAATGGAGATTTTGCAGTATCCTTCCCCTGCCACGCCCACCAAGCCACGTCCACAGAACCGGTAGTAAAAAAAAATGGATTTCACCTCTGAGTTATATCATTAAATTACTGCCCAGCTTCCTACAGCTCTTGACTGGAAAAAAAAAGTTTAAAAAGGCAACTACAAAACTGCTGCTTTACCCTGCATCAGGGTAAAGGGAGCCCTGGTGGCTCAGTGGTTAAAGTAGTCAGAATGTAGTATTGCAGGCAGACTCTGTCCACAGCCTGGAGTTCGATCCTGATGAGGCTAAAACTGGACTCAGCCTTCCATTCTTCCAAGGTCGGTAAAATGAGGACCCAGACTGTTTGGGAAAGTATGTAAATAATGCTTCGACACTGTAAACCGTCCAGAGAGTGCTGTAAAGTGCTATGGGGCGGTATATAACTCTAAATGCTATTGCTAAATGCTATTATCAGGGTAAAAGCAATTTGGTACCCTACAAATGTGGACTTTTAACTCCTCCAGTTGCTGTACAAATGAGTGGCAGACGGTAACTGAAATCGGGAAACATTTGCTGGGTACCAGATTGCCCATCCCTGAGATACAGCATAGCTAATCCAAATAATGTAAAGCACTTGGAAGGATTTCATTGAATATAAACTATTTTGCAAAAATTCCAGTGGCATATGTCAGAAAAGAATTGTTTTTGTACAAAATGTTTGTTAAAACATATTCACATTACTAAAATAGTAGCATTTCAAATAATAATATTCCTAAATTTGCAGCTTATGTCACCATTTTTTTTGAAGGAATGCTTTAATCCTCCTTACATTGAGAAAAAGCAATTTAACAGTGAAAATGTTTGGGCTCTGAGCTCCATCTGGTTGCTGCTGATAAGGCCAGCCACATGACTAGGGAATTTTCCACTCTTCAGGCAATTTGCAGCACTCGCTGAATTTCTAAAAACTTAATAGCAAAGCTGTGACACAGATTTCATATTAGTGAACGGGGGGGGGGTAATTAGAAAAGTTTTGAAAAAAATTTTTTTTAAATGAACGGGGGGGGGGGGATGCAAATCGCACCTTAGATCACTAGATGAATATTAAAATATTTATTTCCTGAAATCTCTTCAGTTTTCTTTAAAGGAATGGTAACTCACTGTTCCATAAAAAAAGAGATTATTGATCCCTGAGAAATAACAAAAGGTGGCCCCTGTCCTTGAAAAGGAGTGCACAGAAAGAGATGAGTGAGGAGGGGAAAGGAAAACAAAGCTTTTTCAAAGAAAAAATAAACAGGGCTGTGCTCTCTCAACTGAGCTCGTAAGAGTGGCCCTGCTTCCTGTCACTCCCTCTGCTGTGGTGAAATGGCTGTTAGACGTTAACTAGGGGAGAACCAAAGGTTCCTCACAGAGCTTGGGATGGTCCATTTTGCCCTCTGTCCTGTTCAGTCATTTTACCTTCCAAATAAAAAGCTTTCTTCTTTAACCAAAACAACATATTTGCATGATAATTTCTGGAATTTTTTTACAATACAGTAGAACAGGGGTGTCAAACTCGTGGCGTCACATTGTCATCATGTGACGTATCACGACTTTTCCCTTTGCTAAAACAGGGATGGGCGTGACCAGCATGTGACGCATCCGGCCCATGGGCCGCGAGTTTGACATCCTTGCAGTAGAACTATCCATGACATCTATATAATGATTTTGAATGCCACTACTTGTTTTAGGATAAACAAGTAAACAAAACATTGGACTTTTTACATTTCTAGAAGCATTCTTATAAACTTATATATTATTCAGATAATGAAAACTATCCTATACTTAAAGTACTATAAACTCATTCCTGGTATTCCAGCACTGTTAACACGTTTTGTAGAATTCATTTTTTCTTGTTGAAAACGGTTGGAGTATATGACCTTTAAAAGATGTGAAGTCCAATAACGCTAAAAAAGAACTTTCTGAAACCTTTTAAGAAAAATCCCAGTGTACGAATAAGTAACAACAACAACAACAAAACCCTATAAAGTAATTTAGTTCTTATTACTTCTACAAAGGTCAAAGTGTACAACCATTCATCAGCTTAGAAAAATCACGGTTCTTCATAGCTTTACTGTCTTCTTGAAGGCTCAAGAAAAGGTTACTATCTTCCTGAAATACTCACACGCATTAATAACTCTGATGTATCATGCACAGACTATGTACAAGTATGCCCTGAGATAATTCTACTGACTTTCAAAGTACCTAGCTAGCAGTGTCCAAAAAAAAAAAAAATCACTGTGGCAAGAAAAGCTACAAAAAAGTAACCAAGCATCCATTCTGAACACATGGGACAGGCTATATTATAAGAATTACTAGAAATCAGAATTTGTAATGCTTTGGAATTACTAGAAATTGGAATTTGTAATTGTAAAAATTGAACATTATCAAGCTGCAACTGTGATGACAATACTATTTTCCCTGCAACTGTATCTACCCAGTGAAGATTTTCCAGAGTCAAAGGGCTCTTTAATAGCATCCTCTGAGACATACTTATTTTATTTAAAAACTAATACAACCGTTCATCTTATTTACCAGAATCCTGGGTGAGTCACAAAAAGCAATAAAATCATAAAAACTATACAAAATATTTGAATGATACTTTGAGGATAAAATCAATCGCTATAAATTAGAGAAAGTGTCCATGACACAGTCTGATAAAATTCTTCTGAATGGTTTTCAGTTTTTATTACCAAGGTTATGTGGAAAATGCTTAGTAAGTTCATCAATTCCCATTTATTCATTGTTGTACCCACATTTCCTCATTCCATAAACTTGTAGGTTGAGGGTTGTCCATTAAGGCAACTGAAGCAATCTTTAGAATAGTGTTTTACCCACCTGGCTACTGAGTACATGAAAAGAAAATCATTGTCTGGTGATCCAGGAGTCTTGCTGTAGTCAGTGTATTTTTTCTGGGTAGTATTTTTGATATCTTTCATCACTGACTCCATTTCTTTACTTAAATTGGTTTCTGACTGTTAAAGAAAAGAGGGCTTGAATTTATTTGGCAAAACTAACAGCAATAACAGAAAAAACAAAGAATTAGAGTTCTGCAAATATAAGGCAATGAAATATTAAATAGAACTATACAACATTACATTACATCTTAACAGAGGGATCTTCAACAAACTCTTAGCTATTCAATAAAGTATTCGCTGGAGTTCATTGACAGAGACGTTTTAAAACAAACACTTCCAACATGCTAGCCTTTCATTAAGATTAGATATATTAATATTTTTATTGTATTATTGTTTTTTAAATCAGTAAAATGATAGAATACAAAACAAACTTCACTGTAATATAAAAATAGGCTATATTCTTTTAAAAGCTATGCAGTATAAAGTAAAAAGAAATAGAAAAAGCTAAAAAAAATCAGACCATATAAATATCAGTATTATAAGATCTGCTCAAAAGTATGTAATTGTAATTTATTTCCAAGTAGATTTGGATTAATTATAAATGAAAGTGTATTTTTAAATGTCATTATAAAGCTTCAAAATATAAAACTACACATAAAAGTTATGATAAAATGAATAATCTATGATAAACATTCTAAACTGGAAGATTTTAAATAGCTTTCAGTCATAAATGCAGTCATTTTTACACTATTACAACATTTCTTGAAATATGATTTAGTCCTATAGAAAGAAGCTGGAAAGCATGGATTTTATAATCGATAAACACTTATATTAAAATGCAACAGCAAAATGCTGAGATAATCATAACTTTATTTTAAAGGTGATATAGTTAAATTTATCTTTTTGAAACTAATTTTCCTGAAACGTTTACATTTAATGGAGAAATGGTAAGACAATGTTCGACTTTTTAAATTTTACCAAACAGGTGATGAATTATGAGGAGAGAAAGAGAAAGAAGATGGAAAGACAAATTAACAAGGATCTTTCTGCCTTACACTGATGCTTACTGGGAAAGTTCCCAGCTGCTCTTGAAGTTCTTCCACCTCCTTGATGAGCTCCTGCATATTCTTGGTACTATGACACTGACAAAGGTTTCGCTCTACATTGTTGCCAGGATAACATGGAAGGACGCTGTTGGCGAACTGCCTACACAGAGGACAAGTAAATTCTCCCTTGTCCACAGCAAAACCCTGGAGAACCTGATCATTCTAAAAGAAACAACAAAATAAGTGAATTTCGGAAACGGCAAACACTTATAACTGTAACAATTCCAAAGGAAGTGGGGATTAAAAGTAAAAGAAACGAAGACTGCTGAAAGATGATTGGCTTACTTTGAAATTTAAAAAACCTGAAATACACACAGTTCTGGAAGAAAATCCAGTTGCCTCTTGAAAAAAGCACCTTTGGGACAACCATGACCTGGATGACTGAGAATCTCCATAGACAATCCTCTTAATAGTTTTTGAATTTCCTGATAATCTAAATTTGGTAACAGTCCAGAATACATACAAACTGTATTCTCTACATTATTTTAAAATAATTATTTATTCGCATCCCATTCTTAGCCCCGCTTGCTCATGTTCTAACACTAAGCATATGTTTCTTAGAAACATCTGCTCATTATTATCAGCAAAGTTGTAGATGTCTTTGTCTTTGGATTCCAGGTGACCGCCTGGATTAGTCCCTGCAGTTTTCTCTGGCAATGTTTTCGGAAGTGGTTTGCCCTTGCCTGCTTCTTCCCAGGGCTGAGAGTGTGTGACTGGACTCAGGTCACCTAACTGGCTGTGTAAGTAAGGCAGGACTAGAACTCACAGACTTTTGGGTTTTATCCTGGTGCCTTAACCACTACACTAAACTGGCTTTCAAAGCATCGAGTGCTGTGTTTATTGACTCCTAATGTGTATCTCTTTGTTTCTTTAGGACTTCTGTTAGAACTGCGGGGGGCGGGGCGGGGGTGCGCGCACACGCGCACGTATGTCAGAAATTACCCATTAGCAAGCAGTGAGAGTTTACATTGGTCAATTGGCAGGCACAGCAAGGATTAAAAATGCTTCCGATTCTTCCCTAGATGCTGCATTAACATTATTTTATATTCATTTTATTTTTACTTTATTAGTATCCTGCCTTTATTTTTTTAATAAATAAGACAATGAACATATCTAATATTCACTCCACCTGTTTTTTGCACTACAACCCTATGAGGTGGATTAGACTGACAGAAAGTGACCGGCCAGTCACCCAGCTGGCTTTCATGCTTAAGGCAGGACTAGAACTCACACTCTCCTGGTTTCTAGCCTGGTGCCTTCACTCCTAAGACCAAAATGGCTATGAGCCAAATATCAAGGAAACTGAATAATAAGGATGAAAGCTTCATAATATAAATGTCTGAATAAGAGGCTACATTAGTGTTTTAATTCAGATTTTATTTAAAAACCATCTGTACACTTTTACTTGGAAAAGTAACTATATGTTTACTCGCACTTGGGCAATATTCAACATCGTTTTCAATTTCTCAGCTTTTAACATAGCTTCAGACTAGACCTTAAACCATATAGGTGGAAGGGACCATTGAGACCACTAAATCCAGGCTTTGCTTAGGGCAATAATGAAATTAAAGCATCCTTTAGAGATGGCTATCTAGTAATTGTCTATGTGATCCAAGGAAGAAGGATCAACCAACACTATATGCAATTGGTGTCTACAATTGATCTACTCTTATTGTTAGGCTGTTTTTTTCCCTAAGGTACAATTGGATCTGCCACCCTATAACCTAAATTCATTATCCCTTATCTCAGGGATGTCAAACTCGCAGCCCACAGGCATCACACGCCGGCCACGCCCAGTTTAGCGAAGGGGGGAAAACGCCATGATGACACAGGTTTGACACCCCTGCCTTATCTGAATCTGGAATGAAAGAAAACATGTGATGACCTTCTTCTCTCTGATATACTTCCATGTATTTGAAAAGTGCTATTATATTTCCTCCCTCATCACCACATAATCTTTTCTCAAGTATAAACATAAAGTATCCAGATCTTTCCATCAGACTTAATTTATATCCCCTATTATTCTCATGTTTTTATTTGTATTGTTCCAATTTCCCAGAATCCTTAGAATAGAGCTCAGTACTAGACATAGTACTCAAGATGGGGACCTAATAAAGAAATAATAAACTGTGTCTAGGACAGGGGTGTTAAACTCGATTTCATTGAGGGCAGCATTAGGATTGTGTTTGACCTTGGGGGGCCATAGTAGGAGTGGCCAGGGTGAGTGTGGCCAACTCAATGTCACTCGTGTTGGGGGCGCCTGTGGTGGCCCGAGCGCCCTCCCAAGCTCTGTTTCCAGCTGCGATGGCCTCCTGCAACCCTCTGCCAGCAAAAACGAAGCTCGGGAGGGCCGCATCTGTGGGCTAGTTCTTCGCTGTTTCCAGGGCAGCCCCACGGGCCAGATCTAAGCACCCCGCAGGCTGGATCAGGTCCCCGGGCCTTGAGTTTAACACCTCTGGTCTAGGAAATTCTTTTTCTGTTGTTGCAACCTAAAACAGCATTTTCAACACATTGCTACCTCATATTCACTTGGAATTAACCACTATACCAATATCTTTTTTAAAAAGTAGCAAGCCAGATATGTATAAGGTATCTTTCCCAAAGTTGTGTGCCTTGGAAATTTCATAAACATTGCCTCATATCTTCATTTAATTTATTAATAAAAATATTAAAGAATGCAGGACTCAGGACTGAAACTTAACTATCAAGATATACTATGCTTACTGCATTCCCAAAATCTATAGTAAAAGTTACCCCATTAAAATGAGGTAAGAGTAGGCTGGCAAGACTTGTATAAGCAGCATACTTTGTGCATAATTTAAAAAAAAAACAATTCTTAACTTTAAAGAACATTGAGACAATTTAGCTTGTCTTCTGATTCTTCTACTTGCCCAGAGCATACCATCAGGACTAAATAACCTCCAATACATTAAGCTTTATTACCTATGTTTGTGTGTTTGCAATTGTTTCTATACAAAAATTATACAAGTTACAAGCTAAATAAATTATCCTGTATTACATTCTTCTTAATTTTAATGAGTTACAATTTGCATGAATAAGAATATTTTCCATCCTACTGAATTTCATGTACAATTTGTGTTTCATATACGTAGCTTTAGAAATGAATGTTTTAAAAATGCAATTAGCCATATTAATTGGAGGATAAATTACAGTGGAGAGTATTTTTACTTTCATATTACAAAACATTACTACTGAATCTTTTAGGAAATCAATATTGTTTATGAATTGGATAAAGTACTGTAGAATGTTTATAAACGTGAATTTCCTTTCTTATATATTAAAAGTTTCTATAAGTTCACTGAGGTTCCACCAATATCTACTGGAAACTTGTAATAATGTAATAATTTATTGAATAAAAGACTATAAATGAAACACTTCATTTTATCTTACCCGCAGAGATTCCATATAGGATTTGTGACAATCTATGTGTAATGTATGGCCACATGTTTGCACATATACACCTCCTTCCCAGCCAATCGATACTGATTGCAGACAAGAACTCTAAAAAGTAAAGCATAACATTTAAGATAATGCACGTGGATTCATTATTACTTTAAAATATAGGATACTAATTCATTAATATATTCATATTTTTTATTAATGAGCAAGAGTGGCATAAGCAGTTAAATCTAAAAACGACTGTTGAAGTTACTAAATAATTGTATTATGAATGAAAAGAATAAAAACAAATACAAACTACAAAAAATAAAACAGTACATTACAAAACAATATGAAAAAGAGAAAGAGAAAACAGGAAAATAAAGAAGTAACATCCTCCTTTAGCCTAGTAAAGACAATTTTAAAAGCTTATCACCATTTCTAAATACAACATAATTTTTCTTCAGCCCCATAACTCATCTCTTCAGTAAAAAAAAATCCAAAAGCTTTGTCAATCATTCTGTCAACGAAAGTTTAGCAAAGCAACCACATATGATTTTACTCTTTTAGCCCTGTTCGAATAAGCCAACCTTGTATTCCTTCCCTATATTTTAAGAATTTAAGAATCTTATTTTAACCTCTTCAAAATGAGTCCCAGAGCTAGTTTTCATTTCTTTTTTTTTAAAGCCAGAAATCTTTCAGAACATTTAACAGATTTCTTTTGTATATCCAGTAAGTAAAGATTCTCCTTTTGTTTGTCTCTAACAAAGTTCTTCAAGAAATAACAGAGCTCTTTTTTTTCAGGTAAGAAAAAGTTATCCAAGTCAGTTTCCTGGTTCAATGATTGTGCATCTCTTTGATGGAGTAAGTTATCCATTAGTTCCATTTGTGTGCCCATATCTTTCTCCATTTCTTTCTCATTGCCTCCTATTTAAGTCCTCCTTCAAAATAATTTCAAAATTATCTGTTGCAACTAATTCTTATTCTGCAACTTCATTACAACATGCTCTGTACATCTTGTTAAGAAATCTGTTTATCTTATTAAGACTTTGTTAGACCAATATCCAAAAACTTCCGTTACAGATTTCTGCTGCATTCTTTTCTTTATCCTCTAGCTCCCTCTAGTATCCAACATACAAGGTTCCCTTATCATAGAAAGATCATAAACAATTGCCATTTCCCAAGGAATTTTTTTTAATAATTCAAAGCTATAATTCCAAATTAGGTTGTTAATTTCCAAAATCCACATCCCAAGCACCCTTTTGCTGCATAATAAAATATATATGTATTTCCAAAACTTTAAAAATCACATTTATGCTATCTTCCTCTAAGGAGAAGGGCCTTGAGCTGTAATGTAGTTCGATTAAGTGTTGACATACTGACTCTTAGAATGGTTTCTCCATAGTTTTTCTCCAAGATAATCTGTCCTGAATCTAGCCTTTTAAATCTCTCAATGGTGTATTCACTGCTGCTGTAGTTGAGTCCACCCACTCTGTTGGTGGTGATTACTTATTTGTTTGTTTATATACCCCCTTTGTTTTAACGAATAACTCAACCAGAGGTGGGATTCAGCAGGTTCTGACCAGTTCTGGAGAACCGGTAGCGGAAATTTTGAGTAGTTCAGAGAACCGGTAAATACCACCTGACTGGCTCCGCCCCCATCTATTCTCTGCCTTCCGAGTCCCAGCTGATCAGGAGGAAATGGGGATTTTGCAGTAACCTTCCCCTGGAGTGGGGAGGGAATGGAGATTTTACAGTATCCTTCCCCTGCCACGCCCACCAAGCCACGCCTACAGAACTGGTAGTAAAAAAAAATTGAATCTCATCACTGAACTCAACCTAGTGAACATATCCAACACACCTTCCTCCTCCTATTTTCCCCACATCAAAATCAAAAACCCAGTGAGGTGATTTGGGCTGACAGAAAATGACTGGCCCATGGTCACACAGCTGGCTTTCACGGCCAAGGCAGGACTTGAACTCTTGGTCTGTTGCTTTAGACCAAATATTATAGAACTTTTCCAGGGGCTGGGTTTTTGCATAATATATCCAAAATATAATAGTTTGTCGTTTGTGTCTTAAGTGAGAACTCTAGATTGTTTTGTTCTATGATCCATTTATTTATATTCCTGGCTATCAATGGTATTCTGAAGACCCTTCTCGAACGCTAAAGTTCTGAAGTGTTTATACCAGAGGTGGTATTCAGCCGGTTCGCGCGAACCGTTGGCGGAAATTTGGCCAAGGTCACCGAACCGGTAGCGATGGCCGGCTGGCCACGCCCCCGAACCAGTCCCCCGGTCGCTCGCCTTGCCCATGTTCATCGCCGCCATGTTCTTCGCGCACGCGCATTCCATTGCCTTGCAAGTCCAATGGGATGTGCATGTGCGAAGAACATGGCGGCGACAGCACAGCAGCAGCTTTTTTCGCAACTTTCCGGTACTTTTCGGCGACCTGGGAGGCTTCTTTGCCAGCCGCTTTCCAGCAGCGGCAGCTGGCTGGGGGCCGCCGAAAACTCTGGTCAGCTTGCCTTCTGGACTCTGGACCAGCCGCTGTGGAAGGTAAGCAGCCCAAACAAAGAGGCGGTGGTAGGGGAGGAAGTGGGGCTAGGGCCAGGGCCGCTAAAGGGAGGGCGGGGGTAGATAGGTGGAAATTCCAAAAATTTTCCTACCTTTTCCTGTGGGCGTGGCTAGGTGGGGGGGGTCATGTGACTGAGTGGGCATGGGTGTGAGTGACGTCAAGTTGGCCACGCCCACTCAGTCACATGCCCCCCCACCTAGCCACGCCCACCAAACAGGTTCCAAAATTTTTTGAAACCCACCACTGGTTTATACGTTATATCCTGCTTTTTTAAATTCCAACTTCTGTATGCGTAGTTGCATCACAAGAAAGTGATTATCTACATAGTTCTAATTGGTTTGGATATAGACCCCTGATCATCTTTTCCAAGGCCTTTATTTACCCAAGCAAGTGCAAATCTGTTGTATAATTCTTGACAACTGATTCCTTTACTGTTGATAGCGGAGCCCCAAAAGCTGACATTATCTACCCATTCTATGTCAACTTTAATGCTGTTCTAACCAGTTCCAAGGCTGTTTGTTGTATTGCTGTCATTAGTTGGGTCTTTATATTTAGTTCTACTCCTACTTTTTCAATATATTCCTTGACTTTCATTACTAGAGCTTCCTGCTCATTTGCAGTTTTTTGCATTTTCAGCTATTAAAGGAGGGTTATTCAGCTATTAAAGGAGGGTTATTCAGCTATTAAAGGAGGGTTATTCAGCTATTAAAGGAGGGTTATTCAGCTATTAAAGGAGGGTTAGTGCCAGTAGTGGGTTCTAAAATTCGTTGCTACCGGTCCGTGCACGCACTTGCATGCGTGCAACGCTTCTGCGGGTAGGCAGAGCCTCCCGCCGCTGCCGCTACCGGTTCTAAGAACCGGGCCGAACCGGGAGCAACCCACCGCTGGTTAGTACAGGTTATTTATGTTTGTTCCTCTAACTTTAAGACCACAGTTACCTTTTTCCAAACTGGCTTGTCTCAACATAGACTCAGCATATGAGCAGAACATAATGAAGCAGACTGAGTCTAGATCAGGAAAGGAGTGCGACAAGATTTCCTTCAACAAAATCATCTTTACAAAACTTTATAACATAAGCACTAGTTCTAAATACAATTCATTACAAGAAAAATAAATGGAATAGTTTTCCACTATACAGCTACAAAATCTACGTACATCTTTAAAGAATTGTTGTAAAGTTGCAAGGCGTGTTTCGTATACTGCTGCACAAGTATCATTAGGATATATTTGTTCCTTTTCGGTTGTTGGTAACTTCTTAGGCTCAGTAGTATTACGGCACTGCCCCAAAACTAGAGAAAGAGAAAAAGAGAGCAAGAAGGGGGGAGGGAGTGGGAGGGAGGGGGGGGAGAAGGAGCTGACTAAATAGCTGGCACTGTTTAATGAAAATTTCTTGTATTGGTATTATATTATCAAGAAAATGTTATTATCAAGAAAATGTTACATTTTATTTTAACAAACAGTTTATATTAAAGCCTTTCTCTTCATTCCCAATGGAAAATTGAATTTCCCAATGGAAAATTTAGTACACGTTGTACTCTTCAAAATAGACACTGGCATATTTTATTTAACCTAATGTTTCTGTTCTCTAATAAGTGAGAAATTGGATAATTTATCTCTGCATATAAAGAGGTATATTCCTTGCCTCTCATTCTCCTATTAGTTCCTTTGCAGTACAGCTGCAAATATTCTCAAAGAAATGCATTCTTCATCTCATTCATCTGTTGGTGCCACAATAGTTTGATTTTGAAGCCATACCTGAAGAAGCTTGTAAGAGAACAACTAATCCTGTTGGTTGCTCTTCAGTAGAAGGGCCACTTTGGCCACAAATAACACAATCATAGATAGCTTCAGAAACATGCTCTTCTGCTGTCGCAATCTCCATAGCAGTATCAGCATCTGGTGATTCTAAGGAATGGAGAAATAAGATTGTAAGTAAACAACAGTCTCATAATGTAATAATAGGGAAAATTTATTGTAATTTGAACCATTACGTGAAGTTTATTGCTTTTGCCCTGGAGGATGCCTTTCTCCGGTCAGACTTTACCAATGTAACACACAATCTCCATGCTTTAAAAAATGTTTCTTGTAACAGGCAGCCTCTTCTGCTATAAGAACAGCCTGGGAGCCTGTTATGTATTTTAGTTCTGCAATGTTGCAAAATTTATTTATTGGGTTTTGCAACATATTAGACTTATTAAGTTCTAGCATATTGCCTGAGTGGTCAACCAATCATAGCTGAGTTTGATCAACCTCAATACTGTGAGTGTCCAGCATGTGAATTGCTAAAATGAAAACTGAATGCTAATGTCAACGCTGAAAACAGTGGTGGGATTCAATTTTTTTTACTACCGGTTATGTGGGCGTGGCATGGCTTGGTGGGTGTGGCTTGGTGGGCGTGGCAGGGGAAGGATACTGTAAAATCTCCATTCCCACCCCACTCCAGGGTTACTGCAAAATCCCCATTTCCTCCCGATCAGCTGGGACTCGGGAGGCAGAGAATAGATGGGGGCGGGCCAGTCAGAGGTGGTATTTACCGGTTCTCCAAACTACTCAAAATTTCCACTACCAGTTCTCCGAACTACTCAAAATTTTCACTACTGGTTCTCCAGAACTGGTCAGAACCTGCTGAAACCCACCTCTGGCTGAAAATCAACATTCAAATGTGGCATGGACTTTGTTTCACCTTGCTTGCTTATTTACTGTAACAGTCCCACTGTCTGATACAGCCTGGATAGTATGACCTTGGAGAAGATCCTCAAAAGTTCAACTAATTAACTCTGACTCATTGTTAGTGGCTTTGGGGATCTGCTGCCCTTAGGATTTGTTATCACAGAGTGACTAACAAATGGAATGACTAACTACGGTAAGCCTGCTTAATAAAAGCCTGGCGATGTTTGCAAGAGCCCACTGTGTGATCTTCCCAAAGGACAAAATAACAAAGTCATTTGAACAGTAGAGCTGAAGTATTGACACTGGTGGAATAGAACCTTCAAAGGTGGGTGGCTGAGGCCAGCAGGATAAAAGAGCAGCTTTGTAAACTCCATCCAACAAGAGCCATCGGTGCAACAGAGTGGATGAAGAATAAAATGAAATGAACTGACTACGGAAACCATGAACTCATGGTCTCCTTGCTTTCTAGCCTGGTGCCTTAACCACCAGTCCAAACCGGTTCTCATTTGACACTATGCATTTTAAAAAAATTAAGCCATAATACTCCTGTATTTAAATTAACACTTTGAATGCCCAATATCTTTCAAATGTTCAGCTAAACTTAAGATCATGTGTACATTTACTTAATCAGCTGAAGAAACTCCAAGACAAAATTCATAGCATTAATCTTAATAGTAATTAATTGTTTTTAATGATCTATTTTGAGAAGTGCCCGTTTTCAGTAATCCAGAGTTACTCTTTGGCAGAATAGCACCAGATACACAATGTATCGCCACTGGTCTACCTGATATTCTAATAAATAAAAAATAAGTATACTAATCATTGCAGTTTGGGGGATCAAGAGAACTTTCAGCAAGTGTGTGTGTGTGTGTGTGTGTGTGTGTGTGTGTGTGTGTGTGTGTGTGTGTTTAAAAAAAACAAAAAAACAAGCAGCCCTGGATTAATGGAACAAACATAGACCTTTCTGATCCTCCAGACTTCGATACTTAAATGTTTCCTGCTTTCATATCTCCTAAACTTAAACACTGAAAACAGTTAATATTCTGAAAGGAAAAAGAGTTTACAATGTGTAACCAGAAGCAGAGCTGCCCTTATGGAACTGCTGCATCCAGATGATTCCCAGAATCAGCATGCTAATGATTGGTTGGCCTAACGTAGCATGTGTATTCTCAGAAGACCAGTACAAGCTATTTATGTTCTAAAACTGTGCCCTGCGGTTTCTCTCTTTCTCACCTTCAACTCTTCAAAAAGCGTTATTTCAGAAACTGAGTGTGCTGAATGATGCAGTATTAATAAGAAATTGGGGGGGGGGATTCTACCTACAGTACAGTTTAAAGGATATATTCTTCATGAATTCTCAGAGAACTAAAATCCACACATTAACTTTACTGAGGTTTTTTTTTAATATATCACATGTGATCAAGTCAGACAGATTTGAAGGTCATACAATTTTATGCAAAATGATGCAATTTTTCCCTTAGAACAGCTGTTCCATTAAGCATCTCTACAGACATGTTCATAGCAGCAAAGCAAAAAATGGTCAGCAGTGAATTATTATTATAAGTATATGCTGCTTTGCCTTATAACAACTTGAGGTAATAAAAATTCATCAATTTCCTGTCCAAAGACTTAAACCAACCATGATTAAGGAAAGAGCAAAGGAAATCACTGTATGTTGAATAAGGCTCCTGATCCAGTTTTATTGGCTTTGACCAGATGTAGTTTTTGAAGTTATAGGCAAAAATTTTCCTGCTCTACCAAGGGAATTACCCATAGACCTTCTGCAGAGAAAATACTGTACTTAATCAGCTCATGATGATACATGGGTGATTTGCAGTTACTATAGCATTTACAAAAAAACAATATCAGGAAATCTTGAAAAAGACATGTCAACCTCCTTTCAATGCCAATTTTATTCTCCTAACCCAGGGGTCGGCAACCCACGGCTCCAGAGCCGCATGCAGCTCTTTGGACCCCCTGCTGTGGCTCCCTGTCCCATCACTGTCTGGCCTCGCCCTCCCCTCCCTCACCTGGCCTGAGAAGGTAAGGGCGACGGCGTGAATGGAGAAGCGGGCGTGGCTGATTCTCCGGCGCTGGTTGAGGAACATAGCCACCCCCGGCCGAGGCTTCCCTTCTCCCTCCTCCCTCCTTCCCCTCTCGCGACTCCTTGGCTGGCTGTGGCCGGGGTAGGAGTGTGCACATGTGCGGGGAGACCCTCAATCAAGCGCCAAGCGCAGCAAAGGCGCGCTCGGAGGGCGGGCGGCAGGCGGCTGGCCATTGCCTTGCCATGTCCCGTCCCGTCCCACCGACAGCTCTTCGGCCAAGCGCGGTGAGCGTAAGCTCCAGCCCGAAGCAGCAGAAAGCAAAGGCTGCCTTCGCTCCGACGACCCTCCTCCCCCTCCTTCTCCTCTCATGCGGGGTGGGGGGTGTACGGCAAGGCGATGGCCAGATCCTTAGGACAGGAGAGAAGCGGCCCTGTAGCTGCCTTCACGCCACATTTGCGCGTAAGGCAGCCTTCACTTCCTGCTGCTTCGGGCTGCAGCTCACGCCCTCCCCGCTCGGCCGAAGAGCTGCGGAGGGGGGGACGGGACGGACGGGACACGGCAAGGCAATGGCCAGATGCTTAGGGCAGGAGAGAAGCCGCGTCCAAAGACCCTCCTTCAGTGAGCAGCCGTCTGCCCTCCGCGGCTTCTCGCTTCCAGAAGGAGGGATCT
>QLTV01001483.1:4248957-4254394 GCA_003457575.1 Thermophis baileyi | reverse complement strand
TATTCTATTCTATTCTATTCTATTCTATTCTATTCTATTCTATTCTATTCTATTCTATTCTATTCTATTCTAAAAGCGATCCTGAGTTGGGCTTCAATTCATGCTGGGAGAACCTTCAAAAACAGTTTTAGTCAAAATGGTTCTTCTCTGAATTGTCAAATCAGGACTTGCAAAACCTTGTGGTGGGCGCACACTACTGGCAACCACCTGCAAATTCAACTACCGGTAATATCCATACATTGGTAAAATCTGTCTGGAGGAATAGGAAGCAATGCAACGCCTGACCAGCCACATATTGAGTTCCTTTGCTTATCTACAATATCACCTTCTACTTTATATTAGTGAGACATGCAGTTACTTGGGCAGTTGCCAGTCTGTGGCTAACGTTTTGCTTGTGGTGGTGTTTAAATTTAGAAGAAATTAGAAGAAACTATCTTGCCAGCCCTATTAATTATTTTTAAAATTATTTTTGCTTTCTTAGCCCACCCTCTGCCATAGAAACTCACTGGGTGATTTTGGACCATTACAATCTCAAGCCTGACCGATCTCATAGGTTTATTGTGATGGAGAAAAACAGGATGGTGCATGTACACCAACGTGAGTTATGAATGAAAGATATAAAATTAATAAGTACATAAATGTAGGTAATCCTTGATTAACAACCACTCACCACCATTTGAAGTTTTGACCATGCTGAAGGAGTAATGATAATGACAGATGCTCAAAGTTACCATGGTTCCAGCACCCCGTGGTCATGTGATTGAGATCTGTGCACTTGGCAACTGGCTTGCCATTACAAAGGTTGCCGCGTCCCACAGTCATGTGATTGTGATTTGCAACCTTCCCTGCCAACTCCTCCAAATCAAAGTCACTAGGGAAGCTGGCAAGGAAGATTGCAAGTTGCTTGGGTAAATCTCCCCCACCCACACTCTATCCCTGAGCCTTGCTGCATTTGCCCACATCTTCTCAGTCCCTTGTACATCCTTGCACACCCTCCCCCACCCAGCAGCACCTACCCCAACCCTGCTCTGCCCTGTGTACCTCTTCCCTCTCTCTCCCACCTAGCAGTAGTCACTTACCTGCCTGCTGGCCTGCTTGCAAGCTGTCTGGGACTTGCAGCTTCCTGTTGGCTTCCCTACTGACTTGGGCTGTTGGAAGCTGGCAGGAAGTTGCAAGGAGGTGCTCACTTAATGACCCTCACTCCTCACTTAATGACAGCAATGATGGGAACTGCAGGGATTGCCGTTGCTAAGTCCTGTGGTCATGGGACATAATGCTTTATGACTACATTGCTTAGTGGCCGAAATTCTGGTCCCAATTGTTGTTGTAACTTGAGGACTACCTGTACAAGTAGTCCTCGATTTACAACAGTTCATTTAGTGACTGTTTAAAGTTGCCAACATCACTGAAAAAAGTGACTTATAACCATTTTTCACACTTATGACCACTGCAGCATCCCCATGGTCACATGATTTACATTCAGATGCTTGACAACTGACTCACATTTATGACAGTTGCAGTACCCCGGGAGTCATGTGATCGCCTTTTGCAACCTTCTGACAAGCAAAGTCAATGGGGAAACCAGATTCACTTTAACAACCGTGTTACTAATTTTAAGAACTGCAGTGACTCACTTAACAAATGGGGCAAGAAAAGTCATAAAATGGGGCAAAACTCACTTAACAAATTGCTCACTTCATAACTTTTGGGCTCAAATGTGGTCGAAAGTTGAGGACTACCTGTACATATTTAAAGCTAACAACTTCAGTTACTGTATCTGGAGGCATGCAGAGGAGCAATGAAAGACTCAGGACAAGTTGTAATCTTGGCAGCATTACGGAGATGTCATCTCCGTGGTGACTCATCATCACACATCTTGCCTCCTATCTAATTCAAAAAGTATATTTACCTGAGTCCATGCAAATATCATGCAAATCTCAGGAAAGGTCTGGTACCTTTAAGGAATAGCTGAGCAATAATGAATGTGCCCACGCTAAATCTGAAGTATCCTTGTCTGCTTCAGATGCAAATACTACAACAAATATAAAGACCTATTCCTTTTTTCAATGTATGTTTAACATGCAAACAAAACTACTGGGATAGCTTATATTTAGAGCAGAGATTCATCTTCACTATTTGTAGGGAACCTCATTTTGAATGTAAACAATTATTTCCGTAGTTACTCTTACCTGTATGTTCTAAAATGGAATCTAAAGAGAAGATACTATTTTGTTCCGTTCAGTCTAAAAGAGGTTCTATTCTTGCTCATTTGCCCTTTAACTTCATTTCCCAATATCAAGAACAATGAACAATGCAAACAGAATACAAATCTTACCAACATCCATAGCAGTTTCCATAAAACTTTTCTGCCTTGATGCAAATTCAGCCAAAAGCTTCTGTTGGCGTTCCCTGGCCTTTTGCCGTCTAATGAAATAAAAAGAAGGGGGGTAATTACAAAGTAACTGTTGACATTTATTTATAAGGTCTATTTATAGATTGATATGAGAAGAAATTCTTATTCCCCCCCCTCAAATCTGAAAGGTCATTTTTTGCCCCAAAGTCACTTCAAGGGTCTCAACTTTTCTTTTCTCTTCTAGCCTGCTAGGACAGAAGCAGTCTAGGACGGAAGCATCAAATGGGAGATTCTTTATCATTACAAGAAATGTTCACTGGTTAGAGTGAAGAAATAACTCTTATTACCTGTACATTACTTCTGAGAAATCCTGAAAATGACAAATGTTCTTAGCTCCACAAATAATAAGACTAGCTCAAGGACTAACAGATCAAAAAACATCTTCTGTGGGCTCTTACATGCTGGTAGTCTGCTGCAGCTCTCTCTCTCTTATTTCCCAAGGTCATTCCCACATACCATTATAAGGACCAGGAAGAAAAAGAAGAATGAGGTAGCTATGATAGCATTCTTTGAAATATCTGAAAGACTGTTGAAGTTGTCTCATCCTAAAAGACACAATGTAGTGGACTCTCCTTCTCTGGATGTGTTAAATAGAGAGTGGATGGGGATCTATTGTGACTGTTTAATTTTGGATTCTTGCACTGAGAGGGATAGGTTTAATGATCTAAAGGACCCCTTCCAACTATATAACTGCATGTTCTATAATTCAAAACAATATAGAGTATGATAAAACAAAACATTGAATAAAATAAGGACATATTGTATATAAATTTAAAAAACACAGTGCCCATAAATATGGAATAGTGCCGTTGTGAGGTATTAAAACAGGAAGGGGGTTAAAAAACGTTTTCAGCACATAAGTAAATTGTAATCACTCAAAGGAAACTTATATCAAGAATATGAGGCAAACTCATGTTTTCCCAAGATATCTCTCTCCACTGTGCCTTTGTTAAACTGGCTAACTGTAAATAGAGACCCTTAATAAGGAGACAGAAACAAACTGACAGAATCAGTACAAGTCGGTAATTTTCCGCAATGCCCCAAGGGGGTCCATGCAGAAAGACTGAAAGTATTACGAAGTAACCCAGCAAAATTCTTTTCTGTGCCTTAGTTCCTATAGCAACAAATTCTGCGGGCGATGCCAAGTTTGCCTAAGATGAATAAGCGAGAAAATAGGTCATCCAGCCTCTTTTTTGCCCGGTTTTTCTTCTAGCGTCAACAGCAATAGCTGAGCTTCTCAACTCCCCAGCTGATAGATGGCAGTTGCAGGCAGCACTGACAGATAGAACTTTATTGTGATTCATGTTCAGTGAAACAAAGCAAGTCATGCTAGATATTTATATCTGTGCAATGATTTTACATACTGCAAAAGATTTAGCAGACAACGTTGCCACAACCTGTTTTCTATTGACACAGGTCTTCTAAGAACGTCTGGACAACGTGCCTCAGATCAGAAATACGGTTCTGTGTCCTGGAAACTCAATTTTCCATGGAAAAATTTCCAATTCATGCAAATGTGTCTATACCGAAATAGTATGATGTTTACCTTTCAGGTGAGTATTTACCAAAATAAAATACATGGCAATTGCATATTATTCTACCACACTACTGTTTTCAGTATTCTCGTTAAAATCTTTTTTTTCCTCATATGAAAGCTTTTGGTTACTTTGAATGCAATGTTCAAATCACAGACAGTAGGCTAGATGTATTTTTGCACGTCAAGTAATATTGACTATAAGCTTTTCAAGTTATGAATCCTGGGACAAATATGGTTACTTAAAACATGCCTATCTGCATTTGAAATTTTTCCAATTCAAATATTTCAGAAAAGCTCACATCTCTTTCAACCCTCCTGGGAACTTAGCTAGCAGAGGGACATAATTTTATGGTACAGTATGCATCTCCGTAATGGAAGCAACACAGCAACATGACTGTTTATACCTGACTTTTCCTTGAATCCTCTGTCAAAATGATCCAATAGGATTATACTTAAGAGTTCTGGTATAAAGACTCTTCTCCAATTCATCCCTTATTTGTTGTTTATTATCACTTTAATTTTTATATATCTGGGGGTGGAGGTGCGGAGATATCACAACAACTTTTGCTAACAAATCTCTACATCTGCTAGTTTGCTCCAGGAAAGTAGTTTTCATGTACTGGGTCCTTTTCTACTTATTGCATTACATTGCAAACATAGCATGACATCACTAAAATACTTTTTACAAATTTAGATTGCACTCTTTATAAAGAGTTGAAATGCATCTTACATATGCACTCATTTTTACTTGGAATTTAGATTGCACTCTTTATAAAGAGTTGAAATGCATCTTACATATGCACTCATTTTTACTTGGAATATATTTTCAGAGTTGCAGATGCTTGATACATTCCTGCTGTAGGGAAGAATTTTCAAATTGCTATGCTAGATCTTTGTGCCATGTTTGTAAAATGTTCTAACTGTCCCCCCTCCAAGCACCATTTACATAAAAAAGAAAGTATGCATAAGTGTTTGAAAGCCTAACCTTCAAACAACAGATCAACAACAACACAATTCCTCTGCTCTTCTCTGTGGCATTTCTGTTTTGTTTTGTTTTTTAATTTTGGAGAATATTCTGTTGTAATGACAAATTAAAAACAATTACATTACAACGGAAAATTCTTCATATGGCTGCTGATAAGAACACAGCAACAACTGATACATCTGAAAGCTGCTAGACAAAGGATTGAGATTTATTTATTTACTAGTTTCATAGCTCACTGAGCTCAATATATTCTGGAAGGCTTACAGCACATTAACATTGTAAAAGCTGCGACATAAATAATCCAATTGTTGAAAAATAACAACAATAATAATAATTCTCTAAGATGGACACCAATAAAATTTATGTAGAGTTGAAGGCTCATTGAAATTAAGCCATCTAAAAATCGCAAGGGAATAAGCTTTTCAGACTTCTAGTCTGAAGTGCGAAGGCTCCCACAAAAGAAGACCTCTCGCCTCAGCCATATGACCCTCACTCCAGAGAA
>QLTV01001483.1:4241457-4243957 GCA_003457575.1 Thermophis baileyi | reverse complement strand
AATATGAGCTTATTGCAACTCTTAAAAAACTAAAGTAGGATACCTACTTTCCATTTAGTAGTTTTTTTAATCATAATCTCAATTCTAAAAAAAATATAAGAATAAAATATAAGAATGCATGTTCATTTTACATAATAGATTATGGCTTCATACTTTTTCCATCTGAGAGGTAGCAACCTAATTATGAATTAGTTATAAAGCATTTAAACAAAATAATATGTTCATGAACATGAATAGTTTTTCAACTCAAATTATTTTTAACAGTACCGGGAGCCTAAGTTTACTGAGAAAAGGGGAAACTAAACAGCAAAATTATTAAATATTAGCAATACTTCCAGCAAAAATTCACACATATCAAAACAAAGCAAGCTGGCATATATTCCATTAGCGGGTTACTTATTATTTCTGGCAGCTCGCATATTGAATTTAGGACCAAACTAAAGGATTACACTCATATATCTTTTAATACAATCATAAGAATATTTCAAGGGCTACTGTGTCTCAGTGTTTGTTAGGGTCAGCGTAGTTAAGGCACCATTGCGTTAGGTTTACAAAATACACACAAATCTACCTCTCTCTGGAGTCCTTTAGGGCGCCTTGGATTCTGATAAGTTGGAGGAAAAAGGAGGCTATTAAAAACCCTTTAGAATCATATTGCTAAATACCAGATATGTAAACAGTGACAGAGAAAAAGATTTTTTAAGCAAAGCTTACTTGAACTCCCTATAAAAAGATTAAAATCTATGCTGAACTTAAACATCTAAAATTACCACAATAAGAAAAAAAAAATAGAGGTTACAACTTTACCTGAGAGGTTGCTAAGCCATCAGAGCTTGTACTTGCAGGCGGTTCTCTTTTCACCTCTGGTGCTGTCTCTGGCACTCGTACCCGCACATAGTTAATAAAGTGACGCATGTTCGACACCAAATTATTCCCTGGAAACCAGCTATCATGGCAACGTTCATGGCCTCCCATGGAATCCTAGTATATCAACCATAACACATGAAACCGATGATCAACATTGTAGGATTCAATTAGCATAAATAATAAAGATATAAAAATTAATATCAACTTCAGCATTCAAAAAAATACCTAGTTCTCTATTTAGCCACGTAACTAGTTTAATAGCAATAAAATATAGACCAATATCTTTTGGGGGGGGGAAGTATGTTCAAGATAGAATAGAATTTATACTTATTCATGATGTGCAAAACATTTGGAGAGACATTCTTGGAGTGGTTGTGTCACCCAAGGTCTTATCGTGGCTTCTTCAAAAATCTTGAGAATTGTCTAGGATGTGCTTCTCTTGGGATTGCTAACTAAGTGAAGTCCAAGTGGTTGTGTCACCAAGTGGTTCTTTCACCCAAGGTCTTATCGTGGCTTCTTCAAAAGTCTTGAGAATTGTCTAGGACAGTGGTCACCAACCTGTGGTCCGTGGACCACTGGTGGTCCGCGAGAAAATTTTGGTGGTCCGCAGAGAAATCTTTGCATTTCTCTCGAGGAGCCCGGCCAAAGTTCCCGCGCCGCTCGCGCTTCAGCACTTTGACTCCCAGGGACAGGATGGGGTCCTTCAGGCAGTTAGCTTGGCCGCCTGTTAGCGGAGAGAAGCGCCCAAGGTCAACCCTAGCTTTGCTGTCCATTGCAGCTAGAAATCTCAAATGTGGCCCAGAATGAACGTTTCTCTTGTAGCCAGCCCGGATGCTAGATCGGCCCCCTGCAAACTCTCGTCTCTCGAGGAGCGCTCGCTGAAGCGGCGTGGGAAACTCCTCAAGAGACGGGAGTTTGCAGGGGGCCAATATAGTGTCCGCAATGGACATTTCCAGCCCCACCACGGGCCGGTCCCATATTCCAGAGCTGTAGCTTCGCACCCGGAGGCCTCGCAGAAGCAGAAAGGTAGGCCCGAAAGGCAGCTGAGCCCCCCCCAGTGGTCCGCGGGATTTAAAATTATGAATTTGGTGGTCCCTAAGGTCCAAAAGGTTGGAGACCCCTGGTCTAGGATGTGCTTCTCTTGGGATTGCTAACCAAGTGAAGTCCCCAAATGGGTTGCATAGCCCTAACATGTACAGTTGCAAGAAAAAGTATGTGAACCCCTTGGGATTACGTGGAGTTTTGCATGAATTGGTCATAAAATGTGCTCTGAACGTCATCTAAGTCACAACAATAGAAAAACACAGTCTGCTTAAAATAATACTACACAAACATTAGATATTGCCATGGTTTAATTGAACATAACATGTAAACATTCACAGTGCAGGGAGGAAAAAGTATGTGAACCTTTGGACTTAATAACTGGTTGACCCTCCTTTGGCAGCAATAACCTCAACCAAACGTTTCCTGTAGTTGCAGATCAGACCTGCACAATGATCTGGAGTAATTTTGGACCACTCCTCTTCACAAAACTGTTTCAGTGTAGCAATATTCTTGGGATGTCTGGTGTGAATCGCTCTCAAGTTCATGCCACAGCATTTCAATCGGGTTGAGGTCAGGACTCTGACTGGGC
>QLTV01001483.1:4203813-4241088 GCA_003457575.1 Thermophis baileyi | reverse complement strand
AACAGTGCTAAACTTTCTCCATTTGTAGACAGTCTGTCTTACCGTGGACACATGAACATCAAGGCTTTTGGAGATACTTTTGTAACCCTTTCCAGCTTCATGCAAGTCAACAATTCTTGATCGTAGGTCTTCTGAGAGCTCTTTTCTGCGAGGTATGGTTCACATCAGACAGTGCTTCTTGAAACCAGTAAACCCAAACCAGGTGTGTGTTTTTAAAGGGCAGGACAGCTGTCAGCCACACATCCAATATCATCACACTGATTGGAGTCAAGGTTGGCTCACTCCTGGCTCCAATTAGCTCTTGGAGAAGTCGTTAGGCTAGGGGCTCACATACTTTTTCCTCCCTGCACTGTGAATGTTTACATGTTATGTTCAATTAAACCATGGCAACATCTAATGTTTGTGTAGTATTATTTTAAGCAGACTGTGTTTTTCTATTGTTGTGACTTAGATGACGTTCAGAGCACATTTTATGACCAATTCATGCAAAACTCCATGTAATCCCAAGGGGTTCACATACTTTTTCTTGCAACTGTATCATCTCACTTTAGAAAGTACTCAGAAAACCTGGGCACATAATACTTTTACTACATTCCAGGGTCACATTATTATCATGGATTTTTCTTTTAACGTATCGTGAATATTATATCTTAGCATTTTATGTGTCCCAGATTATTGTGATATGTTCAATACACTATTTTAAAAAAATCCTAATCTACTATTATACATAAATGGAACCCCCCAAAAATTAAGATAGCAATCCTATGGAATTCATACTTCCATATACCAAGGTCAGCAATACATATTCTTTGTAACCCTTCAAATAGGTTTGTGATTTACTGCTATTCCTATACTATGCCTGGTAAGTGGAGAAGAAATAACTTGCACAAGATTAGCTTGGCTAAAATACTCATTTTTAGCTGACATGTTATATTACTTTTCCTTTGAGCTCACCTTCACCCTTTAAATCCATCTATCTTTACTCAACGAGAGAAACATATAAATCTCTAAAAATAAAATGTATCACAAAGGCATATACTAGTATATATTGGAGATTTCTCATGTTGCAGAAATAGAATTAAAATCACATCATCCATACATACAAACAAGATATTAGCAGATGTGGGGTAGCCCCAATCTTTGCAAATGGCACAATTTTGTAGGAATGATTAAAAACTATCCCATAATAATTCAGTAACATAGAATATAGAATCTATAGAGAATATAGGTTGACTTGAATGGGGATAATCAATAAAAATGGCAGAAGAAAACAGAATGGAATGGCTGGAACAGGAGAATGTATATATAAAAGAATGAAGGAATAATGTAAATTTTTTTGTGTATGAGTAGGACACTTTCACATTCACATTTAACAATTATTTTTAATATACCTTCACAATTGAAGGTTTAATTTCTCAATAAGAGAACTTAAATCTCATGCAACTGAAACTGAGTTTTCAGTACAGGTACAGGAGAAAACCTATAAATAGATGAAGAAATACATACTCAGTAGGCAGGAAATATGGCAGAATATAAAAAGAAGGGAAAATTGGAGAAATATGGTATGGAGTAGCTAGAAGCCTGAAAAAAGCACAACACTGCACCATTTCAATGCAAAGCTCATTTGTTTTCTATCTAAAATGCTTTAATTAGCACTTACTTCTTCATCAGATTCCTGCTCAGAAGAATTCTCTAGTCCCAATTCAATCAAATATAAAACCATACAAAGGACATGTTCTGACAAATTTTGATGATCCATTAAAATCTATGACAAAATAAAGAAACACGTTTTTTTTACTCTCTATAAACTTTTTCAATTTAGAATTCAGGGGAATAAAAACTTCCCATTCAGAATTCAATAACTGAATATATGAATGAATGTTACAAGAAACCTCAGCCACAATCGGAAAAATCCTTTTATCATAAGAATATTATTTTTTTAAAAGAACCAACTGAAAAAGTACATACATACTAATAAGCTTAAATATATGTACTTGTGTTCAATTTTTCCTTTGGAAATACAATGAAAAAGAGGAAAACCTGTAAAAGTTTTGTATTGCATTGTATTGTGTGTAAATAAACTAAAAAATATTTTTCACACAAAACTTAAAACAATGTTGAAAGTAACTTTTAGTTTCAAATTCTTTATCCCAGCCTTTCCAATAGTACCTTGTAGAGCAGAGTGAACAGTACAATGTGTAAAGTTTTGCAATGCAAGAGTTTCATGAGTCCTTTATAACTTGGGTGCAAATGTGTTCGTTTCTTGTAGGGAGGCCAAGGATTTCCATGGACTTTTCCACTCTGTTTTAAACTGTAAAAGACAAAAATTCTACACTGAATATTCTTTACCTGTAAAAATGAAAATTAACTATACACTTGAATTTGGAGCACTTTTTAAGCTAAGGATACAATACTTGGAGGAAAAAAAGGAATAGAAGACTGAGGAAAGAAGAAACTCAAAAGGTTGACTTCCAATCTGATTTTACTTCGCCTGAAGGAACACATTATTCAATTCACTAAAAAATGAAAAGGTTATATATTTGTGAAATATGGCAGGTGATACATCATTTTGACATATTATTTCTAAAAACCAAAGAAATAAAAATATAGACCAAATCTAGCTCAGAACCATACATTTCGTAATATTTTTGCAGTATACAAAAACTATACATATAACTGCTATGTAGCACCCTAGTAAGGGATAACTTGTCATAATCTGTAAATAAA
Source organism: Thermophis baileyi (assembly GCA_003457575.1). Classification (NCBI taxonomy): domain Eukaryota; kingdom Metazoa; phylum Chordata; class Lepidosauria; order Squamata; family Dipsadidae; genus Thermophis; species Thermophis baileyi. Next base: position 4,238,361 of record QLTV01001483.1, on the reverse strand, counting down.
GCAGTTTTTCCCTGGCTAAATTGAAACTGTATATAAATATTGATCAGATTTTAGAGCTTATCCACACCAATGGATTTTCTCTTGACTATATTCCAGGCACAATTGATTCAATATGCAATATTGAGTCCTGCATATATTCAGAGATTATTTCTCTGGTACTTGGTTTGAACACAAGAAATATCCCATTATATTTAGAAGCAGCTTGCAATTCACCCAGATTGGGCACTAACATAATATAGAAAACCATAATTATTGTTACTATTTCTGATGCAAAGTGTCTATTTTCTTGAATAAACAGGATACTGCTACCAACAAACTAGTGTTAACAGATCAATTAAAACTTCAGCCATTAGTTGAAGATGGACAGTTTTAAATGGTAAGCCTATATTAAAGGAAAGGTTTTTTTTGTCTCCTTTAATTTTTTTTTAAGGCACCTAAACAGAAAATTAATTAATTGGGAGGGAGGGANCTCTTCCGTACCCCTATTTGCTCTTCTAGGAGAGGGAAAGAGAGAGGCAGGGAGGGAGATGGAGGGAGAGGGAGAGAGAGAGAGAGAGAGAGAGAGAGAGAGAGAGAGAGAGAGAGAGAGAGAGAGAGAGAGAGAGAGAGAGAGAGAGAGATTCCAAATAATCAACAGCTTCCTATTTCTCTTATATAACAGTCTTCCTTTTTATGACTCAGAATATATTCCACTTACAATGCAGTATATCTATCCATTGCAGACTGTACATCTCTGCGATAAACAGTTCGAAGAATTACCATGACTGGATCGAATTCCTCATCCCAAATCTCAGCTGTTAGAAAGAGTCAGAACATATTTAATATTAAATTATGAATATTTTATTGTCATAATTTTATAATTCATAATGTGCACACATTTATAATTTAATTTTATATGTATATGTATATGTGTGTATGTATGTAAATGTGCACTTTGTCACAATCTCCACTATCACAACCTTTCTTCCCCAAGATTAAAACTGAGCAATATTATCCATTATATTGTTTTTTACACATCAAAAATTACCATGTTTCTTTAAGTGATTAAGAAAGCAAAAGCACATATCATTCAAACATACATCATATAATTAAAACTATGTAACTGGCGTTAAAAATGAAATAGAAGTATTTCTGAACTTTGTAGAGTGCTTGAAATAAGTTGCAAATGTACAGTACATTAATACATTTTATCCTACCTTTAGGTGTATACATTCCTTGCTGCATGGAACCCCCTGCCTCAAATACAGGGGCTTTAAAATCAGCCACAGCCGACAGCATTGATTCAAAACTTAAACTTCCAGGAATAATGCCACTTTTAGGATTAGGATTTTCTGGAATGTTATCGTTTGGTTAAGACAATAGCAATCATTAAAAAGATATTTTCTGCAGCAAGGTTTGCCTGTAAACATTGTATTTAACTGTTTAGAAGGAAAAGCCTATCAACATTACCTTGTGAAAATGCTGAATTTCACCACAAGAGGTCTCTATTAGATCATTAAAATTTGAATCCCATTCTAATTTTACATTTTAGTCTTTTGAGGATTACAGGAATTAAATTTGTAGTATATCTTTAAATAGCAAAATTTACATCGCTAGAAGAATAATGGTATACTGCACTCTTCTGGTTCCTTGTATACATTGCATAACTTTTAAACAGATTTATGTTTCAAACTATCAATTACATAGGATATATCCTTATTTGTCCTGGTCCCCTCTATCCCTACACAGAATTCAAGGCCCAACGAAGACAAGGTACTTTACCTAAACGCCAAAATACACACAGGTTTTAAATCTTGTGTCACTTCTTTAGAAACAAACTGTAAAAGAAGCGAGGATAAAGTGTGATAAATTTCTTACATCAGAACTAGAAAGACTTGCCTTGCTGACAGCATTTTGCCAACCTGGTAATACAACAAAAGTTTAAACTTTATTCCAAGGTCAATGTGATTTTTGTATGTAAAGCTTAGCCACAAATAAGGATTAACCTGATACAGCTAACACACGTTCAAAATAGTTTTATTTGTAAAATAAATGAAAGCAAAATGCAACAGAATGCCTGAAATCATAAATCAAATAATTTCATATAATACAAGGATATAAGGTCCAGTAGAGAACTATGAGTTCTGTCATTCATGCACAGCTGAGCTACCATTTCAGCTCTTAAAATCTCATCATCTGTCATCCCTAGAAAAAATTGATAGGGAAATTAGTATACTCAAAAACCAAGAAATAAAAGATTTGTGTTTACTATACAACTTTTCAACTAAATGATAAACCTGTTCAAATGGCCTAAAGTATATTGAAGAAATCCAAGTATAATACAGGTGTATGATATTACAAGCTCAGTTCTATGTAAGAGACCTTAATTAGACATTGAGTCCCATTGAGTCATATAGGCTTATTTCTGGATAACACATATATAAAATGCATAGTAAATTAACATCCTCCTCAATCTGATGCCAACATTCCAAAAGGGTGGGGAGGGGAGAAGCTACTTAGCCAGTGAGAAATTCTCTTCAGATTTTAATTTCAAGTTACTAAGGCATTGTATAGATTATATAATTATTGACTTTAAAAAAACCCTCACAGACAATATTTTTTTAAAAAAATAGAAACTTAAAAAGCAACTGTTACCAAGCTCGGGACTTTGAAGTTGAGTCTGTATCATAGGTATATTGATTGTGCTGATTAGATTTATCTCAGCTACTATATTTATTGCTCCTTTTGTTATGATGCTTTTTACCTGTTTTCATTCTTTGTTAGTGGCCAAGATTCATATGTTTCAGATGGTAGTGATATAAATTGAATAAATAAACTGATCACATATGCAATTACAATGTTTTTTAATTTTGTGTTAACTTTTGGTTTACATATATTTTAGTTTTTTAAAAATATTTCTATCCCACCCTCATTATGCTGGTCCCATGACCGTAATAAAAATTTGATTGAATTATCCAAACAATTAACTTTTACCTATTAACAATAAATCCCCGCATGAGTCACAATACTTCAAAAGACCTTTTATGAACACAGCGCATATACAATATAATACAGTCTGATGCAAATGCATCTGATCATTTGCTCCAACATAAGCTTGAATTTCGTTAAATCATCAGAACTGAACTGTTTCCTTAATAAAGACAAGATAAAAAAAAAAGCTCAAGTAAAGAGCAAACGCTAACCATTTTGCCATTTTAGTTTGGAGTTGGGATAGAACAGAATAATCCTAATGCTAACTTTAGCCCTACAATCTAGCTAAAGTTTGGAGAGCAGACCCCTCCCCCATTGCCAAACCAGAAAGAAATGTTGGATCTGGCTAATTCTGTTGTGCACGGCAGGGGTAACTAGAGTATTCATCTACCTAGCTGTAAAATAAACTAACATCTTCTCTTCCAGAGATGAAAGAAAAGTTGGCTGTTTTGTTGCAGGCATCCTAGAGACTTCAAAGGTCTCAATCAATAACAAAACAAACTAAGTAAGGAGAACCAGACTGTTTTTCCAGGATGTCCAAGCAAAGTCAAGAAATACTTCTATCTTTATCCCTAACAGAGACTGTTGAAAATATTGAACTAAATGAAATAACTGATTTGATGTAGTATTTATTTATAAAAATTTATTGACTGCCCATCTTATCACAAGGTTAACTCTGGGCAGCTTACAATCTTGAAAGATAAATATAAATATACCAATGTTTCCTAAATTAAAACAAGCCAATCGCTACGATCTAATTAAAGATGGGGAGGCGGGGCAGGTTGTGGGGGAGGTGGGATCTGTTGTTAATCGATCAACCACCTCTACTGTGGTGTTCCCCCATTGGGGGCCCAAGCTAGAATAAAGCAACTTTCTACAATTCTCCAGTTTTGTAAGTCTTTAACTAGAATAGGTAATAAAAGATTAAGGATCAAAACAATAACGCTACACATATTTACCTGGGAACTAGCCCCATGAAATATAACAGAACAGAACTTCTGCCAATGGGACACTCAAATTAAGAATTACATGTTGGCTTCCTTAACTATGCCTTTAATATAGCAATCATTTGTAAAAATAAATAAATACAAATGTATATTTAACCAGGTGGCAAGAAATAAGAAAATAAATTGTTACTAAATAGTTTGCACCTGTTGTTACTATTAGTTATCTGCCCCCACCCCAATAAATCAAAATTCATTACGCACACCTGCATAAATAAGCTGCTAAAACTAAAGCATAGAAGAAAAGACTCCAAGTTCACCTAAATGTAAACGTAGACTTAAAAGAATGACAAGAAAGGTTAAAGCGCCTTCTAACATTGACCTCTCATGCTCCGAATCTAGCACTGTATTCTGATGTTGGGAAGCCATTGTTAAGAGATCAACCACTTTGAACCTATAGGGATAAAAAAGAAAACAAAGACAAATTCAGAAACATAGAATGTATGGGTTTAAAGAAATCTATGGCATCTATGGCATGTGACCCAAAAATCTATTATTGCTAACAACGTGAGAGGGTTATGAAGTAGTAGAAAATCCTGCTACAGTACCCTCTTGCTATCACATAACATATTCTAGACATTCTATAAAGAATTAGGCCCCAAACAACATTAGCTTAATTTGCAAGCTTTCAGATCAGCATCCATTTTATGCTATCCTTTTCTAAAGCTTCTTGGACCTATCTTGCATTTTCCCCCATTGTACTCTACAGAAAATGAAACTCGGCTGACATACCTTGAAGGTTTCTTCCAATTTGGTGTGAAGAGGGCAAGTATGGGCTAAATATTCCTAACATCTATGAAGGCAAGAAAATCACATAACTAAACTCTTGCCCATTTTCTCTCTTTACCTTTTTGCCATTTCTAAGAGCAAGAAATTTGGGAGGAACCTCTATAAAGGTACCCTGAGCAAGAAAAAAAAATCCAGCCTATAAGAAGTTGGCTATATTGCTAAAGAAAATTATCAGTCAAAATAACATGTGCATTGGGATACATGCTTTCTACCAAACTAAGAGACACCTTCTGACCAGTGTAATATTTGATGTTTTGAGGCATCCAAGTATGGGATACTGGTAGTTGTCGCTTACTCACTGTCTTGTTTAGTGACTGTTCAAAATTACTACAGTGGTAAAAAAAAGTGTGATCAATCTTTGCATTTATGACTGCCAAAGCATCCTGGTTATGTAATCATCATTTGGGCATTTCACAACCAGTGCACATTTACAACAGTCACATAATTGCCATTTGCATGATTCCTAACCAACTTGTGAAAGCAGTGTTAATGGAGAATATGGAAATAAAATTGCAAATTGTGGTAACATAATGTCTCATTTAACATGGTAATTTATGTAATGACCAAATGGGAAATGATGTTAAGTCCATCATGGTCATGTGATTTTCCATCTTAGTGACTTAGTGAGAGTTGCCCATCCCAATTGTGGTAAGTGAGAAATACCTCTATGTAGCACCTATGTAGGAATGTAGCCAACTCCACTAGGTTGTAAACAACCTACGGAGTCTATATGGGAGAAAGAATCAATGACAAAGATTGACATCCAGAAGATCCTTTAGAGGCATAAAGATCCAACACGCAGCCCTGCAAAACTCTAGTGAGGGGGGATTTGTGAGGAATGTTTATGAGATGGCTACAACCATAGATTATGCAGTGACACGAGTTTCTGACTTAAGAAATTTCTTCTTGAGAATGGCATTGGTTGTTATTTTGACTGTGGAAAGTTCCATAAAATGGAAATCCCTGGATACATTATTTTTGTGTTACCCTAGAATGAATCTGGTAAACAAATTCCAAACTGCTGCAAAAAGGAAGACTTGAATGAGCTGATTTCTGATTACATAAGTTTGAAAATAAGTAGGAGTTAAGTACAGGGTGATGCCTTAATAGAAGGCCGAAAAAGAATGTCAGCAGATGTACAGGTGTATGAGATGTGACGGACTAAAGAGGGGAGAGATGTTGCCTAGAGAACAATCAGAGGGTGGGTACAGGTGAATAACAGGCAGATAAAGAAACTCCGAAAGTATCCTCCCTAACTTATGAGACTGTAAAAAGAGACAGTGGGAGATTTGTACGTTCAGACATGCAAGATTCTATTAAGGTAGCCTTAGAATAAAACAGAATTAGCTCATTGGGTCGTGTTTCCTGTCTGATCTATCTGGGAAAGCTGACACCGAGATGTTCCCATTTGTTTTGTTCTCAATGGAGAAATAGCTTTCCGAATCTTTACAATTATTTTCACTGTTATAGAAATATCCTTTCTAAACAGGCCTCTAGATGAATTATTTTCTTTTGAAAGGTTTAATGAGAAATTATCTCTGTAAATCAGCATTTCTCCACTGGGGTTTCATGGAACGCTAGAGTTCTGTGAGAGATAGTGATTAGAAGAAAAAATTAAGATCATTTTTTTTTAACCGTGCACCATGCAATGCTAACACTCACAGTGGTGGGAATCTTTATCCACCGCAACTCAGCTGCCAGCTTGATGCTTTAATGTAGTTGTAATGTAATGTAATGTAGTTTAGGGAGCGCTCTATTTTGAATGTTCCCAATTTGCCTAGATAGCTTCTCTCTTTTCCTCACATCTATACAGTTTACAATTTTAAGAATGCATACGGTGGACATATTAACTGGATGTATGTTTATTGTAAATTGGCTTTTTCTGTTTGTTGGTATACAAGCAGAATAAATACAGGTAGTTCTCGACTTACAATCACAATAGGGCCCAAAATTTATGTTGTTACGTGAGACATTTTAAGTGAATTTTGCCCCATTTTACGACCTTTCTAGCCACAGTTGTTAAGTGAATCGTTGCAGTTAGTAGCACAATTATTAAGTGAATCTGGCTTCCCCATTGACTTTGCTTGTCAGAAGGTCGCAAAAGCTGTTCATGTGACCCCGGAGACACTGCAACCATCCTAACTATGAGTCCGTTGCCAAGCATCCAAATTTTGATCATGTGACCATGGGGAGGCTGCAATGGTTGTAAGTGTGAAAAATGGTCATAAGTCACTTTTTTCAATGCCGTTGTAACTTTGAACGGTCACTAAACGAACTGTTGTAAGTCGAGGACTACCTGTAGAGCTGTGGTGGCGCAGTGGTTAGAGTGCAGTACTGCAGGCTACTTCTGCTGATCACCAGCTGCCAGCAGTTTGGCAGATCGAATCTCACCAGGCTCAAGGTTGACTCAGCCTTCCATCCTTCCGAGGTCGGTAAAAATGAGGACCCAGATTGTTGGGGGCAATACGCTGACTCTGTAAACCGCTTAGAGAGGGCTGTAAAGCACTATGAAGCGGTATATAAGTCTAAGTGCTATTTTTTTATACAAAATAATAGCATCTTACCTTTCAAAAACTGAGGAAATAAAATAATCGGGGTCAAGTCGAGAAGCACAAACCTTCAGAGAAAAAGCACACATACACATATGTTAGTTATCATATTCAATTATGTACTAAGACTAAACGATGGAGTCAAAGAGAGCGTTGACCTACCTGTAACAGATAAATGTCAGGATCAATCATAGAATTACAGAAGTGAGACTGCACATATGTCATGGCTTGTCCTTTAATCTGCAGGCCGTTCCTTACCCACATATTACTATGAATTTCAGAAAGGCTTGCCTACCAAATGTGGAAAAAAAGGAAAACAATTTCCACATTATTATATTTTATAATTGTAGATAAACATGTGATCTATTGACTATGTGTGTTATTTTTATTTTCTGAAAATACATTCTTATATTGAGTTATACAGTTTTTGCTGCAGATCTCCATCAGGATTGAAACCTATCAAAATATTTGTTCTTTTTAGGACCACATATGTATGCTATCGCAAGAAAGTAGCAACATATCTAAGTTTCTTTTTATGCTTTAGTGCAATGATTGCCATCTTCAGCTCCTAGAATAAATTTAAATATTCAATAAAATAAAATAAAGCAGTAGTGCTGATAGTACCTTGCCTATTTTTCTTGTATTTAATTTCCTTTGAAAATTTTCTCTTGCTTTTGTTCCTTGTAAACTTGCATTATCTAGCAATTTGCCTTTCTTTACTGTGCTCATGAACATAAATATAAATTGAAACATAATAAAATAAAATGCTTTTGACATAAGGACAAGAGTTTGATAAAATACATTCAAGTTGGACAGCTAGAGTCATACATTCAGCTATAAAACAATTGCAATTTAGACTAAACAATTTAGTCTTCCGAGCTTTCGGACTCATGCTGGAGGGAACTTCTCTCTAGTAGTGTGAGCTGTTCCGTGTGTGGTATTTATAGTGCCTGTTATACCACACACAGAATACCACACACAGAACAGCTCACACTCCGCTAGAGAGAAGTTCCCTGAGGATGGGCTCCAGCACGAGTCCGAAAGCTCGGAAGACTAAAACTCTGATTCCGGTGACCGACCCAGATTGGATCCTGCAACATTATCCTGGGACACGTATATTCGCCTTCATTCATATAAAGCAATTGCTTCCAGTAAATCCTAGGCAAATTGAATACTCTGTCTATGAAATTTCATCAGTGATCACTATTTGACACCTCTCAAAAGTTTACATAATAGTATGCTGAGATAAAAGAAGATTTACCTGAATTTGAAGTGGATGAACCATTAGTTTCATCAACATCTCCTGGTCTGGAAGAAGAGAATCTAAATCTAGCTCTTGACATTTAACAGCCTATAAATAAAGTAAGTGCATATTTTATCCTCATGTAATCTACTTGTAGAATGCCCAATTTTACTCTGCAAAAATGATTTACCTACCTTACTCAAAAACATAGCATAGTAGCGATGCAATGGGAGATGAAACGTAACCTGATTAGGAGTAGGCTGCAAAAAAAGGACATTAGACTATTAATAAGAAATTCAACTTGGGGATTATGAGTGTTTTTCTGGACTTGAGGAAACATTCATACTCAGAACTCAATTTTGCCCTGAAAATCAAGGTCACTGAGTCCCCAACTCATCAATGTTTTCTGAAATAAAATTTCTCAATTCATAAAATAAATGTGTCTTTGAAGTAAATCAGTAACATAAAAATGAATTTGAAGGAAAAATCTGATAATGGACAAGGATAAATGCCATGTAAGAATAAGTTTGAAAAAAAAAGCTTTGTGAGTGTATTTGTCATTTCATTAACAAAGATCCTTTACAAATCACACAATAGGAGTCACAGCATCTTCTAAAAGGATCTATGGCCTGCAATGTGTAACTGCTCCCTGCACAGATAGTCCACCAGCTCTAATTACAATCATATTGCTGGTTTACTGAAATATTGATTGTCTATGTTTTTAATTGAATATTGAGGATAAATTTCAGCATATCCCAATGGATTTATATTTTCACATATTTGGGACGGCAGAAAATTCTGAATTGCACAGAAGAATTATCAAATGTGAACTGGTAACCAAGAAATGTAGGCTAAAGAGAAAAAAAATCAATACATTTAATTCCAAAATTATATGACAATATTATATGGTATATGATATGATATTCAAATATCAAATTAAATGTACAGGATATACCCACCTCATCTACAAAGTTGATTGCATCAAACCAATCCTGAAGTGCTTCTAGGCAGTATCTAACAACATTTCGTGTGTATTCTTGCGTCTCCTGAAGTGAATTACAAATGTTGCACAGACTGAAAAAAACAAAGGCTTGTAGCACTTCAAAGACGTAGTAAGGTAAACGGGAGGGCTGCAACTTCCATGGTTTTTTTTTAATTCCCCCTAAAGTGCCTTGGATTTACAGAGCTCCACTCATGGGAAGATTAAACAGAGAAGTGATTTTTTTGCCATTACTTCTCACCTAACAGTGGCTGGAAAGGTTGCCCCCCAAAAGGACCTTCTGTACACTACTGTAGATAGGGAGAGGGACTTCACATGAAAAGTGGGGGGCTTCTCTCAATTCCTTCCAGGAACAGAAAGAGGATTTGCATTTAAAGGAAAGCCTAATACCAATATTGGAATCAAGGAAGAAAGCAAGAAAGTGTTACAGATTTCAGGAAAAATAAGAGTTATGTATTTTCCAGGAAAACCGCAGACTTGTTCTTCACACATGCTAGGAATCAGCCAATATTCCCGTAAATTATATTCTCTTCTTTCTTGGCTTGAATTTCTTATAGTTGTGTCTTATGGCCGAATGGCTCTTTCTGACCAGATAGTCAGGCCAACTGGCATAAAATATTGTATTGACTCAATGGATCACAAGACACAGTAGTTGATGTTTGATTTGACACAACTGCATACTGCTTTTTAAAATATACAATCATAAAGATCCACAAGAGAGAGAAAAAACATAGCTCAACTTACCCTGATTTTGCAGTGTGACAGTAAGCCCCACATTGGTTGAGCACAGGCCTCAAGTTCAGCAGCAAAAGCAGCGTAATACGTCTGGGATTCAAACTCAACATGTTCATTAAGTTCTCTTTTATTTAAATTCATGCCTTAAAAGATTGAGACAATATTGTACATTTTACCCATGAATAATAATACGTTTTTCATACTATTCAATAAATCTATTGCTAGTTATTTACAAAAACTGTTTTAGGGATGCATTAAGCAACAAAGTTAGTTGTCAAACATGTGTGGGATAAACATTAATCAAGGCAAGGAAAATGGCCAAGAAGAAAATAAAAATTAGAAGCTTAACCCCTTTACAGCCCATGTTCAGTACAAACTGATCTTACAACAGTTGGGATACTGTTTTAATTGTAATAGCCAATTAACTTCATTAATTAATTAATTTCAATTAATTTCAATATTTGTAACTGAGCTTTTGAAAAATAATCATTATAAACCCCCTCCATATGCTTTAAAATGTTTTGTCAAACTGCTTCTCTAATCAAAAATAATGTGTATAATCATGAAAGCATCACATACCTTGAAAAAATGACACAAAGTTCATCCATGTTACTAATAGCCTGTGATCTTCCAAAAATTTCTTAGCCACACTTTGATGCGAAAGAATATTAATAAAGTCACTGACAAGTGGCCAGTAAGTATTGTTTTTTAACAGTGCTTCCCCACAGTTCACAACTACATGTAAACTGTTTTCCTCATCTAAAAGTAAAAACAAATGTTAACAATGTGTTAAAGACAAAAGAGTTAGATGAAAGGCTTTCTCTAGCAACAATACAAAAATAAACCTCTTCATGATAGGATTTCTACATATATAAATCAGTACCTTGTATAACAATGTCTTTCTCTTATTAGAAGCAAGTTCTGATTTTTCAAGCCTCAGTGAAAGAAAAGGAGACAAGAGTAGTATTATGGCTTGGATGCAAAGAATAGTTTGATGGAAAAGGCTTAAGAATATTTACTTATTGAACTCTGAATATTTACATAATGAACTCTGAAACCACCTGTTATACCTAATTATATTGTATGAATAAAGAATCATAGATTATATGAATAAAGAATCTTGGGTCTGTAGGAACTGGAGGGTTTGGTTGCAGAGCCTATGGTCAGCTGCTTTCTTACCTTTCTTCCATAGGAGTCATCTGCATAATGTATTTATAGTTCTCCTTCCTCACTCAATCAGAGTGGATGTTTCTGGATCAACCTTGTCGGGAGGCTCCATATGGCTTCCTCACAACAATCCTCTTTCCTCAGACCATCATGAGTAAGCTACATGGACTCTCATGACTGAGCGGTCCCAGAGAATGACATTATGCCCAACTGAAGAGGAGAAGGAGCATATAGAGGTACTCTGTGTAGGTAACCTAACACTAATTCTTATAAAATATAATTTACATATGTACAAAAGCCTGCCTGCCATTTTGTGCATGTGGAAAGTCACCCTAAATAAGGCCAAATAGAGTATATGAAATACTTTGTGTGTAGACTGAGGCTTGGTCTCCATATTTGGAGATGGAAGACTGCAGAGAACAAGGCTACATATTCTAAATAACAAAAGCTATCTGTGTATAATGCCTAAATTACATAAATTTATTTATAACTGTAAAATATTACAAAGCATATATTACTGAAATGTAAAATAAAGACCTAAAAATACCAGACTGCAAAAACTTATTTTTAAAAATTTAAACTTTTAAGGACTATAAATCCATATTTGCCTGAAAAAGAGAAAGGAAAAGTATGACAGGCACCAAAGATGGGAACTTCTCAGATGGGGCATTGCTTAACTTTCTTATTGACACTACACCACTGTTCCCTCTAAGGTGCGCGGCCGCGCGGCCGCGCACGTGACAGGGAATCGCCGCGCAGCAGTTTCGAACTGCCGCGCAGCGATTTCCCATGTCAGAGGGAACGTTGCTGCGCGGCCGCGCACGTGACAGGGAATCGCCGCGCAGCAGTTTCAAACTGCCGCGCAGCGATTTCCCTTGTTAGAGGGAACGTTGCACTACACCCATCCATTTGTGTAGTGGCACCTGACCTCACTACTTATTTCTTTTACCATTAGTTTCCACTTGTTGCTAGTTGAACTTGTCAGTTTCAGTGACACTTTTACTGCTAATGTTTAGGGACTCCAATACAATATCTTCTGCTTCTTTTCAAATAAGCTTTTTTATTAAAATGCAATCCCCATCATGGAGGCATTTCCATGTAAGTTCACCGAAGCTGGTGAAAGCCAGCTTTGGTAGTCGATTGCCAGACATTCTCAATGCGTGGCAGATCCACTTCCATCGCCTAATTTATTATTTAATCTGACATGGTTCTTACTTTACACTTACTCTGGACCTCTTCATTTTGGATCACTGATGGAAATTATATGCCAAAGATGCAATGGAAACAGAGATGGAGAGCAGAACAGGAGAAAAGGGAGGGGAGCAAAAGTAATCTCTCTGCCCATTTCCAAGAAGGAGACAATCACTGATGTATGGGAACACCATAATTCCTTGAAAACTACATATAAATAACAACGGATCGTATATTCTTTGTGAAAATGTGCTGCTACGCAGATTTCAAAATGAAGCACCTAAAATTGGTAATGAAGGCCCTCACATATGAATAAAAGAAACTAACAAAGTTTGCATTGAATGTCTATGGAGATTCTCAGTCATCCAGGTCATGGTTGTCCCAAAGGTGCTTTTTTCAAGAGGCAACTGGACTTTCTGGTTTTTCTTTGAAGACTTTCGCTTTTCATCCAAGCGAAAGTCTTCAGAGAAAAACCAGAAAGTCCAGTTGCCTCTTGAAAAAAGCACCTTTGGGATTTGCATTGAATGACAACATAGAAGTGCATGTCAGAAAGATCTAAAAGTGAACCACATATTAAGGATATATAGGGAGACAGAAAACATGATGTTATCCTACTTCAGTATTGATAGAAGAACAATAGTAAATTATCTTGGAACCAATCAATGAATAGGATAGATTTAATAGCATCTTTTCCAACATTACTTCAAATGGGAAAAGACGGAGTAACCACAGTAGTTCGTAGGGGTTCGTGGCAAAACTTGACTTATCCTTGCTCGATGATGGCCAATATTCAGACATCATCTCCAATAAATACTAGCAATCAGAGAAATGTTTGAGATGGTCCACAAAAGCTAAATTAGGATGGGTGATAGAAAGAGGTAGACAGCTGAAAGCAACATCTGAAAAAGTCCACAGGCCTTCTATATTCCTATCTGAAACAGTGTGAAGTGGACAATGCTGAGACAGAAGTTGCTATTGAGAATACTTCAGTAAAACGTGGTTCTGCTTCTGGTATTGCAAGTTCAGCAGGGGTGAAAAGGCATGGACTATAGATATGAGGAATATGATGAAAAAGAATGAGGTTGGCTTACAGCCATACTTATCCATAATCTTTTTTAATCCTATGCAGCTCATATCAGACTTCCGACAGAAGAAAATCCGTTCCCATCCAAGGAAATCTTCGTAATTTGGTGATGTAAAGCTACTGCCAGGCTAGTTTGGAAACCTATTCATAGAAACCAGAGCTACCAGGTGCTTAAGATTTACAAAGGAAATGGGATAATAAGCTGTGCCTCCATGTATTTGTGCAGTGGACTAGAAAAGAATCCTTTTTACCTGCTTAAAAGATTTAGCTAGAGAAGTTGGATCGTTTCACATGGGGTAGAACCCATTTGATTGAAAGTATAAACATTATAACAGAACAGTACCCAAGTCTCTTAAATAACCTGAAAGCAACATGATGACCTCAACAAATGGTGGATTTCAATTTCCTTAATTCCACCCAGCATGGACTTACTAGAAGTAAAAATCAAAGAGTTGTGAACAGCATTGTGAGAAAAATCATCATAAAGCGAGATACACACTCACCTTGTAACTCACTTTTAATGAGGCAACTCTCCATCATATATAGAAGGACAGTAACCATAATATCAAGCAGTTGGCATTCTTCTGTCACTTGACGCGCTAATTCCTCGTTGCTGAATAGCTGGACGCTAATGTGTACGATTCTGTTAGACATGGTATCAGATTCATGGCTTTTCTTCAGTGTTTTCATAATAAAAGCATAATGCTGCACAAATGTTTTAGTAAAAGCAATCTGTAATGTATGAAACAAATATTAGTGTCACAATTTGCTTTTTCATATATGTCACAATATGTATGTACTGTATGTATTATTTCAATTATTTTACACCAATCTGGCTGATTTTGAGGGGTTTATAAAAATCAAACATCGATAATAAAAACAGTAACAACTCAAAATACAATATCCACAGCACAATTTCTCAATGAAGACCACATAATTCACTCTATCCTTCAATTCCTACCTTCAAAATAGTCAGGTCTGACAAGCTTTTCAAAAGGTCATAATAAAAGGGGCCAACTTCACCTCAAAGGCCACCCGGTTGCATAGAAAGGAAGCTATGATATCTAATTCTCTCACGGTCATGTGGTCAGGGAAAAACAACATATTGCTTGATAGCGAGATGAGCAGCATATACATTTAATGAGTAAAAATAAATTTAAAAAATACGTCAAATCTGATTGTTACCGTAAAAAGTAAAGGACAAGTGGAAAAACACCACTGCTCAAAACTGGGAGCCAAATAGTCCACTATATTAGTGTGGAGAATATAAAATAAAAAATATTTTAGTGTTTCTATATATATGTTGAAGATAATTTTTAGCTAAACACAACTGACACAACTTCAATATTTGGAGTCTCAAACTCTTCATCTCACTGACCCCATTCAAGAAGTTTCCGACTGTTCACTGATCCCCTCCCTATACTTATTATACATGTATGAAAATAATTAAATAAATACTAATTTAATTGACAGAATTATGAAAAGTAGTAGTAATAATAATGAACTCCTTAGTCCCATTGACCCTTTGATTTTGATTACTTTGGGGGAACCTTACTGTATAAAGTACAAGATTAAACACAACATATTTCTGCAAATTTCCATGCATGCTCACTATTTGCATGCGGTTCATTACAAGTTCAAAATAACAATTAATATGACAAGTTTAATTTGGAAACACTTTCAATATGCATTTTGCAGCAGCTCCTTTGGCAGAAATAATCGTTTCCAAATGTTTCCTATAGCTAGCTAAGAGTCTTTCTATTGTTCCCCCCCCCGCCCCCCAAAAAGTCTTTTTTGTAGAACTCTTCTACTGAAAAATATTCTTAGGTCTCTTTACATGCATTGTGTATTTGAGATCTCTGCATAAATCTTCAATAAGCTCCAAGTCTGGGGACTATGGGGCTTTTTCCAAAACCTTTACTTCTCTTTCCTGGAAGAGCTTCATGGGTGATTTGAAGGAATGATTTAGATCGCTGTCTTGCTGAAATATCCAGCCTCTTTCCAGATTCAATTTCTTCAGTTTTAGGACCATTTTGAAGAGCAGCTCCACTGCAGTAAGCTAGTTAGAAGATTACCAAAGAGTGGATAACAGTAACAGCATTCTTTGCCCAGAAAGGCTCTTAATCGCATATCTGCCTAAACTAATTAAAAGTGCTGTTCGTAGTGGAAGCTCTTCTAGTGACCCTCAAATCTCACATTTCCAAATTGCAATTCTAATTCTTTACAGAAATATAACCCTTCCCCAAAGAATATTTTAATCGCCACCCAGTGAAGCAGCATGAACTACTCAGTAATAGAAAGTCCTGCAAGGCAGAAAAACCTCTTCCTCCTCTGCACTTATTACATTTGCAGATTGCTGCCTAGCAGTTTCGTTCAGGGTTTGTCTGTTTATTTCTCCTTTGTTTCCCCCCCCCCTTTGCCTTTAAGTCAATGTTGACTCCTAGCAACTACCTGGACTAAACTGTAGTTTTCCTGGCAAGATTTTCAGAATGACGTTCCCTCCTTCCTAGGGCTGAGAGAAAGTGACTGGCCCAAGGCCACCCAGTAGACTTTGTGCCTAAGGTAGGACTAGAACACCAAGCATTCTAGCATGATGCCTTAACCATTATCCCAAACTGGCTCTTATTCAGAGTTACTCAGAATAATAAACTTTTTTCAAGAAGAACAGAATAGAAATATTATTTTTGCAGAAGGGCAGGCAGGTAAAAACTTCTCTAGACATGTCAGATGAATCTGTGGGTTCCCTATGGGGTTCTTTTGAGCTTATGTGAGAAATGGATACGGTTCATTGTAGTTTAAATTCTGCAGCCTCTGGGCTTGGTGTATGATGCTCTTTTCTTTCTTGAATGATTAGGCAAGGCATGAATGGATAGATCTGGGAGGTTATTAACTCTTCTTTATAGGGAAGGATCATGCTTGCCCCCTAGGAAACATTTGCCTTTTTAAGGAAAGTTTGCTGAGAAGATGGTGTGGAACAAGTTAGAGAGCATCCTAGAAGACTCAGTCAGAATTGAGGCACAAAAACAGCATTAGACGGTCTGGAGGAGTACAACCTGCTTGGTTCTATTAGATCTCTTGGCAGCATTCAATACTATTTACTATGGAATAATTCTGGATCACCTTCAAGGGTTGGGAGCTGGGGTCTCTGTTTATAGGGGGGGTTCCGTATCTGAGTGTTCTGATTGGGGGATATGGAGAGGAACTGTTCAAGTCTATGGGAGATCCAATGTTGAGTTCCATAAGGCTCAGGGCTCTCCCTCATGTCATTTAACATCAACATGAAATCACTGTAAAGAATCATCCATCAGTCTCTGGGATAAGGACACCCCAATCAGAAATACCAAGAAAGTCTTGAATCAGTCTGAAGGCTGTAGGAATCTGGATGAGGCAAAATAAATTTGATTAAATCCTACCAATAGGTAGTTGCTAGCTGCTGATAAGCATCTGGGCACATAACAGTAGACCTGGTAATCACTCAGACAGGGTTGTGTTATCCCTAAAAGAAGCAGTTCTTGACTTGGACTCACAACATCTGCTCACCAACAGGTGGAAAAAGTGGCCAGGACTCTTTCCCACTTTTGGCTGCTGTGCCAGTTGTGACCCTACCTGGACCAGAATGCCCTGACTTTTGTAATTCATATCTTGATCATCACCCATCTAGACTTGCTGAAACATGATGTACAGTATATTGTCCTGTCTTTGAAGACAGTCTATGAGTTACTAGCAGCACAAAATGTAGCAAACTCATAGCTGGGAAATCCTGCCAACATAGAATTACATCTAAATTAAAGTCATTAATTTGGTTGCCAATGCTTCTGAAACATTATCTTTAAAACCCTACAAAGTGTAGACAAGGCTGTAACAGACAATGCTTGCCAGCTAAATATACTCATTCAATCATTAGCCAGAGGAGTCCTGCTCAAAGTCCTCTCTCTTTGTGAAGAACATTGGATGTGGGCAAAACAGCAGCGTGTCTTCACCCGTAAGTATGCTCAGACTCCACTTTGTTAACATTCCATAAACAAATCAGTTTTATTCTATTTAGACTTTAGCCTGAGCTGATTGATTATTAAGGGTGTCTGTCTTCTTATCTTTTTTAATTGCCTTTTTAATAAGCTTTTTGTCCTTTTTATTTTTTCTGTTTTGTTTTGCATGTTTGCTGTACACTAGC
Source organism: Thermophis baileyi (assembly GCA_003457575.1). Lineage (NCBI taxonomy): Eukaryota > Metazoa > Chordata > Lepidosauria > Squamata > Dipsadidae > Thermophis > Thermophis baileyi. Next base: position 4,220,458 of record QLTV01001483.1, on the reverse strand, counting down.
CAAGGTCATTTGGAATTGTGGCAAATTATACAGTAAATACAAATTAAATAGATAAAACAAGAGAACATTAATCTTATATAGATTAAGTTGAAATTTATTAACTGTAATGAAGTGCCTTAGGATGCACAAGTATTGGCTTAGAATAGCCTCTGATCAAACTAAATTAGATAAAATGGAGAGATAATAGAGAATATAATTGTTCAGTCTCTCTCCAAATTATTTCTCCCAGAAACCCAACCATGTATAAGTTGAACCCAATTTTTAGGTATATTTTGGCACCTAAAATTCTCAGTTTATTTGCGAGGTTATATGATACATAACATTTCAACAAAAAAATAGAAAAACATTTAAAAAACAGGGAGTTAAGAAAGGAGAATGGGAACAAAGAGAATAAGGATTATATTAATGTAGCGGGACTGTACAATGAGCAGGAAGATAAAATATGCTTTACAAATAAACAAGAAGTAATACAATTCAATGAGTTCAGTTAACTGACCAGCAGAACTTCCAATAGATAGATCCTGGTGTGATAAATTACAATGCATTATGCATGTTATATATTGAGAGGATTTTTTTAAACAGCCAAAAAAATAGTTGTGAAAGTACTAGGCAGCAACTTTACTTTAATGTATTTTTAATTAATTATCCTAAGTAAGGTCTCTCCATATTATTGCTAAGAATCAACACCAGCTCAATGTGTTATAATCAATTAAAATATACATAAAAATGGGTTTTAATTGTTCAGCAGGTCTCATATGAAGATACTTCTATACAGCAATTTTCTTCACACTTATTTCAATTGTGAGTACAGCCTTAAATTTTAAACACTACAAAAAAAATGACAAAGTCCATACAATTTTGTATGCGTATGTGTGTCAATTCCCAAGCAATATAAGTATTCCTAGAATTTAGAGTATTAGAGATATAATCCTGTGATTATGAAAGTCAAACACAGAAAATGTAAATCATTCTTTTCATAGCTTAATGCATTATAAAGAACCCGTGCCATGTCTGATTAAACAATATTCTTATCTTGTTTCCCCAAAATCTCTCACATATGATATAACTAGTAAAAACTAATCAGGCTTTTATCATTCAATAACAAGTTTTTTTTTATGATGTCAGAAATGGAGCAGTTGGCTTGACTGGGCAAAGCAACGGTCAGCTTTCCAAAAGAGGAGGACTTTCATTTATAGTTCACATTTAATAAAACAAGCAGACTAGTGCTCTAGAAGAATAAGAGGCACAAAGAGGGCCTTGCCCAATTCATCCAACCAGGAGGCCTATGTGATTGCTCTTAGATCATCTTATCTACAATACATTTTAAACAAGTTTTGAAACCAAACAGTTCTACTCAAAGAGATGCATACTGTAGCTGGTTAAATTAGGCTGAGTGTACTGATTCTATCCAAATTCTGTACGATACTACCTTTCTTTAGGTTTCCATCTTTTCCAATAAGCTCATTTTTACATCCAAACATTTGGGTTAATTTGCTTAATTTGAAATCTTCCTGATGTACAACAGTATTTGGTAGCACAACTAGTCTTCTGTTAAGTTCTATATTTCTGGTTATGGGGAGAATGACACAATTTTTTTAATTCTTCCAAGAGCTGGCCTGAAAGAGGACATTTTTGGTAGAACTGGTTGAATAAATCAAGAGGTTCACTGATATTAACTAATCATAATTATATTTAATGGGTACCCCTTGGAAATAGAGATCTACTAGTGAGATATTATATTTTCACTTCCAGCCAACTCATAAGATTGTTCAAAACACTTGAGACTCCTTTCAACACTATCTTGATATTTTAAACTACTGCAATTTAGTTCATATTATTTTCTATACTATTTTCTCTTAGTATTCTGAATATTGTGTTAAATTGTTGACTTTTTCCTCTAACAACGGCCTTAGACTACTACAAATGATTTCACAAATCATTGTAAGAATTGTCAGGACAAAAGAAAGAAGAAATACACTAATACCTTATAATCTTGATCTGGAAGCATGTTGAGCAAGAAAGTTACCATTTTCTGAGGAAATTCATATTTTATTGTCCAAAATAATAATTCTTCTAGAAAACATTTATGCTTCAAAACATCCATGATGGACTGATCTGTAGAAAAATGAGAATAAAAGCAAGATGGAAGGGTTCATGGAGAACAGATTACAAAACGTATCAGGATATTTTTGAGACAGACACCAAGATCTCTTGAAAAGAGATCTTCTATTTTAGAAGACTTCATATGCCTGTCCAATGCTCCTGACTCCACTCAGTCACTGAATACTTACTACTCAGCTGCATCTGTAAGGGGGAAGAGGGCTGTCAAAAAAGTCAAGATGGCAGTTGGAACTTCATAACTGAAATCCCGCCTCTCTTACACAAGTCTCAACATTGCTCACAATGTACAAGAGGCAGAGTTTCAATTACAGTCATGAGGACTATCTTGATATTTTGCTCTCCCCAGACCTTTCTGCTCATTGACAGAATGGAAGAGAAAGGTCTGGATTGAAAGAGTTTTCGTAGCTGGAAGATATTTCTTTGGGGGGGGGGGAAGCCTCTGACAGTGTTAACTGGTGTGGTGGCAATACAATAACATGTATTGGACAAAGGGAAACTATTAATCTCTTTTATTCACTTTTCCTTCCGAAGTGAATAGCCCAACTTAAAACAGGCACATTATACCTATTCAAGATGTAGAATTTCTGTTTTATCAAGAAATAAGTAACAAACAACATCACTGAATATAGATAATTTGTAAATTTTAACAGCAGGGGAAAGAATGCTGAGGCACATATAGCCTCAGGTTGAAGATTTCTTGTTCTGAATGATCTGTGCATCATAAAAGCATAGATAGATCTATGATTTCTTGCAATAGCTTGGTGTGCCAACTGACTGCAGGAGTCTGGGAGGCATGGAACAGAGAATTATTAAGGCAATCTAGCAACAGACAACTTTTTTCCAATGATGGCTGCAGTTTAAAATTATTTTCAGACTGCGGACAGTGTGGAGGGGCAAAAAAGTCTTTTTAATGGTTCCCCCCTCCCAGATATGGGGGCTTTAAAGTCAGTTTTCTGATTTAACACTCGAAGGAAGAAAAAAAGGGGGTTTTTTTTTTTTAAAAAGTGATTAATTTTAGTGTTGTCATGGAGGGCACACAATAGGGCAGAAAAGTTACATACAGCTAATGGGCAGCTGCTTATCCAACTATGCCCTAAGCCATTTTTCCTCTTGGGATTCAAAAATGCATGGAACTATAAAATAAGGAACACTAAGTCTTGTAGTCAGTCTATATTGCTCATATGTAAAATACTATAGAAGCAAAAGTGTGTGCATAGGTGTGTGTGTATAAATAAATAAATAAAGGTAAAGGTTTCCTTGTCAATCATGCATGGTGCTCATCTCTGTTCCTTGGCCAAGGGAGCCAGTGTTGTCCAAAGACAATTTCCTTGGTCATATGCCAGCATGGCTATATGCCAAAGGCGCATGGAACACTGTTACTTTCCACCAAAGTGGTACCTATTTATCTACTCTCATTTGCATGCTTTCAAGCTGCTAGGTAGGCAGGAGCTGGGGCAAGTAATGGAAGCTCACCCCATTGTGCAAAGCTTAGGTCTTGAACCCAGGCTATATATAACCCTGTCTGTCTGTCTGTCTGTCTGTCTGTCTGTCTGTCTGTCTGTCTATCCACACACACATACATACAAACACACACACATATACGCACTTACTTTTGCTTCTATAATATCATACACATTACAGATCTTGAAAGCACATTCACCTTCATCCATGGAAGCTCAAAACTACCAGTTGAGTAAAACATGGTTATAAACTATAAAGTATCCAACAAACAATTTACTGTATATACCTTTGGTGGTGGTACTTAGTTTCACTCTCTTGCACTTTCCCACACCTTGGTTACCATCCTGGTCTTCCTGAGATAAAGAGATTGAAAATGGATTAATAGAAAAATCTAACATCAGATCTATTATACTGTGCTGGGGTGGGATATGAAAATAGACTCCCCCTAGGAACATTACTTTACTGCCATATGTTATTCAGAAACACTTCCAGTATTTCAAGCTAAATATTAGTATGTTATTTATTGGACACAGGTTATAAAAACATATTCTTCATCAAAAAAAAAACTTCTTATAGTCTCTTTTAAATGTCCTTCTGTTTAAATGTCCTTCTGTTATGATTATATCACTTGGGGATCTTATCCCACATAAACTGTCTTTAAAGAACTACTAAAACTCTAAGCTAAGTTTGGAAAGCATAATCAATGAGGAATTTGCCAATTAAATGGAAAAATAATGTAAGGGGTATTATATAATCATAAGCATATTTGTTTAGAAGCAAATACTGTTTGGTTATAATACACTCAATTAGAAACACTTGCAAAAGACCACAATTATTAGAAAACGGCTAGAAACATTCAAAGTTTAAGTACTATTAGAAGAATCTAGACATTTCTTCCATCAACAAACTGGAAATGTACAGTGGATATTAAAAGTCTACACACTCCTGTTAAAATGCCAGGTTGCTATTTATCTTGGCTTGATTTTTTTACATGTCAAGAACCTGGCATTTTAAACGAGGTGCGTAGACATTTTATATCCACTGTATATAACGGCAACCTATTGAAATAGTATAATGGCATTCTACTGAATTAAAATCCAATTAAGTATTTATCTTCCCTTCATGACAATAATAATAATTGTCATGAAGATGGATGGAAAATCTAATTATTCAAAGAAACCTACTGATATTCACTTAAATAAATTCAATACATAAATAAATATCAAAGGCAGAATCATTAACTTTAGAAAGGTAAGGTTTTCAGTAACTGCTTGAAACCGCCCCCTCCCCGATTCTCTCGTATGATATACTACAGGGATCCCCAACCCCTGGTCCGTGGACCAGCATCGGGCCACAGCATGCCAGAAACCGAGCCACGCGAACAAACGAAGCCCCATCCACAGGATGCAGCCAGTACGCAAAACCACGCCCCCTCTGGTCTCTGGAAAAACCTCTCTCCTCGGAACCGGTCCCTGATGCCCAAAAGGTTGCAGGCCACTGATATACTATATATAATATCTACATTACTGATATATAAAAATAGGAGCAAAAGTTGAAATACACCAATATCATGAGAAAATAAAGGCATCAGATGTATTATTTTCCTGGAAGTAAATACGCTATCTTTAATTTCATCTGAGCAGAAAAATCAGAGAGAATTGATTTTTAAAGATTTTAAATCTTATCTGTATGGATTTACATTGATATTCAAAATCTCTAAGAATATGGATTTTAAAGTTCTCTGTTTATCATACAAACATTGATTAATAAAGAATTTAATGACCTATATCCTAAAGTTGCAAAATTAAATAACCCAAGTATATTGGTGTTAAACATTCATTTCTTATATCCTTTTTTACCTACTCAGGAACCCTTAAGAAAATCTTTTTTTCAACACCCCAAACAATACCCTTGGGTGCCCTATTCTGTCCAGCCCCACCTGAAAAGATCCCTGTAGCAAATATCCCTCTAAATCAGGGGTGTCAAACTCAAGGCCCATGGGCCGCATCCGGCCTGCGATGTGGTCAGATCCAGCCTGCTGGGCCGTCCTGGTCTACCCAGTGTGAAGAGGAAAGATCAGGCCAGTGTAGCTTAGGCCCGGTCTACCCAATGCGAAGAGGAAACATGCCAGCAGTTTGGGGAGTGGCATCAAGCTGGCCACGCCCACCCAGTTGGCCATACCCACCCAGTTGGCCACGCCCATCTGGCCCCCTGAGGTCAACCACAGCCCTGATGCGGCCCTCAATGAAATTGAGTTTGACACCACTGCTCTAAATTCTCTTACTATATATTTGTGGTATACTGTATTTTTCGGAGTATAAGACACACTTTTTTCCCTCCTAAGAGAGGCTCCATAGCCCTGCCCACTCGCCGGCCCCTACCCTTCGGCCTCCGTGCGTCCTCTTCCTGGCTGCAGAGATTGCCACTGACAATGGCTTGTGTTTTTGGACTCCGCGTGTTGCATGTTCAGCCTCCAAACGCTCACGCGGTGCCCAAAATGGCTACCCGGAACAGCTGCTGCCTTCTCTTACCCCTTCCCCGTTTTGCCTGCTTTAGTCACTGGAGCTCCCTCCGAGGAACAGCTGTGCTTTTGAAGCTGTTTTTCAGCCCAAACACGAGCTATGCGATCTTCCGTGCTTTGCCTGCTTTTCTAATTGCTGCTCCCTCCGACAATCAGCTGTGCTTTAGAAGCACAGCCCCAACCATCCCCAACCTCAAAACCAGCAAGCGAACGAATGTGCTGAAGCTTATCCCCCACCACAAAACCAGCAAGCGAACGAATGTGCTTAAGCTTATCCCCTACCATCCCCAACCTCAAAACCAGAGAATGAACTAATGTGCTGAAGCTGACCAGGCTAAGGACTAGCCAGATGAATACCTGGTAGGCAGAATTCCCCCCCCCTATTTTCCTCCCCAAAAACTAAGGTGTGTTTTATACTCCGGTGCATCTTATACTCCGAAAAATACGGTATATATAGTCTTCAGACCAAATGGCAGAGGCCTTTTTCAAAAGGCAGTTATTACTAGGACAAAAACAGCCAAATATAAATTAACTTTAATTAATAAATTATTCCTTAGGGAATTTTTTCTCTCCTGTGTCATATTAAAAATTATAATTCTGTGGCAATTTCCAAACTAATCCTGGGGGGATACATCCAAGGCTTTCCGAGTTTTGCATGCAACTCCTGGTCCTCAGGTTGCATACTCTTACTTCAGATATTTCTTTGTGTCCAATGTTGTATATAGAGACTTAGAAAGTAGAGGCATCCTTCTGGTTTGCCTCATTAATGTAGGAAATTGATTTCACCTTCAGTGTTCTTTTTAGAAATATAGTACATTAATTAAAAAGATTAAAGCCACAGTACACTGCATTATAACAATATAAGCATTACTGTACTGTTACGGTGTAATAGAGCCTGTTATTCAACTAACATTTTCTACGTTGTTGTGGGCCTAAATACCTCATTTTGTTTCTTCTATAAATACAGTCTGGTAAGGTCCTGAAAACGTTTACTGAGATTAGAAACATTTATCACATTTCTTCTTCAATAATAGCGGAAAACTACCCTGAAATAGCATCAGAAAAAGTCATGTTCTAGTTTCACTGTTTATAATAAACTGACCTGCAGAAATTTAGCAATCCCAACAATAAAAAAGGGAAAGTTTTGTTGACTGAATTTCTGCCATGTCAAACTATTTCTAAAAGAACAGCAAAAAAAAACAAACCCAAATTTGAAAAAAAGCTAAGAAGAATATGACAAAATCCACTGACTTGAAAAGGAAAGGAAAAAGAGAAAGATTTAGCACATACCCTGAAGGTTCAGACAGATTTGGAATAATGAAGGCGGTGAGGAAGCTTCTATTTGTTGAGATGAGATTGTAGGATGGCTTTGTCTGGGGCAGGAATGGTTAATTTGGGGCTGATGGGAAAAGAGATGAACTAGGCTGGGGCCTTGGTCATATCTAAAATATGGGGAAAGGGAGGGTGCAGTCTCCATTTTGTTTGTTAGAATTATTGAATTGGATTTATATGCCACCTATCTCACTCTGATCTCTCTCCTTTTTCTCCACTACAACTAGATCTTAGAAGATGAGAAACATATCAGCAAACTGAGGTGTAATAAGACTAATACTGCATTATACTTCTCTGATTCATTCAGGTTTGGTTCAAAATGCTATCTTAGTTTTGTGCAAAGACCTTGCTTACAATGGGATGCTCATAATCTGACTTCAATATGGCTTAAACTATTGCTGATCTCCAAAAGGAGAAAAGTGGTGGAATACATTTATCTTAAAGACTGCTTCTACAGAGGTGAGCCAAATGGCTACCATACAAAACTCTGAAGAAAGTGCCCTAATGGAGAACACTATCAAAGAATTTCTTGAAAAACATTGTATTCTCAATGTTCATAGGAAGTCAATACAATAGTGAATCATTGCTATAGTCATGGCTTTCATTTTCTTATTGTTTTTTTCTCTTGTGATATAAATCAGCCATCCGTATTCAAGCATCATCCTAAACCTGATATCAAGTCAAGAATGTCTGTCTGTCTAATTTCACCCTTATTATTATTACTTTTAAATAAATAAAGCAGGGAACATAACTAATACTCCTTCCTCCTCCTATTTTCCCAACAACAATCCTTTGAGTAGGTTGGACTCAAAAAGAGAAACTGACCCAAAATCACCCAGCCAGCTTTCATGTTTAAGGCAGGACTAGAACTCAGTCTCCTGGCTTCTAATATGGTGCCTTAACCACTAGACCCAATTGGCTCTCATTGTATTAATTTTAATTTGCCTCAGGATATTGAAAAGTGGAAGACCTGAAGGAAGGCATAAAGCGTGCATGGATAGATACAATATTGCCTTAGCTAAAGAGATCAAAGTATTCAGTACTTCTTTTTAAGGGGAGGTGTTAAATAAAGCAGATGCAATCCTAGGAGCCTGGTATCAAGTAATTTATTTAAACAAAAATGAGGGTGTCATGGATGTTAGGATTAAATCTATTGCTCCATATTGATTAGGCCTCTGGTCTTCCTCTGCACTGACTACTTTTAGTGACCCTAAATGAAGGTTTGGTAGAAAAGACTGTGGGACAACGAAGTGTCAATTGCCCTTTTCCCCACGCCCATGCCATATAGACGTTTCAACAGATCTACTTAGTTCTGGAAAATAGCACCCCAAATTAGGGTTGCTTGAGAAGCTCCTACGATGGATGGGACTCAACGCTAGAACTTGAAAAACAGTCTCAGTGGCAGTACATAGGATAGCTGAGCCTGTGTACAGTACTACCTTACTGTTGGTTGTAACTCACATAAATAGTTTCTGAGAGGCCTGAATAGTAGCTGCAACTATTTTGTATGGACTCTGAGAAATTTTCTAAAAGTGCTGCAATGGTACAAGCATAATCAAAAGTCATTCAGTTTTACTCAAGGATTTGGAAGTATTCACTTAGCTCTTTGACAGGGTCAAAAAGAGGGCTAATTTATGTTAAAAAAATGAACACTCAAAGGAAATAGAACAAGACAAGCTAGCTTTCAAGCATATATGGTTTAATTATTATTATATAATTAAGATATAAGAAATAAAACCTTTGAAAGACAAATAGCTTCAGGACTAGAACAAGATAGTGAAAATAGAAGGAAATGGGCAAGAGACAGAGGTTATTTCAGACCTCTGTCTCCTGGGCAAGAGACAGAGGTCTGAAATAAGGTATTCAAATTTAAAGACCTTTCATAAGGTGGAATCCTGCCTTATGGCTTAGAAAAGTAAAAAGGTAAAAAAGTAAAAAAAAAATATTTACTTAGAAAAGTAAAAAGACAACCAATTCTTGGCTGTCTCTTCAGAACAACATTATCCATTTATTGAGTGGATTCTCCATTGAAATAATATTATTCTCAGTTTAGATAATATTTTAAGTAGGATCATATAATAGAAAAATATTCTATAAAATTATAAAATCTGATATTTAAGATGCTATTTTTTTTCTTTTTCCTTCAGAGTTTTATTTTTAATTCTGGATATAGCTTATTGTACTAACTCCCTCTGTTTATGTATGTTTAAAAAGTCCTTAACCATTCATGTAAACATAAAATAAGAAGGTGATCTCTGTACATAGTTGCAACATACGGCACTGTTTGCTTCCATATGTAGAAACTACATCAGCTAAATCTTTCTTGACCCTGAGCCGGAAGGCTAGTTCCAGGCCACAACTACAGAGAGACTGACGCTTCAGCAGACCTTTTCCCCATGTTTTCCCTTTTATTTCTGTACTACACAGATTGACTGATTGATTGATTGATTGATTGATAAGAGGAAATCAGAAAGAAGCCAATCCAGTAATTATTCAGAATATAAGAGTTGGAAGCGACCTTGGAAGTCTTCTAATCCAACCTCCTATTCAAGCAGGAAATCCTTTAGCATATCAGACAAATAGTTGTCCAATCTTTTCTTAAAGGTTTTTTTTTCCTTGTTCTAAGAATTCCTGGTTTAGAAAACTGAATGCATATTTATGCCAGGATTCATTTTTCTCTTCTATTTTTACTGCATATATTAAGATAAATCTGATTTATAATATAAATGTCAAATGTGGAAAAAATGTAATAGACCACAAAGATTTAGAAGTATGCATATCATCTTCTCAGTAACTGATTAAAACCTGTTTTACATAAGTAAACATACATGATATTGAGCTAGCCTATTTTCAGAAGTTACTATTAACATCAGAGGTATCCAAGCCATGGCTCTGGATAGCTAGCCATGTGGCCCCATAAGATAATAAAAAATGTAAAAATAAGAGAAGTTTGTTATTTATATTTATTAACTACATTATCTATTATATATGTGGCCCAGGACAATTCTACTTCACTCAATGAAGCCAAGGGCAAATTAAAAAATTTGACAACCATGATCTACACTATGATTCCTAATGTTGACAAAATTAATTCAACAAGAGTAGTAATAACAATTTTCTTACTGGAAGCATTTTCAGCATAAATAATCCTATTAAATAAATTTGTTAGCAAAGACAAATACGATGAGGCTCATGGTATCTTAATTTCTGGCACACAAGATTACACTTTATTTTATTCTGAAAGTCTCACCTCATCTGAAGAGTCACCTTGCCCTGAAGCTGGTGTAGAACCTGCAAAACCTTGTGAAATTAAAAATTAAAATATCCTTTGTAATTCATACAAAACTGGAAAAATATTTTAAAAACAAACCTATAGTTCTTCTTCTATACAAACCTACATTAATTCTTTAGAATCTGAAATTAAAATCTAGCTAGAAAATGCTAAATCTTTAAGTGATACTCGTGATTTGTTGCTATCTCTAGAATGGAACACAAATGTTGCTACTATTGAAATGTCATCTTAGCACAATAACTATTTGTAATCCAAAATGCTGTATTTTCTAAACTTATTGGAAAGGGGTCCTAATATTTCCCATAATTTAAACTGGTATTTTAGAATGAAGATATTCCCCAATTTTGAAAATTGAATAAGGATTTGGACACACTTTTTTCTCCCTGCATTTGTGCTGTTTCAGGAACGTTTCATAAGCCACTTTAGAAGTTCTATATGTTAACATATCAAAGATGGGAATTCTTCCAGTTACAATTAAAAGTATTTTTTACACAAACCTTGAACTACTGAAGTGCTAGCTCCAGCTGCTTGATCCTGCATTCCACATACAAGCTTATCTTCAGCAAATGTCAGTCCAGAACCTTTCAAAGCTATAAGGTATTTTTCATGGCTTTTCTTTGAACATGTATTTTCTCCAACACCTTAAATATATTTCAAAGATACAAGTTCACTCCAAGGACCCATCTTTACAGGATGGTACAGACTTAAAAAAAATTGGCTAACAGACATTATAATAAATGGTCCATAAGTAGTTTACAGAAACTATGGGATGGGATTGGTGCATATACCTTCAAATTCCAGCATTCAGGCTGCAATGCTTAGTTAGAAAGAAAATTTTATTCCTCTGTAGATAGCACATTCAGCCATAGTGAGTTAAGATCTCTCTGACATGTGAATACACCAGAACTAAAAATCAGCCAGACTACAGCCCATCCATCCTTTTATTCTGACTTTTCAAATTAATTATCAAAGGTTGAACATTTCTGCATGATACCATTCCAAAAAGGGGACTATAAACTTGGTTCTTGAAATTAAGACCAATATGCCAGCACTGGTGATATCTTCATGAAGATATCACCAGTGCAAATTCTATTTACAATTGTTTAATTTAGTTTTGGGGATGCTGTTTTCTTTTTCAACCCTAGAATGCTGTTAAAGAACATTCTTATAATCAGGAAAGACTTTATATAAATCATATAAAAGGTAATAAGAGGAAGTTCTAACTAAGCTTGCAAAATACTGAAATTCTGCTGTCGTGATGGACTCTAAGGATAGACCTTTTAAATATATATAATCTGAATTGTCATCTTTGGCTGACATATAGGTAAAAATGTCAAATTGCTTTCATGCAATCTGTCACTTGCTGCTCAACTAAGTAAATGATGAATTGCTTAAGGGGAGGCACTGATGATTCTGTATTTCCATCCCTTCATATGTACTTGTCATGTTCTTAGCTCGCTGGCTGCATTCTCACATTGCACTAAGGCATGATTTGCTTATCCTTTCTTGAATAAACTACAACAGATCAGTTTACACACTAAGCCATTATCCATGGTTTAAGAGTCACAATATGTGGGTCATTGACAGTCTTAAGCCAAAACAAAATAAAGAACATTATGGCTTAGTGCAATGTGTGAAACTAGATCACTACTTTTACTTCTATCTTCATGGATCTTTAAACCTGAACTTGTTAGTTTGAGCAGAAGGAAGAACAATATAGTGTTATAGGGGAACAATGACACATTTACTCTAAGAAAAAGAACAGAAGCAATATATAGCATATATTCTCTATTTAAGAATTGGTGGAAGGCTGCCTACAAAACCTTTTAAGAACCAGTTTCTAAAATATCTAAACTATATTAGCAACATAAACTAAATCCTAAAAGCAACTCAAATATATAACATTTTTCAACAATTAAAATAGCGAAAACTGACATCAGTAAGGCTTAAACAGATCAATAGAATGTGCAGTTCATAGCAAAGTAAAGCCTGCTTCTCTTTTAGCAGATCTCCTAAAGCATAAAAACATGTTTAATGATGAATTCTCCTTCAAGCAAAATAAAACAGCAACTCACCAGAACTAAGACTTTTATAGTACTGCTGATTGGTCAAAACCTGAGTAAGGACTGAACGCATTGCTCCTCCCATTTTTGTCAGATCTTCCAGAAATGAAATGTGGGGTTCCAACATCTGAAGAACTTTGTGAAGTTCTTTTTCTGATGGCAAATCAAGAACTGAAAGAAGCAAAGCAAGAATTTTGCACAAAATTGGGTAAATGGTTTTAATTGCTTAAAAACTACAGACTGGCTATTATTTTGCCAAATAGAACACACCATTCTTACAACCATAACTTGGATTGTACATGCACCACATAGCATAAGAACAAGAATTTCCTCAATAGAAGTCTCTTAGTGTAAAAGGGCTTGTAAGTTTCCAGCCTAATGAGATGTCATTTTTAGATATATATTTAATGTTCAAATGTTTCTTTTTGGGTAACCAGTATAAGATCACAGTTCCTCTTAGCAAAGCATATACAATCTGAGCTGGTAACCACAGTCACTACTGTCAGTTTTCTGAATATTAGTACAGATGTTGCTTTTTTACCACTTGTATGCTTCAGTGAATCAGTTTCTATTGGGCCATGCACGGCTGAGACAGCAAGTGAACTTTCAAAGCTGACAGTTAATGGGCAAAGGAGGCACGGCTGAGGTGATGATCAGGTTCTCACCAACTGTTTAGCAAGCATAAAGAAGCAGAGCCAAAATGGTAAAATAGCTCTTGCCAGTGGACTGTTGGTATGCATAGGGAGGTAGGAATAAAATGGCAACTGGATTCCAGCCCGGGAATAAGACCAGCATGTCCCTGATGAAATTGAACCACACTTCATAATGTCTTTATGTGACTAGAACTGGTGACTTCACTCGAAGTGGTTTTGGATAACAGAGATTATTTTGATGTAGGACAAGCTGGATTCCTACTTAGTTTGGGGACAGAATTAATTTTGCTCATCTTGTCGATGTCTGATATCAAGGAATGGATAGGCAATATGATCTTACTAGTTCCTTGGACCTCAGTGGTTTTCCACCATTCACCATTTATATCCTCCTTAGTTCAGTCCTTTCTGAAAAGGCAAAGCCAAAAAAATAACATTGGAGAACTTATCCTCCAACTTCTGGGATACCTCAATAGTCTGTTTTGTCCACATATTTTGCATCATCTACTTGAAGCCATTTACAGAAGCCACAAGGAATTTGAGTTGAAGTAATACTGATATGCATACATTTTCACACTGAAGTTCCAAGAAGATTGTGACAGAATAATAAACCATTTTAACTAAGTAATTGATTTCTTTTCCTCCTATGTTTAGCATAGGATTGTGGTTATTCTTATAACTTTTGCACCCAAACAGGACTCATTTTCTTGGTTTTTGATATTTTCAATTATCCAAGTATTTTTCCTTCTTTCACTCATCACTCCATTCATTATCTTGAATGTAATCTGGTGTTTATAATAGCTTGGCTCTTGCTATTCATATTTTATTAAGAAGGGCACTGTGTACTGGTTGTGATGTGTTGTTTTAGAATTATTCTTCAAAACAACATAGAATACAAACTCATCTTCTCTTCTATCTGAAATAGATGGAATTCACGTTTTTTCTTCCAGTTCTTCAAAAACATTAAGAGTTGCTTAAACAGGACAGAAGGAAAAAGAGCTTCAAAGGAGTCTACAGAATCTTGCGACATTAAATTCACTTAAAATATATAATATACATATTTCCTTCAAACTTTGGCAAAACACCATTCATTTGTAAATCACAAATTACTTGAAACTAAACTTTCCTAGAAAATATTGATACCACCATCAGGTTGGTGTTGACACTTAGTGACTATATCAATATTTTCAATGATCCTGAAAATAAAAAGGAATATAAACTCCAACCCATCCAAATCAAATAAAACAAAATCAAATTAGTAATGTTAAAAATTTGACTTGTGACATAAAACACAAATATTGATATTAGGTTTACCTGGCTCATTATAACCTTCTCTTAAGTACTGAATAAGACAGAAGATGAATTGTGGAAGAACTAGTTCTGACATTATCAACAAATCTTTTGGAACAGATGGAACTTCTGAGCTTGATTTTATTCGATGCCTTTTGCAGAACCTGTAAATAAAGTTATTCAAAATTAAATTATCACAATTAACAAAAGTATCTATTTTATGTTTAGGCTGTCTGACTCCCAAAATGACTAGCCAGATTAAACTAAAAAACAATTGATGTATGTATGTATGTACCGTGTTTCCCCGAAAATAAGACCCTGTCTTATATTTTTTTGAACTCTGAAATAAGCACTTGGCCTTATTGCCATGCACTCAAAAGCCTGATTGGGCTTATTATCAGGGTATGTGTGATTTTGGAGTAAACAGGGTATATACATATGTATATATGTATGTACGTACGTACGTACGTGTGTGTGTGTGTGTGTGTGTGTGTGTGTGTGTGTCTAAATACATACACACACACAGGCCAGAAAAGGAAAGTACAAAAGCTAAAAACCAAACAAAGCAAGACCATGCCCAAAGGGGGACTCCACAATTCTCCCGTCCCCAAGGCCTGAGAGAACAACTAGGTCTTCAACAATTTCCTGAATGATATAAAGAAAGGTCCTTGCATATACAGTACAGTAGTTGGAAAACAACTCATAAACGCAAAGGATGTCATACAGAAGAAAGTAAGGAACTGTTCTCTATTGTCACAGAATGCAAAATTCAGCACAATGGAGTTAAGTTGTAGGAAAGCAAATTCCAATGTAATGTTAGGAAAAGATCTTAACCATAATGCCAAATTGATGGAATGCAGCCAATTACAGGTATTAGTGGAGTTACAATGGCAATTGGACCTGGAATTTCCATCACTAAGCAATATGGTTGTAAAACGCAATGTCCCATGACTGCATTCTGACAGTCCTGGTTGTACCACAGGACCGGTGGATGGGAGCCATGGGGGAGGTCTGCAGGCAGACCCTACAGAGCACAGGCGGGTGGATGAAAGAGTGCCACGGGTAGGCATTATAGAGCAAGGGTGGGTGAAAAAGCAGCAGGAACAGGAGAGACTTGACTTCCTAGGGGCGCAGTGGTTACAGTGCAGTATTGCAGGCAAACTCTGCCCAGAGCCTGGAATTTGATCCTGACTACCCAGAGAGTGCTGTAAAGCACCATGGGGCGGTATATAAGTCAAAATACTATTACTATTGTTATTCTTGCCAGCTCCCACGTTGACTTTACTTTTGGGAAACCAGCAGGGAATGTCAGAAATCATGGCTCGCTGTGATGTCATAAGTCTCCCTCGTTCATTGCTGTCACTTTGAATGGTCCCTGAACAAGTGGATATAACCCAAAGACTATCTGTAATTAAAAAGATAGTAGCTCCCCTTCACCTCATGTGCTCAAATGGAGGCTAGAACTATTAAGGATCTTTAAAATTGGTTTTCTGCACTGAGCAAGGGGATTGGCCTCCATGGCTTCAATGGCACCTTTTAATTCTATGATTATTCACTGGACCTTAATGCCACACTTAAGCCAATCTCTGTACCGGCATGAAATCATAGAAAAGTCATTTTTAAATACTAGCACACCAGGGGTGGGTTCCACTTACCTTCCTCACCGGTTCGCATCGCGATGTTTTGCGCGCGCGTGCTCCCTCCGCTCGCGCGGGTTCCCTCGGGCAATTTGGCTTCCACACATGCTCAGTAGCTTCAATCAGCCCGAAACACAGCTGAGGAGCTGATCAGCTGTGCTTCTGGCAGAAGGAATAAAGGTCAGTTTAAACGCAGGGGCGGGCGGGAGGGCCCTTTTTCAAGCGGCAGAACAGGAAAAACCTTCCAAACAGTGAAAAAATTCACTCAAAATTCCCAA
>QLTV01001483.1:4126369-4203317 GCA_003457575.1 Thermophis baileyi | reverse complement strand
AGAAAGGTTGAGAACCACTGAAATAAGGAATTACTTCCTGAAAGAAGACACCCATTTTCTCAAGCAAGATAAAAATATTTCATCAGCTTTTCTTTCCTCCAAAAAATATTTTATATCAAACAAATTAACAGGGGAAAAATGTATAACATAATGCCCACATCAGGGCAGAACTTTGACATTTTGTTTAGCAGTGAAGAGACATGCAATTGGCAATTGATGATACTGCACCCTGTATGGATGATGACCTCTCCCAGAAACTTCATGTGTGTTCCAAGAGGGAAGAGGAGAGCCCTGCAACACCCCACAAAACAAAGGTCTAGGACTAGACCAACACAACACAAACTGGAGCTGATCCAAGAGGAAGAAGGAGAACCACTACAAGTGAGTACTTCCCCATTCCTAACTGCTTGTCTGCTCCAAAATGACACCATGGTTGATGTATTAAAGAGTACTGAGAAATCAAGGACAGCTCTAGGGTGGATGCACTACCCTCATTTCGAACCCAACACAGGTCATCCACAAGTGCAACCAAAGCTGTCTCGATACTGTTATCAATGAATTGTTTTTATTTGATTTTTGCCCTTCCACAACAAAAAACAAAAAGGAAATTATTTAGATGAATCAAATGAGAAGTCTAACATTCCTGCCGGTATAAGGATGTGAAAAAGAGTTGGAAGCCAACTTTAACAATCTTAGCAGAACTCAGTCCAGCCTTTGGCATGATCCCAAAGTATCCCAATGAATTGTATGACATTTTCACAGGGATAATAGTTTGTACCCTCAGTGATTTATGGAGGGAACAGACACAACAGTATTAACTACAGGCAGCTGAGGAGGAGGAAATGGTGTAGAATGATAGAGGTTTGCTGGATGTGACTTGTCTCCAAAGTGAGTAAGTTAAGAGCAGTTACCAGGAACAAATCGTATGTACTGTATGTACATATATGTACATATCATTATTTTATTTATGTAGCTGCTCATGTCAAAATAATGACTTCCCAAATAAACCTGGAAAAAGCTTACAAGCTTTCCTATCTATCCTGTACATCAATTACAGTCACCTCACATTCATCCCCCTCCAAATGGGAACTACCCGAATTGACTTTTGAGTTCATGTGGGTTCCAGAACAGGCAGATGGCAAGCAAACCATGTGAGCTTCTCCTTTGTAAGGAGAAGGGGCATTGGTCTTACCTGAACGCCTTTTCTCAGTGGGTTGCAGGATAGTCCAGGAATGGGTTGCTACAGTCTGATCTGCCTAGTTACTGAGTTTATTTTTTTCGACCACTCCTCCTTGCCTCTCTGCACATGCCCAGTTTTCGACGAAGTGATGGCTGAAAAAGAGGCTTGCGTAGAATGTTAAGAGTAGTATGGCTCCAGACCCCATGGAAATTGTTAAGGGCGGGACTGGACTATCCCGCAACCCACTGAGAAAAGGCGCTCAGGTAAGACCAACGCCCCTTCTCCAGTGTAGTTGCGGGATAGTCCAGGAATGGGACATACCAAAGCCTGGTATCCCTAAGGGTGGGTAGTCGTTGGGTCTGGAGCCCCCAAGGCTAAATGGACCTGTTGAACAACCCGCCTCCCAAAGGAAGCCCCCGCAAAAGCGAAGACTTATAATGCCTAATGAAAGGCGAGGGGGTGGTCCAGGTGGCCGCCCTGCAGATATCCTCGAGGGATGCTTGCGTGGCCCATGCAGCGGTGGTGGCTGCACTTCTCGTGGAGTGCGCAGTGATGCGCCTAGGAACCGAGAGCGTCTGTGCTTCGTAAGCTTTAGTGATGCACACTTTGATCCATCGACCAATGGTCGAGGAAGACACCTTGGTGCCCATTGAAGTTGGTTTAAATGAGACGAAGAGGACCTCCAATCTCCTGGTGGGCGCCATCAGTTTAATGTAAATTCTGAGGGCCCTCCTCACATCCAGCTTATGCCACCGTCTTTCCAAGGCATGAGAAGGCCGAGGGCAGAAGTTTGGCAGGATAATCTCCTGTGCCCAGTGGAACCAGGAGTTGATTTGGGGGATGAAGGAGGGATCAAGTCTCAGGATTACCTTATCCTGGTGGAAAATGCAGAGGTCAGTTCTGACAGATAAGGCCACCATCTCAGATATGCGCCGGGAAGAAGTTACGGCGACAAGGATCACCACCTTGAATGTCAGGTATCTGAGGCTGGTAGTCCTCAGATGCTCAAAGGGAGCCTCGGTCAAGGCCCGTAGTACCTTGGGGAGGTCCCAGGTGGGATATCTGTGGACAGGTGGGGGCCACAAATTGCTGGCGCCCCTTAGAAAGTTTCGAATGACCGGATGCCATTTCAAAGGAACTTTCTTCCCACCAGTCAGCACGGTAGATAAGGCTGCAACATGACATCGTATAGTGCCGTGAGCCAGGCCTCTGCCCAGGCCATCCTGAAGGAAGTCGAGGACCTGTGGAACAGAGGCTGAGACAGGGTCAATGTGATGCTTCCCACACCATCCCACAAAAATTGCCCAGGTGGCATTGTAAATCCTTATGGTAGATTGTTTCCTGGCCGCCTGAATGGTCCGGATAACCTTCTCGGAGTAATTGTCTCTCCTCAAGAGGACCCTTTCAAGTGCCAGGCGGTCAGTTAGAGCCACTAAGGCTCCGGATGGTCCAGGACCCCCTGGCTGAGGGAGATCCTCTGAGGAGGAATTCTCCAAGGTGGAGAGGCAGAGAGGCTGACTAAATCCGCAAACCATGGCCTCCGAGGCCAGTGAGGAGCCACCAGGATGATCTCTGCGCCCTCCGAGATGACCTTCTGTATTACCCCCGGAAGCAAGGGAAGAGGAGGGAATGCGTACAGAAGCCCGGGGGGCCAGGTGCACCTGAGGGCATTTGAACCCTCTGCTCCCGAGGTCGGAAACCTCGTGAAATAGCAAGGTAGCTGGGTGTTCAGGTGCAAAGCAAACAGATCTACCAAAGGTGTCCCGAACCTGCGGCATGTGTCCTGAAATATATCTGGGTGGAGACACCACTCGGCATTGTCCACTGTTGTCCTGCTCGGATAATACGCATGAGCGTTTGATGTCCCAGCAATGTGCTCCGCCCTGAGGGAGAGGACAGTCCGTTCCGCCCACCGACCTATCTGTAGGTACTCCTCCATGAGGCGTCTGGAGCGTGTCCCACCTTGCTGGTTTATGTGGGCCTTTGCCGTTATGTTGTCGGTCTGAATGAGAACGTGACGTCCCTGCAATAGGCTCTGGAAGTGTAGGAGGGCCAGGTGTACTGCCCGCAGCTCCAGCCAATTGATACTGTTGGCTAGGTCCTGCACTGACCAAAGTCCCTGCGCCACTTGAGTGCCCAGGTGCGCCCCTCAGCCGAAGGCTGGCATCGGATGTGAGGATCACCCGTTCTGGCTCCGTGAAGAAGCTCCCCCTGTTGATGGCTGGGGAGATCCACCAGTGGAGAGACCTTCTGACCTCTAGAGGGACCCTGACCTTGGAGCGGGAATGAGATGTCTTTGCCCACTGGTACAGTAGTAAGAACCACTGGAGGCTTCTTGCGTGGAATCGAGCCCAGGGCACTGTCTGCATGCAAGACACCATTTTTCCCAATAATTGGGAGAGGGTGGCCAAGGGAACTCTGGGGTTCTGCTGGATGTGAAACACTAGATCCCGGATACTGGTCCGTGTGTCCTGAGACAGGAATACCTGACCCAGTGTGGTGTCTATTATGGCCCCTATGTGGGTCAACCTGGTGGATGGAGACAGGTGGCTCATTTGATAATTTACTAGAAACCCGTGATTTTGTAGGGTTCGGATGGTCAATTCGAGATCCCTGTCCAGGTAACATTGCAGTCTCACTGGGATGAGCTGCAATGTGAGGTGAGCTGCAATGGCAGCCAGGACCTTGGTGAAGCACCTTGGTGCCAAGGTGAGCCCGAAAGGAAGAGCTCGGTACTGCCAGTGTCTGCAGAAATTGGCGATGTTCTGGCAGAATCAGTATGTGGAAGTAAGCCTCCGATAGAGGCCAGAAATTCCCCGGGCCGAATTCCCTGCAGGATAGATGCTAGGGAACTCATCTTAAACCTCCTGTAGACCAGGTGGGAGTTGAGGAGTTTTAGGTCCAATGAGAGGCCGAATCGTATGGTGAGCTTCCTCCCGTTTATTTTTTTTTAATTGTTTAATTTAAAAAAAAAATTAAAATTTCTTCTTTTTTGATAATGGAGTGGCCGAATTAGAAAGAATAAACCTGAATCCAGAAGTCTGGATGTCCAGGAATGACTTTTGCTAGAGCGCAATCTACAATGCGACTTCTTTCAGATCGGAAACTGGGCATGTGCAGAGAGGCAAGGAGGAGTGGTCGAAAAAACTAGACTCAGTAACTAGGCAGATCAGACTGTAACAACCCATTCCTGGACTATCCCGCAACTACACTGGAGAAGACATAGATTGGTTCTATACTTCTTCTTGTACCATGCTCTTTAGGTGCCTAGGTGCTAACGTTAACAGAGTTTGTCCTCTCTTTCACAAATGCTACAAATAATCCTCAACTTACAATCACTTGGGCCCGGACTTATGAATCATTGCAAGTCAAGTCATTACATAACTGGATCTGATTTTATGATCATTTTTACCATGGTTGTAAGTAGTGTCACACCGTTGTAAATGCCAATCCAGCTTAACCAGTGGCATTTACTGATGGAAACTGGGGGGGGGGGGAATTCACAAATGATTATCATGTGGCCGCGGGATGCTGCAACTGATCATAAATGTGAGTCCATTACCAAGTGCCCAAATTGCGATCACATGACTGTGGGGGTGGAGTGTCGGTCATAAGTTCAAATTTAGGTCGTAACTGACTTTTTGGAGGCTTAATTCAAGCTATCGTAAAGCAAACAGTTGTAAGTTGAGGACTATATGTCTCTCCATTTCATGTTATCCTCCGTTGATCTTAAAAAGCACCTAAGGTTGCAAGTGTGCACAGTAATTAAGCAATGCAGATGATAAAGCTCAAAGTTGAAGAATGGGGCCATGTGCATGCAGCCCTACCCTGCCTTTCTTCAGCCCTTCCTTCCACAATATATTTCAGCTAAAAGCTTAATGGAAAAGAGTAAATGTCACTGCCTTCCAAAACATTAGCAGAAGAACCATCTTGACCTTGAGAGGCAGTTGTGATGGAATTCTCTGACCTGAGAATGAAACCTATGCTTCTAAAATACAGCAAAACAAAGACAGATGGACATTTTTGTGGTTTCAGATAAGCAAGTAGCATTCTTCCCATTAAATCAAGATTGCTAGAAAGCAGTAAAAAGCATAGCCCTAATATACTCACTAACTACACTCACTACACAGAGTTTTCAAGATTCTATAATCTCACCCCTTTGCTCATTGCAATAAACCTGCCTCCTTTAATTCCTGAAAATCCTACTTCCTGGATTGTGAGCTGCCATAAGGGGTTTGATACAATGAATTTCTGAGCTACAAAGTATAAAACAAGAATGACTGTTTCTGGTCACTTTCCCATAGCATCCTGAGAGGAAGCATTCCCAGCCTAAGCAAATTAGGTGGGCAGATTCTACCTGAAGTTTTGGAAGCAGAACATTTTGGAGTACAATTTTTGAATTTAAACCAAAACTTATTTTATGTTTAGTATATGTTCTTTTTCCAGATATAAAGAGCAAATAAAGAGCTTTATTGGCATAAAATATCTCAGGTTTAAACTAGTATATCTTATCTTTAGAATGCAATAAAATTTTATTTTCATGTAAATAAGTATTCAAGTACGTCATCTTCCATAATCCTTTCCAGTATTCCCATGTCTCCAAAAAGAAAAGATTTGGTTTTTCATCTTTGCCACACCATCATTTCACTATTTACATTCTTGCTTAGGAGTAGTAGTTCCAGTCAGTGGAGTGGAATAACCAGTTACATTTCCAAAATGTTAAAAAAAAAAAACCCTCATAAGACCCATTAGAAAGAACTTATTGCATAGCAGTCAACACTTGTTTCAGTTAATTATGTCCATGAAATGATTAACTCTCATAAATATCAGTAGAGTGGGATAAACCTGTTTCTTTAAAGAGACATGGAAAAATAATTTCATTACCACTTTCATTTTCCTGACTGAATATTCAAAAAGTTCCCCTGAACAAAAAAAGTAAGGCATTATCACCGTATATGTCAATACCAATGATCTATACACCACTACCTCACTCCACATCATATCTGACTTTTTGACCAAAACTTTGGAAAAAGACTTTTGTACTATGGGCAGTGAGAGAAAATGTAATATGGGTTTGTGGGTGGGTGTGCGTGCACGCATGCACACACACTCATTGAGCAAATTTTTATTTTAGTGTGGCAAGTCTTTTTCTAAATATGAAAACCGTCTTCAAGTAGAAATCTTAGTTTGTTTTCCCAAAGTGCTAAAATACAGGACAAAATATTTATTGATTCATCATGCTGCTGTAACTTCCATGATTCTTCAGATATTGTAGTCAGGTAACAACGTACAACACAGGAAATTTCACTGTTACTTTAACTGGAAATATGTCATAAACATAAATTATTACTTACAATCTCAGTGACTGGGTTCATATAATATTCTAAACTATAAGCAATCACTTTATGACTTACAGTGAGATGTGAACCTTTTCCACAAATCTGAAGGCTACTATTATATTACCACTAAATTATAAGATGTAATAATGTTTTAAATAAAAAGCTTGTCTACTGTCATGTGCAACTGCTTGTGCATGAAAATAAAAATGACTAGGGTCCACAGATACTTTGCTTTCTCTCTCCAAATTCATACTAATAACAATGGGCAGCGTCTGTCACACTGAGTAGTCAACACTTGAGACTTGTTTACATACTGGCATACTTCAGAGTTCATGTATCAAACTACTGACATGGAGGCAGAGGATAGGATGACTCTATCACATGCTTTCTCTGTGACAGGAAAGTTTGGCAGCATTCAATCATCTCATCCTGCCAAAAAAGTACTGAACTGAAAATATGCCCTCATAGCAACTTTACATCTATTATGCCAGCATCACCAGCAACAGCTCTACCCAACATTTGAGTGCATTATTTACTTTCAAAAAGGAAATGTGCCCCATGTGTCATCTCTTTCATTGCAGTTCTCTGCATCATTTTATAAGTCAGCTGTTCTCTCAGGCTACTTTCTTGTTCCCAACTCACTATTTAACTATTTCCTCCATTCTTTAAGGTAATCTATATTTTCTAACCTTTTTCAAGTACATCCTTCAATTTATCCCATTGGCCCTCCATTACTCTTTATACTGTATTAGTTAAACCATGTTATACTGTATTAGTTAAACCATGTTAAACCATGTCTCCCATCACTACCATTCAAATTCAGAAGTCAACATACATTTCAAGAACTATGATAAACATATACACCATTTTGTTTTGCAACAAAATAAAAGCATGTTGGAGAAGAATTTGTTTTGGTAATTTGCTTGGATATTATTTTGTCCCAGGATTTAATCTGGACAGAAATCAGAAACAAGTCTTCAATGCAACAGCCTGTGTGCCTCTATTTCTTACTATAGACAAGAGTTATTTGGTATGTGGGATTTTTCTATTTCTCAAATGTCAAAAATGAGCCCTAGCATAGACCTTCTATTGACAACTTTATAAAGCCTCCTAATAATATAAACATTCATATGGAAAGGCTAAAGACATAATTATAATTAATCTCTATCAGTGTTAAGAGTATATGGGGTAATAGCCATGGGCATTTTTTGGAAAACATAGAAAACTATATGGAAACTTCTACAACTTGCTGACCTGTAGCTAGGAAGAAGGATACTACTGAACGAATTCACGTAAGATATTTAACCCTACAATTTTCTGGTTTTATATATTATACAGAACCATGAATTAATACACTGGCATGGTGTAGTCAGTCCAGCCAATGTTTTTAACTTCAGGAAAAACACAGAATAAAAAGAAGTAAAAGAAGAGAACTGTATCTTTAATTAATAGTATATTTTGCAATCTCATACATAAAGGCACAAATCAGGAAATATGGAGCCACATTATTCTGCCTTCTATCATATTTGTGCTTTTGTTTTTATGGATATACTAACACTATCAGACTTTTAACAGCAAAATCTTATAGGCCTCCAGGGGCCAAGAAAAATGTCCCAAGAGTTTGAATTTGGCTGGCAGAAATATTGGTACCTAACTTCCATGTCCAAGAACTGATATTTTCTAAGAATAATTTAGGACTCCTTGCTGAAGTAAGGATTGTAACTCACAAACAAATGTAGCTTGTGGAACAAATGTAAGAGTCAGTTTTTGCAACAAATGTAAGAATTAAGTTTTCTTTAAAGACAAATAAATTTATTATGGCTTCTAAACCCGCTTCATCATGCCCACAAAAATTTATGCCACAATATATCAGATTCTACATACATTTTGGGAGCAGTACCTATGATGCTACAGAGAACACATGAGGTTGTGCTCCTTTCAAGGGGCTTATCCCTGATTCAACACATAGTAGATGGACACAAAAGTACAGGTAGTCCTCGACTTACAACCGTTCACTTAGTGACAGTTCAAAGTTACAACCGCACTGAAAAAAGTGACTTATGACCATTTTTCACACTTACAACCACTGCAATATCCCCGTGGTCATGTGATCAAAATTCAGACGCTTGTGAACTGATTTACATTTATGACCACCGTAGTGTCCCGGGGTCATTGTGACCTTCTGACAAGCAAAGTCAATGGGAAAACCAGATTCACTTAACAACCATGTTACTAATTTAACAACTGCAGTGATTCACTTAACTGTGACAAGAAAGGTCGTAAAATGGGAGCAAAATTCACTTAACAAATGTTTCACTTAGCAACAGAAATTTTGGGCTCCATTGAAGTCTACCTGTACTAGATGGGCACAAAAGTACCGTGTCTTATCTACTAGGAGTACGATCCTAAAAGCAGACACCCACGAAGATGAGTTACTACAGTCCCAATGAAGTAGTACGATGCGTCAGCCTAGTTGGCTACTTCTATAGGAGCTTACATCCACCTGTTCCTCGCATCACAGCCCTGTCATACACGGTTATTATTATTTATTTATTTTGCACGTGTGATTCCTTCAAAGCCACTTGGGAGAAAAAGGGAGAGGAGGGGGGCATTCGGGGCTCTTCTAAACCCCACACACTTGGCTGGAGCCCCCTCGGGATCCTTCCATTCGCAAGCCGCGGGTGGGTGGGGGAAGACACATTTCCACTCGCGATACTCACCCGGCTTCCCGCATTACGTTGCCGTCGCCGCAGTCGCAGGCCCCCCCCGCCTGGCTGCGGAACATGTTGTAGTCGTGTCCGGCGTGCTCGCCCTGGTGAAAGCACTCGGCGCAGAGGCTCATGCAAGGCGAGATGCCACAAGTCCGGCAGCGGTAGGCCACGAAGTTGGCCGTCCACACCAGGCCGCAGAGCGTGGCCGGGTCGTAGGCCCTCACCGCCTGCACGAAGCTGTCCCACGGCTCGCCGCCCGCCAGCAAACAGCGGCACCACCCCAGCGCTTCGGACACCGCCTCGGCGTCGTCGCTGCCCGTCAGGGGACCCAAGACCCGCTCCAGAATCGCTTGGAGTTCTCCGGCNGCCGCCGTGGCCCGCTTCTCCTGGGCGCCCCCACCAGCCCCCGCACCCGCCATGAGGGCGGCCGAGGACGTCCCTCCACCAAGGCAGCCGCTGCGGGCGGCGCAAACCCTCCTCAGACTCTGGCTGCGCTTCTTCCCTCACCTGCCTCCCTCTCGCCTTTCCCCTCCCTTCCCCTCCTAGCGGCGCCTCTCGCGATAGCCGGGAAAGTCAGCACCCCCTCTCTTCCCCCCCCCCCCGCGCCTCCACCTTCTGCCACAGCCTCCACCTTCTGCCACAGCGCTGGGCGGTCTTGCCTACCGGCTTCCCTCCGCCCGAGAGCCGAGACCTTCCCGACGCCCCCCTCTCCCCCGGGTGAAGAGAGAGAGAGAGAGAGAGAGAGGCGGCTGCTGGCGCCCGCGCTGATAAATGCTGCCGGTTTTGTCTCTTTTGACGGGACCCTCATCCCCAGCGGGTCAGCTGGAAGAGCCGGTTGAAAAGTGGTGGGTAGAGTGGTGGGTGCTCCATCATTGGACGTTTTCCAAAGTGGATCGGGTGGCCCTTTGACTGGAATAGACTTAGAACTTAGAATAACTTTATTGTCACTTTGAATGTACACTAATCGGCATACATTAAAATGAAATTACGTTGCATACAGCTCTCAAAGGGTCTCTCCACCTCTAATACAAACATAAACATGACAAGATAAATAAATAAAATTATGCATGTACCCACATATAAGGATTAGTCTAGAAGATCTCTTGAGGTACCTTCCATCCTTATGATTCTTTGTTCTATGTTTTCGTTGAGGAAAGGGGGACTGCTGATGGGGGGGGCAAAAACAGAGAACAAGTATTTTTTTTAAAAAAAAAATCTTAGTTCTTCTTGCGGGAAAATGCTGACTCCTGATAAATGTTCATTTTCAAGAGATTTAAGCTGAGACCACCAGTAGCTGTAACTTTTATTACAGAGAAACCATTTTAAGAGTTACGGGAGGGAGAAAGTGCTGTATTTAACAAAAGGTCCGGTAAACTGAAGAGAAATGTCATCACAGAGATGCGGGAAAACCGAGAGCTGCAATCCCAGCGTGCTTGTTCAAGGAATGAATTTGCCCCTGAGCAGAATTTAATCCGCGTGAAAAGGGGCGCTGGGTTCGCACGCACGCACACACACTCCATGCGCGCGCGCGCACACACACACCACACCTAGAATACTGTATCCAGTTTTGGCCACCACGCTATAAAAAAGATGTTGAGACTCTAGAAAGAGTGCAGAGAATAGCAACCAAGATGCTTAGAGACTGGAGGCTAAAACATACGATGAACGGTTGCAGGAACTGGGCATGGCTAGTCTAGTGAAGAGAAGAGAAGGACCAGGGGAGACAGGATAGCAGTGTTCCAATATTTGAGGGGCTGCCACAGAGACGAAGGGGGTCAAGCTATTTTCCAAAGCATCCGAAGGCCAGACAAGGAATAATGGATGGAAACTGAACAAGGAGAGATTCAACCTGGAAATAAGGAGAAATTTTCTGATAGTGAGAACAATGGAACAGAAGTTGCCTTCAGAAGTTGTGGGAGCTTCACCACTGGAGGCTTTCAAGAAGAAACTGGACTGCCATCTGTCAGAAATGGTGTAGGGTCTCCTTGCTTGGGCAGGGGTTGGTTGGTCTACTCTAGATGACCTACAAGGTCCCTTCCAACTCTGTTAATCTGTTAAGGTGAATATGTCTGACCTCGAGCGGCACTTTTCTCGCGGTTACCAAGTTCACCTTCCTTTAACGAACGCGATCCTGTTAGGCATTGATTATGGCTGGGTAGAAACTTAAAGGAAGCAGGACCAGAAGCTCTTAGGGATGAAGCAATGCACTTCTCCAGTCTTCTTACATAGCAAGCTGTTGCTAAACAGTCAACTAGCAGGCACTTTAGTGTAAGAACCTTTCCGATCGGAAACTTTCTCCGTGCCAAAGGAACAAGTGTCATCCATTTCTAGCAAAGGTAGAGAAAGCCGCCTATTTACATACCCACAGAGCAAGACTTTTTTTCCCCCCAGACAAGCTCCGCTGTACTTTAATGGCGTAAAACGCACAGAGAAAGCCAAAGAATGTGGACATGCAAGACAAGCCTTGATGAGGTGAGCAGGAAATAAAATGCATAATCTTAGGGCAAATGGAAACGGCAACCGTGAAAAATAAAGTTGCTTAAGGCGTTCGTCTGTGTGATCGCTAGGAGTCGAAAATGACTTGACACAGAAGGCGTTAAAAACCCTAGAACAGCAGTTACCGCAGGTTCAGTATTGTTTGATGTTTAGATAAGTTTACGAGCATAATCGTATGCAGATGACTCACATTTAAATTGAAGGATTTTTCTAGGGATTGAGATGGATCGAACCGAGTAGAATCGAATCAAACCTGTGAGACCATGGAAAGTATTCACCCCCTTATGGTATACTGAATGGTCAGAAATGGTGTACTAGGGTCTCCTGCTTGGGCGGGGGAGGGGGGGTTGGACTATTTGACCTACAAGGTCCTTTCCAACTCTGTTATTCTGTTACTGTACATTTATGTATAAGTAAAACCGTACTGCTGCGCGTTGCGTGATTTATTTCTTTAAAAGTCCGGGGAAATAAAGGATAATAGCATTACATAACAATCCACCGAAACCGAACTTCTTTACTTTAAAACTTTTTTTTTCCTCCCGGGTAGACGTGTCCAAATTGAGATCCCATCAGCTTCGGTTCTTTTCTGTTTCTAGGATTTCCAGAGTAATGGACCTGGGAAAAAGGTTCCCTGTGCTGTGTTTTCTGGATAGGAACTGAAGGCACGGAACTTTGTTTCCTTTGTTTGGGGGATGGCTTAAGTTCCTGCACAAAGCGGAAATACTTGATCGCTAAGAAAAGGACAGAGAGGTAAACGCGTTTTCTATGTTTCTATGTGTAGGTTCGAGGAGATCTTGCGATTATTTGTATAAATAATTTCTCTACTTGGATAAACAGATAAAATAGTTAATTTAGTTTTCCTCTTGTATAAGGATGTTCAGCAAATTTATTCCAGAATTAATGGAAACGGGGGAAAAAACAGGAAATTATTTGCTTATGTCCATTAAGACACTTGGGAGTCTACGCTCGACTGGAAAGAGACTTAGTGGATACAATAATCCTTCTCAGGATTAACTTTAGTTCATAAACTCAGAAGTATGAAGTTGTATCTACCTCCTTCCCCCAATTTTTCCCATTCATGTCCATCTGAAGAATGTAAGGTCGTTACTTTGGAACATTTTACATTTTCCTAAATATTCTATCATATAGTTCTTCCATTTTTATTTATTTTATTTTTATTTATTGGATTTGTAATCTGTCTTTCTGCTATGTTTAAAGTTAAGCAACACTAAATTTTTAGCATAAAAATTAACATATTTCTCCCCCCCCCAATCTGGTTTCACATTTCAAAATACTATCTTGTTAGTATACATTTAGTTTAGTATGTTGTATTAATGCAGCCATTATGGTTTGTGGAGCATAATTTATAGCTTAATGTAATGCAAATCCAGATGATTAGTCTGTTGTAATATGAACTAGTTTATTTGTTGGATACCATTTTTTCATCCAAGGGAGATGGTGGTGGTGGTGAAGAATTATGAAATATAAATATGAATAAATTTTGAGTTTTCTTGTATTTTAAAGTGTATGCCTCAGTTTTTTTAAAAAAACATTTTTATTGAGATTATACAAAGGAAAGTAAAACAGACTAGGAAACAACCATTAATATTTGTGTGTTTGTATTCATTTTTCCCCTTTATGTAACTGATTATAAATCTCAAATTCTAAGTATGAAAAAGTTAAAACTTAAAGAACTTGAGAGTTGTTTGCAACAAGTTGATGTCTTTGAGAATCCAAAACTCCTGCTTGAACAATATCCGACTCGGCCACATATTGCAGGTAAATTTTACTCTTCTGTCAGGTATATCGTGTTTGTCTACTATATGTATTCCAACAGCTAATTTTAAACGTTATCATTAAATTATATGTTCTTTATGTAATATGATAATGCTGATTGTTTTATTCCAAGAATCTTAGAAGTTTGGAATTTAATATTCTGTTAAAGTTTTAAGTGATAAAGTCTCCTGTATGCCTAATAAGTTTATTTGTTAAGTTCTTGATTAGATTCTCCCCTATACTTTTTCTACCTGTAAAAATCAGTACTTGAGTGAAAAATTATAATGTGAGCTCAGTGGAGTAACAAACATTGTTCTCAATCTAGATGTTTGTATTTAAGGAGGGCCTTTCCTTGGAAGCCTTGGCATTTCACTTGTGTGAGCCACTTTTGTTTTTATTTGCCTTTTAGACATATTGTAGCCATCTTAGTAGGTGTTATACTACATTACTGTTATAAAGTTTGCTGATATATTAACTTATGGATGAATAAAATAAAATGTTGCTTGAATGAGGAAATAGATCAGATGGCTTTTATTCACCCCAGTTTGTTTAGTATAGTTTGTATTTGCTCTGAACCTGTTGCCTATGTGTCTTTATTCTCCAGCATGTATGCTTTATACAATTCATAATACGTTTGATGATATTGAAAACAAGATTGTGGCAGATCTTGGATGTGGTTGTGGCATACTGAGCATTGGAAGTGCCATGTTGGGAGCAGGGTAAGAAATCTCATTTTCTTATTGCTTTTTTAATATTAAACTAATGAGGAAAGATGAAACGAGGAAGGATGAAAACCAAGGGTACTTCAGAACAAAGAACGTCAAAACAAGGAGCCATATCTCTAAATTAGTCCTTCTAAATAGTACTGGTAGCTTTAGAATGTGATTGTTGCATGTTTTTAATGAGTCATAAGTAAAGCTAATCAGAATCAGATTACTAGGAAATCCCTGGGCTGTAAACTAAACTACGAAGTTAAAATAAATACATCCTGGAATAAAGCAAAGGTAATGACAAGCCACTACTACATTGCCACCAAGAAAAGCTACATGGTTATAGCAGTCAAATTGGATCTTTGCCATTCAATCCAACTACAGGTAGTCCTTGCTTAACAACTCGTTGCTTAGTGACCATTCGAAGTTAGGAGAAATCTCCCTGAACTAACAACCTAGTTCCAGAGTTCTGATGGCCATATACAAACAAACATCTGCATCAAATGATATTTTGGGTGTTTGACAACTGGATTACATTGAGGGTCATTTGCACCATGCCACAGTCTCACAACTGCAATTTTTGGTAGTTTTTGCTGTTTTCTGATATTTACTTCTGGGTTTTGGCAAAAAATGTCCATTGAATAAACCAGTGGCATTGCTTAACAACTTAGACTGTGAAATCAGGCACAGTCACATGCCTGTGCCTGATTTCACACTTCACACTGACATCACACTTAATGACTTCAATGAATTACAAGTATAATTTTGATCATAAGTCAAGGACTACCTGTACTTAAATACAGATTTATTAGACACATTTCTAATTAACAATGCAATGTTAATTTAAACGGAATGTGCATCTAAAACATATTGCTAGGCTAGTGATAAATTGGTACTTAGTTTACGTATGAGTAAACTGTATCAGAGATATTAGAGTTCAAACCTTTATGATGTCTGCTATTGAAATAGCATCACATGAAAAATCATTCAAAGATGAAATCACATTGACTAATTGTTCAAAATTTATGTAACTGACATTTAGAAATCTAATAGTTCATTTTTCCATTAACAAAAAAAAAAAAAAAAAATCACAAGAGACTATTAAAATTAATCTTAAAATGGATGTTTAACAGTAGGAGTTGACATGTTTTAAAAGTAATACCGTTTCCCCCAAAATAAGACATCCCCTGATAATAAGCCCAATCGGGCTTTTGAGTGCATGGCAATAAGGCCAAGTGCTTATATCAGGGTTCAAAAAAATAAAAGACAGGGTCTTATTTTCGGGGAAACACGGTATGTGCTGCTATAATTCTTTTAATTTTATTTTTTCCAGGTTATGTATAGGATTTGATATAGATGCCAATGCACTGGAAGTATTTAACAGGAATGCTGAAGAATTTGACCTTACAAATGTTGACATGGTTCAGTGCAATGTATGTTCTTTGCCTGACAAAATGTCCAAAACATTTGATACAGTTATTATGAATCCTCCTTTTGGAACTAAGCACATTAAAGGTTAGCCATTTTTTCCTTGAATGGGAATGAACTTCCTGAAAAAGCTATCTAATTTTATTTATTTTACAGCATTTCCATACTGCCACAGTGAACCAATACTTCCTTTTCTCTTAGCTGCCATTGATGTCTTTCACCTCAGACATAATATAAATAAACATTCTTCATCCCTACCTTAAAACCTTTTTGCTGGATTTGTTACATTCTGTGGTACATAGTAAGCAAGGTTAATTTATATCTTATCCCTATAATTTTTTTTTAGACTGTGTTCCACCAATCATCCATAAATTCAATTCCTTTATGTCCCTACTTTTATGTGTCTTAAAACAAGTATAACTTAGAAATAGCTTCCATTTTATAAACATATTTCTACCATTACATAACAGATTTTCTTAAATTACATGGTAATATTCAATTCATGGTTTTTCAAATCCTGCAATTACAAGACATTTCTCATATAAGAATATAATTTTATTGGAACTTTTATTGAAAAAAATTGAACAGAAGTATCTGTTTCCCAGTCTGACAAATTATAGGACTGTGCATTCCATTCTATATTTAAGGTAAAAGCATTTGATATTTTAGCATACTAGATAATTATTTAACCAATTATGTATTTATTAAGTACATTTATTTGTGAGATAATCAAAAATATCTGACAGAAATCAAACCTTAATCTCTGATGTTAGAACTTTAATTCAAGATAAGAAATAGTTGAAGCAATATACCTAAACAAAGATGGTTACATAACAGCTGAATTGTTTAAACTGATTAAACATTAAAACATACTAATCAGGAATGTTTAAAAATAAAATTCAATTTGCTGTCTGTTGAGAATAGGGGAAGTACTGAATGTTTAATACAGGTAGTCCTCGATATACAACAGTTCATTTAGTGACTGTTTGAAGTTACACTGAAAAAAAGTGACTTATGAGAGTTTTTCACTTACGACAGTTGCAGCATCCCCAGGGTCACGTGATCAGAATTCAAACACTTGGCAACTGACTCATATTTATGATGGTTGCACTGTCCTGTGGTCACATGATCACCTTTTGAAACCTTGTCAAGCAAAATCAACGGGGAAGCCAGATTCACTTAACAGCCATGTTACTAACTTAAGGGTTGCAGTGATTCACTTAACAACTGTGGTAAGAAAGGTCGTAAAATGGGGAAAACTCACTTCACAATTTTGGGCTCAGTTGTGGTTGCAAGTCGCTGTAGTACTTAAATCAATTAGGCACCTAGTAGTGAAATAAAAATGTGTATTCTCCAAGCTAGATAATATACAGTGTTAACTGTATTATCAAGCTTTTCTTAACACCAACAAGACAACTTTATTTCTGTAAGGGATATTGCTCAAGGCTACTGAGATATAGGAAATTCAGGAGAAATAACAACTAAGTGTGACTGAGTAAAAGAGGCTTAAAAGTCTTTAATTTTTTTTTTTATATATAGGTATGGATATGGCTTTTCTCAAGACAGCTGTGCAAATGGCAAGAATAGCTGTGTATTCCTTACACAAAACATCAACTCGGCAAGTACGTCTAAAGTTTGTCCTAATACCTATCCTTGTATGAAACCGTAAGATTAGAAATTTTGGGTGTTCTAGAATCATAAGATGCTGAAATCGGGTATCCTGGAATAGCCTAAGACATTTTATTAACAGCATATTCAAGATATATTACAAACTTTTTATAATACTCTACAGTTTGTGCATAATCTAGAAGTTTAGTTTTCAGTGGAGAGAGAGAGAGAGAGAGAGAGAGAGAGAGAGAGAGAGAGAGAGAGAGAGAGAGAGAGAGAGATCAAAATCAAGAAAACCTCTAATATCTTGCATTCCTTCCACGCTCAGCATATTCAAAAAAAAGCAGATGAATGGAATATAGGAATGGAAGTTGTAGCAGGTAAGAACAAGTTATTATTGTTAAATTCAGTTTAAAGGCACACAAAGTTCCCATTTAAATATTAAGACTATCTTTATATAGGATACCAAATACCTTTATAGAAGCCATCTTAAATAGCATGATAAAACATGTTTTATTTACTTTTAATCATTTTATTCTGTTGTTTCACAGCAGTTGTTTCCTTTGTGCTTTTTAAAATATGCGGATCCAAAACTATTGTGAAAATAATTTTATAATGGTATCTTAAATATAGGTAGTATTTGCATTATAGAAGTTGATCTAATTGAACTGTTGCTACTCAACCAGACACAAGATAGTTTTATGTAATCATAAGCATGTCCAATAACCCAGTGTCAGATATTCAGATCATACATACATGTATTAACTGTTTCAAGCTAATATATTTCATCATTTCTCAAATATATTTGATTTTCCATTACAGCTTATATTCTTTTTAATTCACTTTTAGAACTGAGATATGACCTACCAGCATCATATAAATTCCACAAGAAAAAATCAGTTAAGTATTAGGCCACTTTTAATTCAGAGTAAACCTATTACTTTTTTGCTAAATAACAGAGCTGTATGCTAATGATCATAGACAAAAATGTTTCAGTTTGAACTATGTCTCTATATACATATAACCTGGTAGCAAAAACAAAATTGAAGATCTAAACAAAAGGGAGAAGAAACATACTATTTAATTTCTAGAGCCATAGGAGTCCCTTATTCTAGTCAACAATATAGAACCTATTTTACTACATACATCAATTCATTCTTCTCTTGCTCTTCAAAGGAGTGCTGATGCAATCAAATGTGTGGCTCCTAATCTTTCAGTGACAGGTTGATGTGTTGTATGATAGATAAGGAAGACTTACAAGTGAGAATCCCTACTCAGAAAAGATTGATGTTATCATGGTGTTTTATCAGAGAAGATGATACCAGCAATACTAACCTCGTAAAAGGAATGCAAAGCTGGGGTGCGTAATAACAAATGCTAGGAGAATCATGCAGATTTCCCTGTTGTAAAATCACTGCCAATCCATATGGGTACCAGAATTATTAGAATGCAGTATTATGTTTTATTTGCATAGTAGGCATTCACCCTTGAAAGAATATGGTGTTACTGATTTAAGTTAGACTGTACCAAACCAGTTCACATAAATAATAGTGTAAAATTTTGTATTTGGGGCTGTGCAGGATTTTAGTACCGGTACATAAAGTAAAAAAGATGCTTTGGAGTGTTCAGGAACACACATTTAGCACATGTCTAAAACTCCTTAAGTCAAACTCACATTTTCTTGGGATCTTGTGCCAAGCAACTGCGGTGATCACAGGAAAACCTACATATTAAGCATTTGCAGACAGGTATAAACTGAGCATCTGTACAAAGCCCAAATTCATTTCGCCTTCAAATTGAAAGGCCTATGCAGCCTTTCTGTTTAGCGCACACATTCCATTCTACCTGCATTCTCAAGTTACTATTAACTAGCAAAACAAAATATAGTATTTCTACAGTCCGCCACAGTAGTACCAGGAAGAGTATCTACAAGATAGGAAACATCCTATATCTGTTCTGTTTTAATTTGCTTTTTGTCTATTACAAGTAGAGTAGTTGGGAAGAAGAACAGGGATAATATGGATCTAGCTATTTGGTTAAGACAACTTCAGCCCACAAATCCAAGAAGATGGATCACAATTATAATAAACTCTCAGATTAAACAGATTGAGTTGGAAGGGACCTTGCAGGTCATCTAGTCCAACCCCCTGCCCAAGCAGGAGACCCTTACATCTGCCTCTACCTAGGATTGAACTCACAACCTCCTGATTGTGAGGCAAGAGCTCCACCTCTAGGCCACAGCTCTCAAATTAGCACATTTACTTGTGGAGGGTGCACGTTAGAAATTAGAACTAAATGAGATTTTCCACGTAGAGAAGCATAGAATCGATGGACATCTTTTGTTCATAATACATTACAATACTATTTTTTAGGGTCCCTGAAATAAAAGTTGTTATGGGCAGGCTGTATTCATGATTGGCTTTACTAGATCAATTCCCTTGTTCCATCATCACATAATGTAATCTATATTGGATTTTGCTATATGAAGAGCAGAAGCTACGTTTAGACACCTTTGCACTAAAACCTAAAGCAACATCTGTTTATTGGAGTAGACACTTTCTGTCATTGTCATACAAAGAAAAGTATTATATTTTGAGAAAATTCTATTGCAACACTGAAGACAAGTACAAAATTGGAGTTAGGTGCTCATGGTAACTCTACATAGTTGCTTTATTTTATTTATAGCTTTTTTTTTTCTTCCAATAAACTAAAGGTAGCAATACAATTTGATACATCTGGAACTGAAGACAAAGATTCACAAAATTTGAATACACAAGATACTGATACTTATTTGTTATACGCTACTCAAGGAAAGTTTTGTACATAACAGATATTAGGATATAGTTTTGATTCTTCAGCCTTTTCTTTCAGCCTAATTATAGGCTCACTCATCAGATATTATTTAAAAACTGCATGTTAAATCAGCCACTTTTCCAAGAAAGAATCTCAAAATGTAATTTTCTTCTTTGTCTTACAGGTAGACATCAAAGTAGATTTTATCAGATTCTCTTGTGGGGAAAAAAAGATGGATGGAGGAATGACTTAAAACTGTATTAAAATAATACAAATAGCATTAAAATGGTTTTTGAAGTATTACAACTGAATTCCAGCACCATTTTCTGTTTTTAGCTGTTTGGCAGCTGGCTCTTCTTGCTCGTCTTCTTCAAGCGGTCTTTTCTTGGGACTTGCTGACCCTGTAAAATTGAGATTTCAGTCACGGTGGGCCACAACAATCACAATGAGACCTACAGTAATAAGTCAAGTAATAGCAAGCTGATTGATATTGTATTATATATTAAATGACACCATAGTCATTTAATTTGGTCTCTTTCTCAGAACAGATTACAAAACTGCTTACATTAACAAATTTGAGAGAACCACTAAGGAATAGATACTCCAATCTCATGCTATGCGTGGTGAATCTACCCATGGATGTGAAACTCAGCTTTCCTGTCTGATTCATCATTTATGCAGAATGTGTGGTCTCCAAAAAGAATGCTGCAGACCTAAAATAATGGTTCTGAATATTACGAACAGTTTTAGCTGGCAAGTTTCCAATAGCTTACACAATTCTGTTTTGGGGAGCAAAGTTCCAAACAGCGAACAAAGATTAACACAGAAGCTTCGACAATAACTTAATAGCACACCATCATAGCCTGTACATTTTGGTATTTTGTTCCACAAAGACAAGTCACCTGTGGTATTTGCATCTTCACCCTCCTCTTCATCTTCACTTTCAAATTTTGTTTTCTTGCCTTGGAATTTCACTTTTTTGTCTTGTGTGTCTTGTGCTCCCTTGCCACCTTTACCTTTGCCTTTGCGACCTGGCGAAAAAGGGTATGTACAGAATTAAGATCATCACACTTTTAGAAATTTATTCCTCATAGTAAGAGGGAAGGCAATCATATACAATAACCCTCCTCAATTTGGACCATAGGTAGAACTACTGTTTCCATAATTCCCAGCCAATACGGCCAGTATCCGTGTTAGCTGAATGTAAAGAGTAATCCAGGGGTCCCCAAACTTGGCAACTTTAAGACTTGTGGACTTCAACTCCCAGAATTCTCCAGCCAGCTATGCTGGAAGTTGGAAGTCCACAAGTCTTAAAGTTGCCAAGTTTGGGGACCCCTGGAGTAATCCCTTAGTCTCTCTTATATCAAAAGGAGGGCTCACAGTGCACAACGGAAAGAAGATTTAGTGATTTCTTTTCCAGTTATACATGAATAATAAAGGAACACTGATGCTTTCTGTGAACTACAGCTTATTACTGTAGGTGATCCGGTGTATGGAGATAATCCAAATAGGTTGACTCATTTTTTTTCTTTTTGTGCATTATTCAAGATGCATGGAAGCTCTTCTCTAGTGTGTACAGTTCCTAGTGAATACAATGGCTCTTCTAATAACCAGTTCATTTGTTAGACTACTGAGATAGCTGCTGCTGATAGCAATAAATTGATATTAAGAAGGTATTAAACATGTTTTCCTATGTTATGGCAATGAAAAGCGTGCACTATCTGGCATGGGTTAGAGTTACAGAATTTTTCCTCTTAAGATTTGTATATTTGTAATTGCTCCAGCTGGTGAAATGTAGGGCACTATTAGGAAGATACTGGGATTATCAATGAAGTAATTTTAGAATGAACAAAGTCTGTTCCAATGTATACCCTTCTTCTCTAGGAATTCTACCAACAAAATGGTTTTAAAAGAGATTATCTTTGTAAGAAGGAGAGGATTTAGAAGACTAAATAGTAGAGTTATGTACCTTAAAGGAGTGGAGGAAAGCCAACTGGGAAGAAAGGGTGAGTGCCTGCTTTTAAAAAAAAGTATTTTACTTCAGTTTTTGACATAAGCCAAAGCTTAGAACATCTGAGTGTTTTTGATGCCTTCCATCCTGTGATTAACCTTCCATAGATCTATGCAAGACTGCACGATGCTGGTAAGGACATTTGCTAGTAGAGCTTTTTAAAAGTCCTGGAAAGATTAGACTTTGCATCAGCAAGGCTATTCTGTTAGAAAGAAACTATGCCTTGATCATTAGCAGCTAGATACCGTAATTTTTGAGATCTAATATCATCTGAACCAATGTAGAGCTATTAAGATTACTGATATCTAAGACATTAGTCGATGATTCAGATTTACTTTATTCCCTAAAAAAACAATGGCTGGGGGGAGGCAGGACTATGGCAGTTTAGTGGACATGTTGATGTGAGTGTACCCATGGCTTGTTTTCCCTTTTCTTGAAACCACTAAACAATTCAGAGATTTATAGTAGAGGGTTTATAGGAAAACCCCACTTTCTTGGTGATATGTGAAAACAGAAGTTTATATTTCGATCAAATGTGTTTGATTGCTACATGGACTGGTAACAAAAGACTTTTCTAGAAACCACAAAGAGAAGTGGTTACAGTCACATTTTAGTAGGAAAAATCCTGAGGCCTAGATGTAAATAATAATTGTTCCAAGATCTTTGTTGGGTCAACTGAAGAACATGCTCGGATCAACAATGTATCTGAAAATGGAAGGAACCTTGAAAGATGAAAATGTAGAACTTGAACAAATCCAAACAGACTCACAAACCCAAAAGAGATGTCTCTGTAATGAAAAAGCTTTTGTTGGTAAAGAAATGACCAATTTTCAATGATTGGAGAATACGGTATACGAAAATGCAGATATGGGTCACCAGTGCAGAATTAGTGGCAAGCCACAAATCCATTCCCCCCTCCCCCGTAGTACCACAAAGAATCAGGTGTGGGCTAGGCTGCTCTTTAAAAAAAAATGTGTGAATTAGTTGTCCTAATAATCTAGTATATGAAAGAAATTCTGCAGCTCTTTCCTGCATGAGAATATTACCAAGAATTTGATGTACTACATCAGCGGTTCTCAACCTGTGGGTCGTGACCCCTTTGGGGGTCGAACAACCATTTCACAGGGGTCGCCGCGCGCGTTAGCCCGCCATCTTGGTGCTACTGTCACTGCAGGGGTGAAAAGGTCCCGGTTCGGCCATGCCTGCAGGTTGCCGGACAGCTGGTAGCCCGGACGCCGCCATTTGGGTTCTTCTACCCTCTGCGCATGCGCAGAATGCTTTGCGCATGCGCAGAGGGTAAAAGAAGGCGGCATCCGGGCGGGTGGGCGAAGTCTCCCGCTTCTGTCGTTACCAGCTGTCTGGCGACCCGCAGGCAAGCCCAAACCGGGAGCATTTCACCCCTGGTGCCACGCCCCCTTTATCACCTCATCCTGCGTGGGGAGAGGGTAGGGAGGGGGTCGCGGTGGTAGTGGGGGGGTGTCACGGGGGTGTCGCGGCATTAGAAAGGTTGAGAACCACTGTTCTTTTGGCCAGAGGGTATTTTTAAGAAAAAAAATTATACTCTGGTTCCGGCGGTGATGTCACTGCGGAGCGAGGGAATGGGGCTCCGTTCCCAGAGCCCGAATTTTCCTGGCGGGAAGCCTCAAAAAGGCACAGTCAATCCCGGAGGGATTGACAGGAGAAAGGGGAAACTCCGAGGACTTCGGGGTGAAAGGCGATCCCCCCGAAGGGACAGGAGAAACCCCTTGAGGAAAGAAATCGGCCATCTTGGCCGGTTCTAAATGGTGACAGCCACGGAGCAGGAAGAGAAAATTGGAAAACAACATAACGATATCGGTGTGAGAAGAGATCCCAAATAGGTGGTAAAGTTGGATTGTTGAATGGTGGAGCTGTAATATCGAGACTTCAAAGCGCGAGGCAGGATTTCTGCCCAAAAAGTAGCAGCGACTAGGATAGCGGAGAGGAGCAGATGATGATAATTTCTAAATAGTGACAGTGCAAAGAGGTGAATGTAGGCAAGAAGAGGAAAAAAACTCTGGATGGATGTACCCTGAGACCGACTAGAAGTGGAATTCTACTGGATTGGTGACTATAAACTCTATTTCTTGATAATATCTTACAGATTTTGAGGATTTTGAGGATTAATGGACTGGAATAGGTGACTGTGCATTTTGAACAGTGACACGTTGGACGTACATATTTCAGGATGGATTAGAAGTGGAATACAACAGGACTGGTGACTAAAAATCCTACATTTGGATAACGCTATAACTTTTATAACTTGATAGTTTTGAGAGACTTTTATAACTTTCTAATTTGGAACTTTAACAGCGGGATAAATCTGTGCTGCGTAAGGAGAACGAGAGTGCCACCTGGAGGCTAAAGGAATGATAGAACTAAATAGGTAGCTTGCATAAAGAAATGATGCAAGATCGAGGCAATATGGAATTGATTTGTTGAAGCAACATAAGAAGAGGAAATGAAAAAGAGAAACTTTGTTGAAGGACTTTGGAGGACAATAAAACAAAAGGGAAAAAACTAAAGAAATATTTATAAATATAAAAAGTATAAGAAATACAAGAAAAAGAATTAATTGTAAAAGGTGAAACAACTGCTTAACATTTAAGTATCTAAGATAGAACTTTTAGACTTTCAAATTAATATATCTATATAGTCTGTATATATATTTATATTTATCACTATTTATAAACTAACAAATTGGTCTTAAAGTGTCAAATCTTGGGTTATTATAATTAGAATAATTATATTATATTTAACCAACAATCGTATATAACCTTTATAAACTCGCATACCTATATATACTTATATAGTATATATAAGGACTACTGTCCTATTGTCCTCATCTATCTGTATTCACCTTGATTATGTTTATGTTTATACCTATACCTGCTATCTTGTACATGTTTGACAAACAAACAAATAAATAAATAAAATAAATAAATAAAAATAAATATACATACACAAATCGGTCTTAAAATATAAGGATACTATAATTATAGCAAACTATATACTCATATATATCCATATATTTAAATCTGTATTTATATTTATAATTATATTTATATTTAAATACTTAAAGGTATATTGAAGGCATTACTATTATTACTGTAGGATTTTTGCTTAATAAATATAGGAGTGTGGAGGCCTAAAGAGGAAACTTGAATAGTTAAACTATTGCATGTTATTTTGGAAAAATCTTTTTCGTGTGGGGAAAATGACGAGCACAACCATTACTAAGATAAGCAAGAAAACAGCCCCAAACCCCGCATCTACAACATCATCGCCTTCACACCAGCGTTCAATAGAGAGCATGTTGGGAACG
Source organism: Thermophis baileyi (assembly GCA_003457575.1). Taxonomy (NCBI): domain Eukaryota; kingdom Metazoa; phylum Chordata; class Lepidosauria; order Squamata; family Dipsadidae; genus Thermophis; species Thermophis baileyi. The sequence goes on along the minus strand of QLTV01001483.1, from coordinate 4,177,922 downwards.
AAGAAAGCAAGCTCAACACTGAACATTCAGAGCATGCAAGCTACATTATTAAGGAAACAAGAAGCAATGACAAAAACACAGGAAGCAATAGCAAATAACCATGAAGAGACAAAAAGAAACCATGAAGAGATCAAACACGAGATGGGAGAAATGAAAGGAGATATCAGAAAAATGGATGACAAAATAGGAAATATTCAGCAAACTATTATTAAAAACGAACAGAGAATAAAAACAGTAGAGACAAAAATGGAACAATGGAACAGAAATGTGTGCTCTCAAACAGAGACTTAGAGGAATCAATTGTTTTTCTAGAGATGGAAAAAGCGTCCTCCTTCTTAAGATTCCAGAATATTGTAGAAGAGGAAGACCTAGGCAAGACGATGGCAGAACTATTAGCAGATGAATTACAGAAGGACAAACAGGATATACGGAGAGATATAGATGAGGTGTATAGAGTGCATACAAATTACGCACGAAGACATAGGTTACCGAAAGAAGTCCATGTGAGGTTTATGAAAAAGACGATAAGAGAGGAAGTATACAAGAAAATGAGGGAGGGATCAATAATATATAAAGGAAAGGAAATACAAACTCTGAAACAAATACCGAGGAGAGTGAGAAACTAAAGAAGACATTACCAGTTCCTAACCACACAATTAATCTATATATATAAAAGCGAAAACCACTCACGCATTAATCACGAAATCTCCAGAACCGTAAAGCCTACAAACTTGAAATTTGCCACGTATGTTCCTCTTGGATTCTAGGTGCTCACTAAGAAAGGATTTTTCGAAATGACCATCGCAGCATGAGTATTTCTTATATTAATATTAACAAGCTCTGATGCTAAGGAGTTCTACTCCCCCCTCCCCACCTGAAAAGAAATCTGATCCAAATGCAAAACAGAGTTTCAGTTTCTCTTTTACTTTCACAGCAGCAAGCAGCTTTACTACAGACCAGTTGAGCTAAGCCACGCCAGCCAGATGAATACCGATGGCTGCTGGTAGGCAGAGACAGATTTTTTTACCCTTATTTTCCTCCTCCGTTCAGACGAATCTGTTCCTTCTACTGTAACACCAGTTAAATGGAAAAGAGGCAAAAAACGGAGGAAAAGATGCGATTAGGAAAATACAAGTAAGGGAAACCGCCTGTTTCTCCCATGGCCAGTTCTATGTGGCATGCTCAAGAGTCAGTTCACCTGACAGCCTGGTCATCCTCCAGCCAGAGAGCAAAACCAGGAATGTTGTTTACAGGGAGGATCTGAGCAGTTCATCTGAGGGACGAATTTAACGTCTATGCTATGCAAATAATGTCTTCATCTGTAACAGAAACTTAGCTTACCATCTCTAACGAAATAATACAGTCCCTTTTTTAATTACTCATTAATTTTCAAGCTTTAAGTGTCAATTTATCAAGCCCCATCACATAGTTTCGTAGCGAAGCACGGGTATCAGCTAGTTAGATATAAGGTGATGTTCCGATGGTTGGTGCCGGAAGGCATTCTGATTTCCTGGCAGGAGAAAAAATTTAAAATAGATACCCTCAACAAAGCACAAGAGTTCTTCGAACATCATTTTGCAACTGAAGAAGAGCAAGAAAGTAGAAAAGAAGCGGGGAGTAGGAGTCAAGAGGAATACCAAACAGAGGAGAATGAGGTGGAACAAGAAGAAAAAGAGGAAACAGGAAAAAGAACGAATAGAAAGAGAAGATACAAGAGAAAAAATACAGAGAGAGACAAGAAATACAAGGAAATTAAGAACGATGTATAAATAAATAAGGAAATGGAAGAAGAAATTAAGACGGTCTCAATAAACATAAATGGATTAAACTCACCAGTGAAAAGAACACAAGTACTCACGTATGTTTGAAGGAAGTACACATCAAGAAACAGTATAGTAAACTATTAGAAAACCCAAAGATAGGGAAACTTTATGTATCATTAGCACACACACACACAAAAAGAGGAATTGCAATATATATCAAGGAAAGACTAAAATTGAAACAAATATACACAGACTAGGAGGGAAGAATTCTAATGATTGAGATAGAAACAGAGCAAAAACAAATACTACTTACCATAATATACGCACCAAATAACAATCAAAATGAATTTTACAGAAAAGTACATAATAAAATAATGGAATTAGAATATGAGAATATATGTTTAATTGGAGATTTTAATGCAATTACGGATATTAAAAAAGATTACAAAAGTAATAAGAATAAGACAAAAAAAGAACATTGCCAGACTCATTTTTTGAAATGACGCAAGAATTAAGTCTACAAAGAACCTAACACAACAATGTTTTCAAAATTTATATTGCCAAGAAAACATTCCAGAAGATAACATTAAACAATACTTGGACAAGATGAATTTAACTAAAATCGCAGAGACAAAAAGAGAGATATTAAACGAAACAATAACTATGATGGAATTAGTGGAGGCAAGAAAGAAGCAAAAGAATAATAAAACACCGGGCCCAGATGGACTTCCTGTGGAGCTATATAAGACTGTACAGGAACCATTAGACGTGTTAATGCTGGAAGTATTTAATGAAGCACTTATAGAAGCTAAAATACCTAATTCTTGGACAGAAGCACTCATCACACTCATCTCAAAAGAAGACACAGACCAGCAGCAGATTAAAAACTACAGACCCATTTCACTGCTGAACGTGGATTACAAAATATTCGCATCTATAATTTCGGAAAGAGTTAAAAAAGTCCTAAATGAGTTTATCCACCCAGATCAAAACGGATTCTTACCAAGACGACAAATAAAAAATAATATGAGAACTATTATAAACACATTAGAATACTATGAAGCCCACCCCGGAAAACAAACTGCATTAATTTTCTTGGACGCCCAAAACGCTTTTGATAATTTAAATTGGAGATTATTATTTTACAATTGGAGAATATGAATTTTGGAGATAAATTTGTAAAGATGGTGGAAAAAATATATACAACCCAAACAGCAAAAGTAATAATAAACGGGGATACCACTGAAAAATTTAACATTGCGAAGGGAGTAAGACAAGGCTGCCCGTTATCACTCCTATTATTCATCCTAAATTTAGAGGTATTGCTAATAAAAATTAGATGTGAACAGGAAATAAAGGGCCTGAAAATAAAAAAAAGAAGAATATAAAGTCCAAGCGTTTGCGGATGATTTAGTATTTATTCTAGAACAACCGTTAGAGACCGGACCTAAATTAGTGCAACAAATAGAAGAATATGGTAGCGTAGCAGGACTTAAAATCAACAAAAGCAAAACAAAGGCAATAACGAAAAACCTCACTAAAAAACAGGAAAGAGAATTGGAAGAATGAATGGGCAAAAAAGTGACCAAAAAAGTAAAATATTTGGGAATTTGGTTATCAGCCAGATGTTCATCAATCAAAGAAGATAACTATAACAAATTAATACAACAGATAAAAAAGGATTTGGAAATCTGGAAAAAACTACAACTGTCTCTCCCTGGAAGGATAGCCTCCATTAAGATGAACATTTTACCAAGAATATTGTTCCTTTTCCAAGTAGTACCAATAAATTTAGGGAAATTTTTTTTCGAAGACTTAAACTAATAACGAAATACATTTGGCTGGGGAAAAAACCACGGATTAAAATAAAATTATTGCAGGATAGCAGAGAAAGAGGAAGCTTCAGGCTCCCAGACTGGGAGACATACTATCAGGCAACGGCACTCACTTGGATCAAAGATTGGATAGAGCTAAAAAAACAAAAGGACATTAGAAGGGCATGACCTACAGATAGGATGGCATACTTTCATATGGGACGGGAAAAACAAATCTCACAGTTACTTCCAGAGACATCTAATTAGGGACGCGTTGCTACAAGTATGGCAAAAAAATTAAAAAAATCATTACAACAAAATACCAAATTGGCTATCAACGATGGAAGCATTAATCTACCCAAATGTATTAGATATGGATAAAATAAAAAGATATAAAGATTTACTAAATGACCAGGGGGAACTGAAAAGAAGACAAGAACTAAAAACACAGGGCATAGACATTGATTGGTGGCCATATATGCAGATTCAAACCAGACATAAGAAAGATTTAGAACAATATGGATTCCAAAAAGAACCACAAGAATTAGATAAGATTTTACAAGGCACAGAGGACAAATTGATTAAGAAAATTTACAATTACTTACTGAAATATAGAATGGAGGAGGAGGTAGTTAAAGAAACTATGATAACCTGGGCCAAAAATTTCAGCTATTATATTGAATTGGAGAAATGGGAGAAACTCTGGGATAAACTACAAATTGACGATGTCAGTAGCCTATAAGGAAAACATGTATAAAATGTTCTACAGATGGCATCTTCCACCAGCGAGATTGGCCAAAATGTTCCCGAATATATCACCAGACTGCTGGAAATGCAGACAAAATCAGGGAACATACTACCATATGTGGTGGACGTACCCAAAAGCAAAACAATATTGGAATAGAGTAAGAAAATGGCTCGAAGAGATAACTAAACAGGAAATAGATATGAAACCAGAATTATTCTTATTAGGAATATTTAAGGGAATTATGATAAAAAAATACAATATTTAATTTTACATACCGTGTTTCTCTGACAATAAGACATGTCCCCATAATAAGGCCAATCAGGCTTTTCAGCGCATGCGCTGAAATAAGCCCCCCCCCAAAAAAATAAGCCCCCCCCCAACTACTTTCCGGGGAAAGGGAGGAACATGCCCCACGTACCCCACACCCCCTTACCGAGGCGCATTGCTCGCCGCCCGCTCTTGCCCATTTGTTCCAAGCCCCCCACCCTTTCCTCGGAGAGATAGAAGGAGGCAGCAGCAGCAGCAACTCACCCAGCGATTGAACTCATGCCCAGCGGCGTGGCGAGAAAGAGCCGAGGCGGCGGGAGGGCCCCACTACGGAGCCCACCGAGTCGCCCACCGAGCCAGAGGTGCAGGGAGGCGGATCCCAGGGCGGGCGGCTGGAAGGGCCCTTCCACGTCTCGCTGGTGGATGGGGGGGCGGGGCTCTCCCCCCCTCTGGAGCCTTGATCCCTGCCTCGCCTCCTCCTCCTAGGCAGGAGTGCATTTCAAAACGCCGCCGGAGGCAGAGCCCAGAGGAGGCGAGCCAGTCCCGTGGGGTATGCTCAACGCCGCGGCAGAGGGAGTTGGTAAAACTGCCTGCGTGTGCCCGCCTCTCGCTTGTGCGCTCTCTCTCTCCCGGCCAGGAGCCGCTCTTTTTGCGGCGGGTGCTCTTTTGGCCGGGAGAGAGAGAGAGCACAAGCGACAAGTTGCCCGGGTTTTTAGGTTTTCCCAGGCTGCTTTTGGAAATGCTACTGCCATGCCCGCCGCCACCGTTGAGACGCGCGTCTCACGGCCCACCCCGCCCTGCCCCAACTGCCACCCCCAAATTGCGTCCCACCGCGAGACGCGTGTCCTACCTGACACTTGCAGTTCCGTCGCGTTCCTCGGCATTGTGTCCAGGGAAGCCCATTGAAAAAGAAAACTTCTCGCGAGTTCAATCAAACTTCTCGAACTCGTGAGAAGTTTTCTTTTTCAATGGGCTTCCCTGGACACAAGGCTGAGGAATGCGACGGAGCTACAAGTCCCAGGTATAACGCGCATCTTGCGGCCCAACACATCCCATCTGCCAGAAATGAGTCTCTGTGAGATTCATCACACCACCGCTGCTGCCTCGTGGAGCAGGACTCTGCAAGGCTTGTTGTGCCGTTGCATGCACAAACGGCAGCACTACCGCGAGGTTCGACATACCGGCACAGCCGCGAGTGGCAGGATGCCAGCTGTGCTGGTATGATGAAGCTCACAGCAGTCCTGCAGTTCGTGCATGCAACGGTACAACAAGCTTTGCAGAGTCCTGCTCCACGAGGCGGTGGCGGCTGGCCAGCCGCTCGGCCAGCGCCAAGAACAGGGAGGGGAGGCGGCAGCGATGGGACATCCAGTCCCACGCTCACCGCCTACTGCACCCCCAAAATAATAAGTCCCCCGTCTTATTTTCGGGGAAACACGGTATTACAACAGCAGCGAGAATAATGTATGCACAAAATTGGAAGAATAACAATATACCATCGGAGGAAAACGTGATAAGGAAAGTTTTAGTGTGCAGAGTTGGATAGACTCACAAAAGAAATAAAAGATAAAGCAGAAACAGAGTACTATATGGTATGGAATGAATGGTATAAATGGTTAGAGGATAGGTGTAAAGGTTAAGGAAAGATTAAATGAAGAAGATACAGAAGTTAGAAATTAGTAACAAATTTGTATAAATGGGAACGACACATAATGAATGATTGTAATTTAGTATATCAATATATTAATATGTACAAAAAATAATGGAACCACATGTATAGATAAAGATAAATTGAAGAAAGGGGGGGAAATGGATATATTATGGATGTATACTGATGTGGAAATGTAAAGAAGAAAATTGCCCCCCCAAAATTAAAAAACTGTTCAATATTTTTTTTTTTAATTATACTCTGAAGGCCAAATGATATCACCGGAAGGCTATATCTGAAATGTTTATCCATTTTTGAAGGGAAGAGGTATTTAAAATCAAAAGCCAACCAAAGGCTTTTTAATGTCTTGATATAGTATTAAAAAATTGGCTTGCTGGTCAAGGATTACCTCCTTCAGTGCCATAAAACCATAGGCTACTCAAAAGCAAGGGCTTTGGCTGGGCTATAGAACTCAGATCATCGCATTTACCAATTTTTCCCTCAGCCCAATAACAGTTGGTCTTCTAGGACTCTCCTTCCTTTCCTTGCCACCACTGTGGACAGGCTGCTCTCGTGGCTTATCCTGTATGCGTATAAATCTGGTCCTTTCCGGAGCCACTGAAGACAAATGGAGCCTTCTTTCTAACACACAAAGATGGGCTCACTAGATCAGAACTCCTCTCAGAAGAGAACAGTCCATTTCAACAATTTAAGTATAACTTCCAGGAAAGATTAAATGATAAGTAAATGCCTTAAAGGAACAAATCACCTTTTCCTCTTTTTTTGTTTAACAGCTCCTGCTGGCTCTCCATGATTTTCCTCAGTGCTTCTTTGGCCACATCTCCTTCAAGCACTTCCCACGTGACATCTTTCTCTCGCAACTGTAATTTCCCATTATTTGCTTCTTTGGCTTTATCCAGCGCACCTTTGGCACTGCTCTTGAACAGGATGATACCCTGTATACAGAAATATAATTTGAATCACTGCAGGCCCCATCCAGCCATTTTCATCCTCACAATGGGATATTTGCAATGGACAATTTCCTGGGCAATAGGATAGTTCTGAACCCCTATTTGGCTGCTTCCAACCATCAGCCAGAAAATAGCATCTTCCTAGAGATTTACAGCTTGAAGCAACAGTGACTGCGAATTAAAAGTCTTCTATAAGCTTCATCTTACTCAATGGAACTGAATATGTATTCTGTACTCATTTGGGGGACAGATAACTGTCTTAGGATATTCTTTGACAAATGCAGAAAGCAGAAGTTGCAGAAAGCAACACACAATCTGCACATTTCTCCCTTGTCCTTGAGATAACTGCCTCTCTGACTACAAAAAGAAATTAGGCATCGAGGAATATATTGGCAGGGAACAAATTGTTGCAGGGAGCAACTTATCTAGGCTCTAGAACAGTGATGGCGAACCTTTTTTTCCTCGGGTGCTGAAAGCACGTGCACACACGCTATCGCTCATGCGCGAGTTCCCACACCCATAATTCAATGCCTGGGGAGGGCGAAAATGGCCCCTCTGGAGGCCGGAAACGGCCCGTTTCCCGACTTCCGGTGGGTCCAGTAGGCCCGTTTTTCGCCCTCCCCAGGCTCGAGGCTTCCCTGAAGCCTGGGGAGGGTGAAAACGCCCTCCCGCCCCCCGGAGGCCAAAAATGCCCTCCCAGAGCCTCCACGCGAGCCAAAAATCAGCTGGCCGGCGTGCACATGCGCGCTGGAGCTGAGCTAGGGCAACAGCTTGCGTGCCGGCAGATATGGCTGCGCGTGCCACCTGTGGCACGCGTGCCATAGGTTCGCCATCACTGATCTAGAATTTTCAAGACCATCATTGTTTAGCAAGCAGGAATGTCATTTGTGTTCTGCAGTATTACTAGGAATTACTTCCCTAGTGAATAGTTGAAAAATACATCAAGTTTTTTGCCATTAAGGTTTTTTGCCATTAACACATGTTCTACCAGTAAATTTAAGGGAGATGTAGTAAAAGAATCAGTAGTCCTTGCTTCAAATTATGCATATTTAGCCCTGAAAACAGAGTGCTATCTATCTGCTTAACGTTTCATCATTTAGAAATATCAGAGTAACCCTTCTGACCTCTTTTGCACCCCTGACAAAGTCTATCCACTTGATTTCACCATGATTTGAAAAAACAGCATGGAGGTCTTCTCGACAAGTATGATCTTCCAAGTCACCAAAAAACTTCAGCAGGCATCCCTGTTTCTCTGCCAGATATTTCTTTTAAATACAAAAAGAGGAGAGAATGTGTAAGATACTTATTTATGCCCTAGATGATTTACTGGACTTCAGTAAAAAGACTGCCCTCAGATCCTTCCATAATTTAATCAATAAAAATGTATCCAATAAAAAAGTATACCCGAGGAACCATCTTGTCCCAGTTACAGACCTGTCCCACCTGGTCAGGCAGGGAGTGTTATGTTACAGACCCCTTTTGTTAAAGAATGTTGATTGATGGGAGCTAGGAAAAGTGCCTTCTCGGCTGTTGTTCTCATCCTATAGAATATCTTGCCCTCGGAGGTAAAGTTGGCTCCCATTATTTCAGCTTTCTGGAACGTGAAAACCTGGCTTTGCCAAATGGCATGGGGATCAGAGAGTGGCACACAACCCTGGGGTTGGCTGGTGGCTTGAGGCTGCTCTCACCGTTTTTTAAATTGTCTTTTAAATTTTGCTCTTATTTTATTTTTCACACCTTTTTAATTCTTTTTTAAACTGTATTTCCTTTATATGGTTTTTTCTATAAACTGCCCGTTTGGATAGTAGATGGGTGGTATCTAAATTTGATACAAGGGTTCCCTACCGAGTGAGATGAATGCTAGGGACCTACTGTCCTACCTACTGAGAATGTGACCTGGAGGTGTGTGGAAGTAGATTCTCATAGAGCTGGTTTATTTCTCCAGACATTCCACACCCCAAATCCCATAGAAGATGGTAGGAACAACCCTGGTTTGTTCTACAGTGCTTTTTTGAATATTCCCATTGCCCATAAGTTTGATTCAACATAGCTATTTTCTCTAGGTGATACGCTTCATCCTTGCTTGATAATGAAAACAAAATACCGTATGCAGAATATCCATTGAAGTAACACTGTATTCATCCCATGATGATTTAGCAATAGCACTTAGACTTATATACAGCTTCACAGTACTTTTACAGCCCTCTCTAAGCGGTTTACAGCATCAGCATATTGCCCCAACAATCTGGGTCCTCATTTTACCGACCTCGGAAAGATGGAAAGCTGAGTCAACCTTGAGCCCGTGAGACCCGAACTGCCAATTGCAGGCAGCTGGCAGTCAACAGAAGTAGCCTGCAGTACTGCATTCTAACCACTGCGCCACCGTGGCTCATTTAATAGCTTATATGAAACATTCCTCTGCCTGAAGATTTAGTTCTGAACCTTGGATCTCCAACTGTTAAGAGTAGAATCCCGATGATCATCTTTGATAATGAGTTGAAGACCCACAACATTTGAAGACCTAATCTTAGGAACCATTGCTCTAAAAGACTGGGGGGAAATATTTTACATCGTCATCTTATATTCTAAGATTTTGGCAGTGTGGGAGCAGAACTGGTGGGTTTGTTTAGCACAAGGTATGGCTATTAGTCAAAGTCACAATAAGGTACAAATGAAAATGAACATGTTTTGCAGTTTGGTAGTTCTCGGGGAATACAGTTTTCTGCATTAAGTGTCTTTCAAATTTGAAGAAGTAAATGGTTGTCTTCAGCCTTCCCAAGCTGGCATTTTTCAGATAAATTATAGCAAAACATTCATTAGTGTTTGATGCAACATACTAGTTATACAACATGGACAATGTAGCTCAACAGAGTTTCTGGGTGCTAAATTGGGGGAAACAGTCTTATTTATATACCTACATACATTCTATGAGCCTTTGCAGGCGATTTTTGGTTGCCTTTGTCAGGACGGCCTTTTCCACAGAATGAGTGAGCCACAAAGCACAGGACTGCTTCTAAGGTCCTTTTCATATACTTCGTTAGATTCATCCTAAGCCCAGTAAAAAGCCTTTATGGGCCTATTTCTAAAAGAAAATAATATCTATCAAGGTTCACGTCTATCAAGGAGTTTCACTTTATTGGGAGAATTGCACTGGGTACCTCCTCCGGGGTATATGTTTTAGAATTGAGCCTGGTAAACACATAACCATTAAAGGCTGTTGATTTGAAGTATCCAGCTGAAGTTTTCCCATTTGCCTTAGTTTCAGGAAATCAGATTGAGGTTAGTCTATGCAATTTCCTCTTTATTTTACCACTGTAGCCTAAAATGTAGTCACCAAAGCATGGAAAAATGTAGCCACCACCAGAATGGACCATACAGTCAGTGAAATCAAAGAGAATGTACCATTTCAGCTTCTTCAGCATGTTTCTGTTTCTCTTCCTTCTCCCTGTTATAAAAAGAAGGAAAAGTCAGATAACAAAACTCGGGCACAAAAGCCAAGAGTTAATTTCAAAGTTGGCATTGCCACTTACAGTTTAGCCTTTGCTTTTGCTTCCAGTTTATTCCTTTTCTTCTCATCATTCTTTTTGGCAAAGTAATCTTCCCTGCACAGAATATAATCCAGTTAAGCATATGCATTTGGGATTACTACTGAAAAGTACTGAAGTACTATGAAATCTTCAGGCCATGCATGATTTGAAAACATTAATCAGCATTAATACCCAATCTTAGCTTAGTTGGCAACTAGCGTCAATTGCTACTGACAGTCTGACCTTAACCTGCAAATAAAATAAGAAAGTACTCGATAAATCCCAAAGGTGCTTTTTCAAGAGGCAACTGAACTTTCTGGTTTTTCTTTGAAGAAGTTTCGCTTCTCATCCAAGAAACTTCTTCAGCTGAAGAGCTGAAAAAGCTTCTTGGATGAGGAGCGTAACGTCTTTAAAGAAAAACCAGAAAGTTCAGTTGCCTCTTGAAAAAGCACCTTTGGGACAACCATGACCTGGATAACTGAGGATCTCCATAGACATTTACTCAATAAATCCTTGTTCAGTAAATGATTCTGACTCTTGTTCATTCAAGACCCCCACATGCCATGAATCTACTACAAAGATCAAAGAATAAAAAAATAATATCTGAAAGGAAACGGGAGAGATTTTATGACCTCAAATAATTCAAAGCCTCTCAGTTTAGCTCTTCTCCTTTTACCACAATTTGAGATGAGGAGGTCCAAAAGAAAGGTTCAGGATAAAATAGATATCCCCATCCATGTCTATTTACATGTCTTCAACAGATTCTTCAAGAGAAAAGAATCGTCAAAAGAAGAAAAGGTGGCCAACCCCATTGAATAAACTGATGGACTCTGTTTACTAGCAAACTCTCATGTAATGTAACAACATTTTTATATTCGTGTAAGCCGCCTTGAGTCGCCATGGGTGAGTAGGCAGCAATATAAATTTTCTAAAATAAATAAATAAAATAAATAAGCAGAAAGTGCTGTAACACCATAGAATCAAATGTCCCTGTGTCATCTTCTGATGCCAGGAAAAAACTATTTGTGGGAAGAAAAATATGTAAATCCCATGCAATAACACTGCAAAATAATAAAAATAGCAAGATTTTAAAAACAAGTCTTGAAGACAAAAAGTAAGCCCCCCATCCGAAGTCTTGCATGAAGTTCATGTCAAAATCCAAATGCAGAACTGAAATGATACTTACTTGAAGAGCACAATCAACTCTGTGTCCTTATATCTTTGGTTTGGCGTCCCAACGAACTCCTTGGCAGATTCAACACTATCAAATACTGCAAAGATGGATCCCTGGATTAAGGAAAAGTAGAACTGAATCTCATCTTGGGATCCGATACAGCCTTAGGAAATTTAGAGTTAACAGAATTCTGTTCAAAGGTTATTACCTTAAATGTTTTCTGAAGTGTTCTCCTCATCTGAATGTATTCTACTTTGCCTTTACAATCCAGCCATTCTTTGATATCATCTAAAGTTGCATCTAATGGAAAACCTTTCTGAAAAATAAGTGTTTAAATAATTCTCATATTTAAGTTCAGTATTTTACAGATCTGTGCAGTGCAGAAAAAAAGTTCCATTATTATATGGAAGCAGTAAGTGCTTTTAATGTGGTTTGTTCCTCCATAATCAATTACTGAGTTTGTGTGTAAATAATTAACACACAGCAGAAACCATACAACTTACAGCAAAGGCTTCAGATTTAAATAAAACTCACGGCTTAGAAAAATAAAACTTTCAACAACAACAGTAAATACTGTATACTGAAGACCAAGAGAGGTCTGCTTGATAGGGAAAATGGAGGGGCTGCAAGTTAGACCAAAAACTTATTGTACGTATCTTACTAGAACAGGGGTTCCCAACTCCCGGTCTGTGGACCGGCACCAGACCGCGGCATGCCAGAAACCGCTCCACGCAAACAAGCAAAGCCCTATCTGCGGGATGCAGGCAGCAAGCGAAACCACGCCCTCACCGGTCCACGGAAAAACCTCTCTCCATGGAACTTGTCCCTGGCGCCCGCTGTACTAGAAGGTGCACCTTTCTTAAAGATGAGGAAATGGGCTGAAAAACTTTAAGTCAAGCAAACGATGGTGAAAGGGTACTATGGTACCTATGTCAAGAAGTGAAAATGGTTATTTGTAATAACATGCTTCTTACCACTTTCTTAAGAGGGGGATGAGAGTCGGTTATGGTAAGAGAAACATAAAAGTTGAATATGGGAGAAATGGGGTGCTTAATAAACGTGTGTTGTCAAACAGGAAGAGATAAGGTCAAAAATGAATGGTGGATGAATTAATGCAGAATGAATACAAAAATAGTTTGAGGTACTTTGTTCAGCTGGAGAAAATGAAAGCAGCTCAAAATCCAACCAAACAAGCAGATGAAATAGGAAGAGGTCATGAGGAAGGGGAAGACTAAGAAAGAATTATTAGAATTGATGAAATCCTCAAAAAAAAGCAAGATGAGGTTTAAAGAACAAAAGTCAATATATAAAGCAGCGTATGAAAGTGAAAGCAGAGATAATGTTACAACAACAGAAAGGTATAGAAAGAGATACAATGAATAGGGTCAGTAAAAAAATAAATTTAGCTATGTTTCCTTTTCTTATGTTATGCCGTAAGTCCTCACTCCTTCTCTGCTTTACATACTTATCCTGCAACAAACACCATGATAGGTATGTATCTAAATATGCATACATCAAACTAAACAATTTGAATCATTTTTCTAATATATAATAGAGAAGCCCAGAAAAATAAGAATTTCTTTTCAGAGTGATTTTAGATTATTATGACTATAGTAATTATAAACAGAATTCTTGAGAATCTGAGATCAAAACACAGTACATTCTTTGCTGAAATATAGGATTGCTTTGTGATATGAAGTAAGTTATCAGGAGTCATGCAAATTACTGAAAAAGCAAAGGAGTATATTCTCAATTTATAGGGGGCTTCACCACACATCAACTAAATAGAATTTGGAATCCTTTGCATGTTCTGCAATGGGGCCATTAAACAGAAAACCCTGATGGAAAAGGCAGAGTCAATCATATCAAACCTGAAATTCACAATATTCTAATACCACCATTCCACTTACAATATATATAGATCTGCTTTTAATTGCATTCTTATATTGTTCAGTAACTTCAGGCAAAGGTTTGTCTGGAGATCTTCGGATTTTAGTCTTATCTTCACTAACTTCCATAAGTTCGGTCTTCGATTTCTTTAATGCCCCAACTATTACATCAAAATCTTTCGTAAGGCGATTTAGCCTACAAAACAGAAGATAAAGAAGTTATTTTTATTATATTATTTTTGTTGCCTCAGTCAAGTGTCTTCTGACAGTCACACATCTCCTGACATTTAAATGAAATGTGTGCAATCTCTGCAATTAATCCTCTCAACGAGGGTAGGTGGAAAAATGGAATAGTACTACCCTCCCTCTCACAACTTTTTCACAGTATATTCCAGCAATCTTACAAAAATCTCTTAGCTTCCCAAATGGCAAGGTCCTGAAAGAATAATATTAGCTTTTAACCATTTCTCACTCCCTTCCATTATTTTTAAATATAAACATTTCTCAGGGGGTTTTCAAATCACATCTGCATGTGTCTTTCACAATAGCAGTATACAGCCTCTGCCAAATTCTGGGAGGAGAGCCAAGCTCCCACAGGAGGATAGTATAAGCTCCAGAGCTCGTAACATCAGTCAGCAACCGCCTATACAGCAGAATGTTCCACCAACTTCAAGGTCAGGTCCAGATAAGCACAGGAGGCATTAATGCCCTTGATTTAATTGAAGGGAAGACACAGACATCAGCTGACCCTATGGAAGATAAGGAAGAACTAGCCCTCCCTACAGAAGACCAGGAAACCACCACATGCAAACCTGAGGCAGTTAAGTCAATGCTTCAGTCAGAGACTGCTGCAACTGAATCTCTTAATACTTTGCTACCCTCTAGCTGTCCGGTGAAGAGCTGACAAGTTCATTTTCCGAGTGCCTAACACTTCCACAAAACAAAAAAAGGCGCTGCAGCCCAAAATTCATCTGAACAGATGAAAGGAATACCAAGCTGATTGATGGGACACCACCTCTTTATAACGCTCCAGATGTTCACCCTATAGGTCAGTGATGGCTAACCTTTTTGGTGCCGAGTGCCCAAAGCGTGCCCCCCCAAATGCAATGCGAGCGCCCCCCCGCGCATGTGCCCTGCCCCCCCATGCATGTGCACGCATCCCCCACGCATTTTTTGGCTTCCAGGTTGGTGCAGGTGGCCTTCCGGGCCCAAAACGGGGCACGGGGGGGGCACACACATGTGCGAACCCCCAAAATGCAATGCGTGTGCCCCCGCACATGCGCCCCACCCACCCGCGCATGCACACACGTCCCCCACATGCGCCCCACCCCCCGCACATGCATGGCAGTGACCCGAAGACCAGCTGGCCGGCAGGAGGCACGCACACATGCCCGGTGGAGCTGAGCTGGGGCGACAGCTGGTGTGCCCGCAGAGAAGGCTCTGCGGGCCACCTGTGGCACACGTACCATAGGTTCGCCATCAGGGCCATAGGTGGCTTTTCTTCACAAATGGACTTTAAAGAGACCAGTGAAAATTATTACCACACTTGTCTCAGCAGGGACCGTGATTCTATTCATCTAATGAATGCCCCATCTTGTTATTCTTCCTTACAAATGAACCCCTTTCAAAGAAGCCCTGAACATGTTCAACCTACTGATTCTTATCCCCAGTCTGGACTTACTTGTTCTGCCCATGAAATGTCCCTCATGGGAATTGACCCAGACTCAGGATAGTGACCACTTAACTGGCATCAGGAGGTCTGATCTCCATCTTCTTCCTATGTCCACAGTCTATTCATCCCAAGTGTTGTTTTGTCTGAGCACTTATCCAGAAACAGCACTCTAAGAGAACCAGCAAACTGACAGGTAGTCCTCAACTAACAACAGTTCATTTACTGACCGTTCAAAGTTACATCACTGAAAAAGTGACTTAAGACCATTCTTCACACTTATGACCACTGCAGCATCCCCATGGTCATGTGATCAAAATTCAGACACTTGGCAACTGATTCATATTTATGACCTTTGCAGTGTCCTGTGATCCCCTTTTACGACCTTCTGACAAGCAAAGTCAATGGGGAAGCCAGATTCACTTAATAACAATGTTACTAACTTAAGAACTGCAGTGAATCACTTAACAACTGTGGCAAGAAAGGTTGTAAAATGGGGAAAAACTCATTTAACAAATGTCTCACTTAGCAACATACATTTTGGGCACAATTGTGGTCATAAGTTGAGAAAAGTTGAGAACTACCTGTATCGTACTAATGATCTGAACAAGCAAACCCAGACTTTTTAGGATATCTGTCCAAATCTTTTGTGCAGGAGACATGGATGTTGGGGGAATTCTCAATCCCTAATTATTTTTCCTTTGGTAGCTCCTGCACAACCTAGCCTCAGAGGTGGCAAACCTGGGGGTGGGGGCTCAGTCTGTTTATAGCTTCTAATTTATGCGTCCATGTTGTAAACCAATCACGAACGTAAATTAGACTAGAATATTTGATAGACAAGAAAAATCCAGTTTAAAGAAATTCATGGATTGACATTTTGTTGCCTCTTTTCTATTACCACTAACTTTCCCAGAATTAAACCATTCACTTTTCCACTAGCAGCCTTCTGCATCATACTTCAAATTGTTCCAGAAAGCCACCTGTTCCCTCCATAAGTTTCCTTAAATAGGCTTACTTTAATATCAAAAGCACAGAAGTAAAAACCTACACTTTTATGTGAAGCAATGAAAGTACATACAACTTTTGAGATTTAAACAGTCTAACTTCTGTAGTTATGATTGTAGACATATGAGAAATATATCAAATGTAGACTTTTTTCCATGCCATGTAAAAACCCACTGAGTATATCCTTATGTCCTGAAAGTTCACACTGTATTGAAATAGAATAGAACAGAATTCTTAATAAATGTCCTCCTTCCATGCGGGGGGGGGGGGGGGAGGTTTAATATTTTTATAAAAAAAAAAAAAAAAAAAAAAAAAAAAAAAAACCTCTATGGATTTCTTGTCTTGAGAAATCCCATTTTTAGATATTTATCTTGTATCCTCTGTTCTTTCTTCCCTTCCTCCTTCGAGAAGTGACTCACTCTTTCCAACTCTCGCCAGTTCTCCCTCCAACATTTTGAAGTTAACCATAAAAAGGAAAAAAAAAAAAAAAAAAAAAAAAAAAAAAAAAAAAGTCAGAACAAAAATCTGCTTTAACAAGTATTCTCCTCTGTGGGTATAATTGTTTTTAAGGAGAAAAGCCACAGGAGATATATGGCCAGATATTTCAAATTATACTGCAGAACAACACACACACACAAATTAAAAACTGCCAATTTTCATTACTATGGCAACTAATAAACATGAATCAGTAAATAATCAAAATTACACAATGAAAAGTGCTATTTTTCACAGAGATTTAAAATCAAATCTAGCCTAGGACACAGGTTTCCTATAAAACAGGAGAAGCTCTTCTTTTTGTTACGAAACTATAAGCCCACCATTAGTATTACCTATTGAATTTGATTATTGTTTCTAAAGTCACCCAGCCATCATCCGATTTGATCTTCTCTTGAAGAAACTTGTCCCGGGGTAAATTGTGGTCACCAAAGTAGTACTGTGGAAATAAATAAGAATAATACAAACGTCAGAACCCAACGTATGATACTCTATTGCTTCATTTATTCAGTTCTAGTTCCCTTACTGCAAAAGCTTTTATTGCATCTTTTGCCTGTCCCAGTTGGTCCTCACTTACTAAGAACTCATTTAAAGTTACGACGGCACTGAAAAGCACTGAAAAAGGAGACTTATGACCCTTCCGCAAAGGTGCAACTACCACAGGATCATGATTCAGGAACTTGGCACCTGGCAAGCATTTATGATGGTCACCGTGTCATGTGACTGCCATTTATGCCTGTCACTGCCGGCTCCTAACAAGCAAAATCAATGGGGAAGCCAGCAGGATGTTGCAAGTTGCTGTCATATGACCACAAGGACCCACAGTGATTCGAGTAAAGACCACCGCCAGAACTGATGTCATATGTAGGTGCGGTCGTGTAATGTTTCACTTAACAATCATACCATTTAGTGACAGTCAGTCCCAATTGCAGTCAGTAAGTTTAGACTACCGGTACTCTGGGCTAGCTTAAAAATTCATGTTCTTCTTAAAATGTAAACAACGACATGAAGTAGTTATCGTAATGATTGTTTTATATTATAAAGCAGGGATTCCCAACCCCCGGGCTGCAGCCAGTTCAGAAGTGGGCCGCGCACCTGGTGGGCCGGCGTGCGCACGTGCCAGCCCACCACTTGCACGGGCCAGTTCCCCTTTCCCCACCCACCCCCCGCCAGGCCGCCAAGCCATTAAGGTTGGGGATCACTGTTATAAACACTACTAGAAGACTTAAACTAATAAGTATGAAAATAACAAATTGAGCTATATTATCAATTCCAATTTTTTAAAATGGAAAATTCTGATTTGAGATTGTATCCAACAGAGTGTCACCCATCAATTAGTGCATACATTTACAATTTTACTATAGGGTAGCCTTTATAGTAGTTTAGCTGTAATGTAGATCAATCTGCCCCAGTCTAATGTACCTCAGATATATTGGATTATATGCCCTATTATCCAAAGCCTTACATTTGCACATTATCTTAATATGCATACCAGAAGTATTCATACCTCAATTTGTTGACAAACCTTCTTTTCCAAATCAGACATATTTTCACTATCTCCGTTTTCAGCCATTTTCACTTCCTGCAATCAAAGCAATATTTAGAAACACTGCACATTCAAACCATTAAGACCTCTCTTTTTTAGTATATCTTTATTCTTTTAGAAATATATTTTTCACTCTATCTGCATTGCTCAAACCAGTCACATTGAAGATAATAATTAAAACAAAACTAAAACTGAGAATAGCCTTGGTATATAAAATTAGACACTGTCACACAAGAATAATCAGTTTGCTGATCCAGGAAAATATGAACCCACTGGTAAAAAATAAATGTGCCTCATGACAAATATAATCATTTGTTAATCTGACTTCTAGGGTGGCCTAAATGTCTATAAATATTGCAAATTAGATGTATTAAAAGAAAGAGTCAGAAACCCAATAGGTTTTTTATTTCTTTTTTTCTACTTTTTAGTATTTTAACTGTTGTTAAATTTGCTTGTTTATATATATATTCCATTCTCCCAAGTCCCTTGAGCAAAACTTGGTGTCTGATCAAATGGTTTTGGCCAGAAAAACCAAATGAAGACTTGCTCCACCCAAGCGACTTAACACTGAATGGACAGCCTTCAAAATGAATGAAACAGGCCCAGCAGGAGCAACTGTACAATGTACAATTTACACATCATACCCAGCAATTTATTAATCATTTTTATGGACTGTCACAATCCTAAAGGACTCTTGGTAGTTCACAAGTATAATATGATTAGTTTTCATGTCACCTGTATAAACCAGGCATCATGGCTTGTAAACTATGGTCTCAGTGTATTGTATAAATTCCATTATTCAATAAACTATGACTCTGCATGAGACGGCAAGCCAACTCATTCCAGCAAAACTTGTAATCATATATATTTATTATCCTCTTTGAACAATGAAGCTTGGACCGCAAAGCTGGCTTCAGACTTTCCTTATTTATAAAAGATATAGAGTAACTTTCTAAAAATAAGTCCATCATTGTTTATAAAACAGGTGTTAAATTACATTGTTTAATATTCAAGAGTATAGGAAGACACAGAATAGAGAAACAGAATGCCAAACATCCACATTAACAATGTCAGTTTGGCATCTGTTATGTTTCTACAAATTTAAAATACTACGGTATTAATTCAAATCTTTACTCTGGTCAGACCAGTATAGAATTTAGAACTACAACCGTTTCAGTAATAATGAAACTTTTGAGATATAAAAAAAATACTGAAAAGCTAGGATTACTCAGTTTAATTTTATATCACTATACATGTTCCTTTGAACTATATATCAACATCAGAGCTTTGATTCTCACAGAGGAAGCAACCTGGATCTTGATTAAACCATTTAAAGCTCTGGGTCCTCCATATGAATAGCATCCTTCTTTTCCACAGGGTGGAATATTTAATCTACCCCTATATTGTTTGTTAGATTTATAACTTGTCTTTCAATCAGGAACTCAACATGGCATAAACAGTTTTTCCTCTTCTCATTTTTCCCCACTAATTACTCTGTAAGGAGTGAGCTAGGAGAATATGACATGACAAAATCACCAATAAGTTTCCATGGCTAAGGATGCACTTCAAGCTCAATTTCCCCACTCCTAGCCAGATAACAACTTGCTACTATCAACTTAAGTCTACTCAGAGGATCTCCTCATGATGAGTCCTGTCTAAGTGAGGGTTGTTGTCCTACAAAGAATTTGCATGCAGATAGATATTCATGTACAGATTTTTTTCATATTTTCTATTGAATTAGTGGAATAACTAATATCTGCTGATATTATACTATTCTTTTCATTATTGTGTGGCCTTATCATTGTTTTAACTGAAAACATATACAGAAATCAGCTATCCAACCTATGTTTTGAAGCAAATTACTAATCATTTCCATTGTAAGTTGGATCTACAGAAGCAGCAGATAGCAGAGAAAATTCTACAGATGACACAAGACTTTTAATAAAGTTTCAGAAAACTCTTCACTGTTACAATAATCCTGCTCACCGAACAGAAAAAGTCTGGAAAAATTTTCCCCTAGCTTACTGTCCCTCCAATGTACGATTACAGCTCCCAGAATTCTCCTACCAGTTAGCTCCAAAGATTATTATTTCAAGGTTCCAAGTTTGGTACCCACCAGTTACTCTAAGAAAAATTATTTAACAGAACGATTGTTAGAATCATAGTTAGAGAAAGTCTGTTACTAACTCCTGTTCATTTTATAATAAACCCTCTACACTTGTTATCCCTTCCATTTTACTCAAAATTGAAAAAGGGAGAAAAGAAAGCACCTAGAGAAGCTAGTACTCTCTTCTCTACAACTATGAGCATTTCAAGTAAGGGATTAATCTGCCAGTTACGCGCTCCATGTGACATAGCACTACATTCTCACAGTTCAAACCAGGTGGATCTCTTTCTCTCCCGTGGAGAATCTCCTGAATACACGACAGTTCCAAGAGTTTAAACGGAAGAAAGTGTTGCCCTTATTCCTCCCTTCTCCTACTCGGAGAAGAATACTCTCAGATAACACGGGAATGGTCCAAACAATCCCGTTGCTTCCTGCAATCTGCAAGTGATAGAGCCCGAAACAATGTCGAGATTCTACCGCCTCCTTCGGCTCTCCTTATTAGCGCAGGTCGATCACCCAGCGAGCCTGAAGATCAGGCGTCATTTGTGAACCCCAGGATCCCAGGAGCCATGCCCCAGTAGCCCCCAAAGTTATTTATTAATTAGTTATTTTAATTCATTAGCCGGCCAACTCCAATGGACTTCCCTGTCCAGTATCCCTTCCCCCCCCCACTCCCTCCGCCCGCTGCGTGTACACTACAGGCCCCGACCAAGGCAAGGAGCGAACCGGCGAACCCATCCAGATACAGAACGTAGGAACGCGGTGGAGCCTTAGGGGAAACTCCCCGTTTTGCAAACCCCCCATTCCGCGAGACTTTCCGTTAAACCCGACAGACGGCGTCCCTTACCGTCGCTACCACGTGAACCTTATATGACTGTATCGTTAATGATATATTACCACCGCGAGGATGGGGAGAGCCGCCGTCTACCGCCTGTGGGAAAATCCTCCCAAGCCGTTCCCCTCCGCGTTAACACCAAGAGCCACGGCCAAGACGCACGTGGAAACCGATCAACTCCGCAGCCTCGAAAGATAAGGGGGTGTATCGCGAAAACGGAGCAGGCGAAAGCCTAATGGGCGGGAAACGGTGTAACAATTGCAGCGTGGGGCAGCCAAACCGACCTGTACAAGGAGCGATTGCTTCCTCCACACGCTTCTTCGAGCGGCAGGCCTCGGCGGCGGTTAAGGCTCCTACCTTTAAACGCCGATCTTTCCTCGCCGGCCAGCCCAGCAGCCAGTGCGGCAGTAACCACACCTCCTTCCCGTCCGGACCCACGCGGGTTGAGTTTCATCTCCGCCTTTACTTCTTTCTGGAGGACTCGGCGCCCTCGGGGAAGGGGGGGGGGCAGAGAACGTGCGAGCGAACGCAGATTCGAATCTTCCGCTCCCCGGATTCGCTGCTCGAAGAATTCTGCCGGAATTATTCTCGCCGCTGGCGGGATTTTTGAAAAGGCTGGCATTCCTTGAAGAAGGAATGGAGAGAGGGAAACTTCACCTATCTTAATGTCTATGGAGATTCTCAGCCATCCAATGGTCACGGTTGTCCCAAAGGTGCTTTTTTCGAGAGGCAACTGGACTTTCTTTGTTGTTTTTTTCCTTGAAGATTGTTAAGCAAATCACTGCACTTATTAAGTGAATCGTTTTACAAACCCAGTAGATACCACTTTAAAATGAAAATATCTGCAAAAATAATTATAACAATAGAAAATATTTTTTCTGTCAAAAATTTTGTCTGAAAATGATAGCATCCTTCAGCTTGGATGATCCCATGAGAAATACAGGTTGTCCTCAACTTACAAGAGTTTGTTCAGTGACCGTTCAAAGTTACAAAGTCACTGGGAAAAGTAACTTATGATTTTCACACTTACAACCTTTGCAGCAAGATGTGAACAAAATTTGGAAGCTTGGCAACTGGTTCATATTTATGACCATTGCAGTGTCCCGGAGTCATGTGATGCCATTTTGCAACCACCTGACAAACTCAATGGGGAAGCCAGATTCACTTAACAACTGTGTTACTAACTTAATAACAGAAGTGATTCACTTAACAAATGTAGGAAGAAAGGTTGTAAAATGAGGCAAAATTCACTTAACAAATGTCTCACTTATCAACATAAATTTTGGGTTCAATTGTGATCATAAATCAAGGACTACCTGTATTAAACAAGAATTCTTTTCCAGGCAGAACTGAAAATGTGACGTAATTCTAAAACTAGAGTACTTTGATATACTGTCCATATTCATATTTTATTATGTGATTAATAGCAACACATAAATCATACAAAGTTTGTTTTGGTTTATTACAATCAAAAATCAATACAAATTGTACTGTACTGTACAAAATACAAATTAAAACAAATAAACATCCTTAGTATAAATTAAACCCCTAACATCTTCTTGTGTAGAAAGCAAGGCAGCAAAATTTTGCAACTGTATAAAATTTCATCTTTCATATCAGCCAGTAGCAAAGGAGGCAGATAATATACAAGAATCCGCATAACACGTGCTAAATGTGCCTACCTGTAATAAAGGTAGAATATTAAGACATGGTTAACTGACCCCATCTCTTCAGACCCCATGAAGAAAGACTTTCTGAAAAAGGAAGGCCTGTGTATTGGTCCTGTAAACTGCTGAAGGCATCAAAACACACTAATGTGCATGCCCTCTTCTTTTTGGCATGAGCAACTCAATATAGACAGTTTGCCAAATTATTAGCTTATCTAAATTGCCTATGATTAAGACCTTTTTATAAGTCTTTCAGTCTGCAATGTCCCATAGCTACTGTTGAACAGTTTTCCTTGCTTCCAAAAGTCCAACAGTAGTAAAAGTTGGTAAGTGTAGGCCTATACTAACCATCTTCTCCCTGCGTCATATAACCAATTTAGAGAATCAGAGGGATAAGGCCAGATTGTAGATATTTCAATCTGAGGTAGTACTGTATGTGACTTTCACTAACTAAACCGGAGTCTCCATTGTTAGCAAACCGAATCCTGATCATACGCCAACACTGCAGGTACCCCTAGGCACTCCCAAAATAGCATGCAACAACTGAGTTTGAATTAATTCCAAAGGGTGATAATCTTTACGGTTGTAGAGTTGTGCACCAATGGAGATGGAGTAGATCAAGTGCTTGATTTGATTGTGTTGTTGTAAGCTTCCCGGAGTCAGCTATGTGTGAGTTGGGTAGCTATATAAATTTGTTTAATAAATAAATAAATAATAACTTACCATTTGGACAAATAATAGGCCTTTCAAACTGAATTTGGTACCCTTAAAATAACATATCAGAAAAAAAATTTCCTATATCCTCAGGAGGGGCTAAATTGGCTTAAAGGAGGGTAGAATAATTTGGCCCCATCCTACTATTGAAGTCTCATCCTAAATAACACAAGCATATGAAAACCTTAGTAAAATAATCAGTAACATCTACATTGGCTGAGATTTAGCTTGATAACTAATTGGCGGTATTGAGGGGCAAGTAGATATTTACTACTTATTTCCCTTAAGTTTAAGAGGCAGGATAAGGCAAAATGTTCACAGGGGAACAGCTTGTATATCTTCACATCTATATTTAAAGCAACAAAAGAAGCCAGTTCCCCCACCCCACACACAGGACTTCCCCTTGTGTTCTTTAGTGCTCTTTTAGCATTGGTGTACAATCACAGGTCATAAATCAATCCATATCTCCTTCATCACATAGCTTGTAATATCAGAATTTCAAAGGATTTAATGTAACTCAAGAATGGGGCAATTAAATGTGTTTCTTGGATATATATATATTTTTAATGTATGTTATCGTTCCGAGTTTAAATTGAGCAGGGTTGCATAGTGTTAAGTAGGGTAGATTAGCCATTCCTAAGTAGGTGCCATCCAGGAGTGACATACTTTAAGAACCCACAACCACAGAGTAGAGATTATAAATGTTGTGCATCACCCCCAGAAAGGACCAGGCTGAGAAAGGCTGTGTTTCTACAAAAAGGTACTGAGCTGCAGAAAAAGAACAATAGCAGCTTTTCCTCAGAAAGGATAACCCCTAGAACATCATGCCCCTCAAGGCGAGATTGGCACCCACCATTTTGGCCTTCCGAAAGAATCTGAAGACCTGGCTCTGCCAACTGGCTTGAGGCCCCAATGGGGGCATGTCATTCCAGAGTTAGTGTGCATCTTGCTCTGCCTCTTTGTCAATTTTAAATCAAATTTAATGTTACTATTTATTGTTTTAATGTTTTATATTGGTGTTTCATTGATTGATTGTAAGTCACCTAGAATCGCCTTTGATGACAAGGACGGCAATAAATATTTAGCAGTTTTTGAATCTGACACATAAGAATTGTAATATATGGGTCACTTGTAAAGCAGAGCGAATTAGTAATATTAATTAAATTGAACTGTGATGTTACTTATCTTCTAACCTGTAACTACTGAGCTACTGAAAGACATTTTTGTTTCCTGAAGGCAAATTCTTGTGGTATGTGATGGCTTATGTTGTAGTTCCAGTCATAGAAGTGACATTTTCCTCATCATATACAGTGTATACGCATACACAACCATGGGAACGCATAGCACTAGGAAGATTCCCCACAATTTCCCATTTATTACTTTCAGGATCATATTTCTCAATGTTCTGCAGGTATGACCCTCTAGAAGAGGAATAGCCTCCTGTCACATAGATACATCCATTCATGACGACTGCACTGCCTTCCATCCTTCTTTCTATCATATCAGCCTTTTGAGTCCACACATTTTGCTCAGGATCGTAACAATCTGTGATTGTCGTCTGACCGCCCACAAGATACAGCTTGTTTTCCAATGCAATGGAACATAATCCATACTCTACAGCAAAACAGATGAATTATTAACATTGTCCATTATATTTTGAAGAATAAAAAAAAAAGAAAGGAGGCCTACCAATTGACAGAAGTAGAATCTTCATCTAAACGTTCTAATTTGGTTCTCTGTTGATTTCAAGAATTTTGGATTTAGATTATGATTTGTAGCCACATTTTGCTTAACTGAGATAAGGAAATTTATTTATTTACTTATAGATATATTCTTCAGAAAAGGGCTTCCTCAGCATCGTACAGGAAAATCACGAATAACAGGTGTTATTGCAAAGAAGTTGAACATTGTAATTGGTGAGGGCATGAAAAAAATGAAACATCAGTACAAATGCTACAAAATAAAGAATAAAAAAGGAAATAAACAGAAAAAGCAAGTTGGGAATCTACATATACGGTGGTAATGAGAAATTCTAACAATTTAAATATGGATATTTATTTACTCTGTTTGTATCCTGCCACACTCCAAGGACACATAGTGATTTACAACATCATAACACAGCCAAACGTGTTACGAAAACAAAAGTAAAAAATCACAGGTTATCAATATTATTAAAATATTAAAATAATCAACCCCAAATCACAGAAATGTTATGCGGCATCCCAAATGACCTAAATCTTAACTTACATTTAAAATTCTTCTAAACATCTCTCCTGAATACTTAAAAAAAGGGTGTCATATGTTCTTGGTGCTACAGTTGGAAGCATTGATTTCTAGCAAGTCCTGAATATTATGTGAGGGAAGAATTCTCAAAGTACCCGCACAGAACTCATGAATTAAAAAAGTAAATTTCAGATGGAGTGGAAATTCTGTAGGTTGCTAGGTCAAAGCCATATAAGGCTTTATTGGTCAAAACTAACATTTTGAACTGTACTCAGTAGCCTTTCAGCATTACCGTAAGGGTTGAAAAGCAGATTTCACATAATAATATGTGGATGGCTGCATTCTGTATCTGTGGAAACTTTTAGGTAATCCTCAGAGCAGTCCCATGGAGAACACATTGCAAAAATCTAGACAAGAGATGATGAGGACACTAGTAACTGTCATCAGGACTTTTCTCCAAGATTTGCAACCGGTATACCAGTTGAATCTGGACAGCTTCCCCTTGAAAAATACCAGAAAGGTGTCCCTTTCAGAATTATTTGCATGTTAGCAAGGAAGAAGACCCCCACAGCTGAACTGTACACTTTCCTAATGGTCAGGAGATGTTAATTCTTGAGGCTTGAGTCGCCATGGGCTTTTGAAAGAGAACAAGGTATGAGAGTCAAAGCTAATAATGATCATGTCGCCAGTACTGTATGTTAGTTTTTTTGTGCAGGGGCCAAACTGATGTACAGTAGTTATAATTCATCTTACAGAATAAGAAACAAAAAAGAAAGGTTTTTAATTGTATTTTAAGTGTAAGCCACCAGAGACATCCTGGACTCAGGTGACTTTTAAAGCTAATAAGTAGTGAGTAAGTAAATAAATAAATGGATTGACTAGAATGGGAAGAATTTTTCACTATAATTGGGGGGGTGTTCTGTGTGGATACTAGACAGCCATATGTCCTGGACTTTAATTAACTTTAATTGACTAGGAATTGGACTCAATTATCTAAATGTCCTTTTCCTTCTCTGTGACTCATATGTAAATACTTTCAATGGGAGAACAGGTCTACAGTATTTATTTAAATTGTTTTGTGGAAGCAAAACTTACCTGGGTACGAACTTGTGGTGATTATACTCCATTCATTAATATCTGAATTATATGTTTGAATTTTATCATAAGTGCAGCTTCCCCGATAACCATAATGGCCTCCGGTGACATAGATGACTTCATTCAGGACGCAGGCAGTGGCATTTCCAACACCTATATAGTAATACTAAATTTGTAAAAGGCTTCTAAAAAGAGATAAATAATATTCAGCACAATTTCCATCAACAGGCCATTAATGTGATACATGCACACAGCTAATAAGATAATACACACACAAATGTGTCCATCATCCAACATGTCCACCCTTTATGATAAGTAATATTGTGCAAAGCACAGAAAAAGAGTAAAAAAGTAGTAAGTCAAATAAATTAAAAAGATAGGAAAAGGACTAAGAACTAACTCTAGTTAACATGGACACAACTCCCCATATCTTTCTCTACTTGCCAACCAGCCTTATGTCCACTACATCCAAACATACATCCGTACATTTTCATTCATTCTTCTATACAGTTACTTTTACTTTCAATATTTACTCTTTGCAACTAACCACTACACATTGCCCATCTTCCAGCATTTGTGCATCTTAAAATATCTTATTTTTAGTAAACATTCTATCATGGTATACTAATTCTACTTGCTCACGTTTTCTTTCTTTCTTTCTTTCTTTCTTTCTTTCTTTTTTTATCTGTCTCTTTCTCTCTCTCTCTCTCTCTCTCGCTTTGTGGGTGTGTGTGTGTGTGTCTCTCTGTGTGTGTGTGTGTGTGTGTGTGTGTGTGTGTGTGTTCCCTATTCCCTAAGCATTCTATTTATTCCCACACATGCATTATAGGTACGGTAGTCCTCACTTAATGATCGTAACTGGGACCAGCAACTCCATCACTAAGTGAAGCGATTCAAGTAGAATATCATGTGACAATCCCAATTGGGATTGTTAAGCAGAGAATCGCCTGCAGTCATTAAGTGTGACATCTTGTGACCATGACTTGCAACCTCCCACTGACTTCCCCATTGACTTCGTTTGTCAGAAGGTGTCTGGGAAGGTTGCAAATGGTGACCACATGACCATCAGGGCTACCAGTATTTCCATCATAGGCTGTGCTTACAGCAACAGCATATAGCAATTGACTTAAAACTCCATATTTGTGCAAAACATTCCACAATTCAAGCCTATTCTTTTATCATGTGCTTTACCTCAATCAACAAACATAATAAGTTCCCTTTATCTCAACTATACATTTCTTAATAACCCACTGAAGAAAAAAAAAAGATCTACATACCACTGCCATAAAATTACACTGAATTTCACATTAATATTAAAAATTACAAACTTTTAAGCAATCTTAAACATCTAAAAAGGGCAGCTGGATATATCAGTATAGCTACCCTAATGCAATAAACTGTATTTTTACCTGGTTTACATTGAACATTTTGGATTGTATAACTTCTGAACCTGGACTGATTTTATTGTCAATTATTATATTTACACATCATAAATTGGCAATTTTAATTTTAATTTGTTGAGAAAGAAGCTGAAACTGCAAATGATTTAATATTTTCACTAACAAAGCTATTTTTATTGGTTTCATATATATTTCAATCACCAAAAACAAGCGTAATAAAAATTAACTAGTGTAAAAATTCACTAACAAATGCTGTTTTTATTGAAATGAACCTTGTATCAATAATTAGATTACACTAGGTGTGAACGGTTCTGCAATAATCATACACAGTTACAATAATCTGTACTGTAAAACATTAATCTACTGTTTTAATTGGTGTAAAACAATGTTTTTATTAGACTTCCTTTTTTTTTTTTTTAGTAATGTATGTCTTATCCCACTCTGGTGCAGAGCTAGGTATCTTGGCAATCACCTGAAGATGTAACTGCAGTTTACTTGGCAAGGTTTTTCAGAAGTGGTTTGCCCTTGTCTCCTTCCCAGGGCTCAGAGAAAGTGACTGGTCCATGGTCACCCAATTGGCTTTGTAGGTAGGACTAGAACTCAGTCTCCTGCTTGCTGCCTAAATGACTTCACCACACTGGCTCTCATGGGAGAAATACTGTATAACTGATAAAAACAATGACCATTTAAGCACAAAGCTACACTAAACATAACTGATTTATGATTAAGCATATTATTTAAATGCAATGATATTAACCTAGGCAAACAGGCAAATCTTAAGCAAGTGCCAGCCTCTGCATGGGATATGATTAACAGTGGATCAAGAACTGGATGTGGTAACTGTCTCCATATCCCTTAGAAGATAGATGATATCAAAGGTGAGATCTCTGAGAAGGGGATCAGGTGTGTGTGTGTGTGTGTGTGTGTATACATACACATACATATATACATACATATATATATACATATATACACATACACATTATACATAATATATATATATATATAAAAAGAATTTAAGCAATTGAAACATTAATTAATGTTTTGGAATGGAGCTCCTGAGCATAGTCAGAGGGTAAGTTTTTAGAACTACTAAGTTTTCCTGTTGCATAGAAATCTGATCACTTATCTTTGTCTTTTCTCTGTAATCAATCATATTTTTAACATGCCTGTATTGCTTAATTATAAATACAGCCTATTGTCTTTGTATCAGGGTCTCGCCATGGGATGTTACTGAACATATCCAAGTGTACTTAAGCTGGCTTTATAAATCCATCATAAAGTGTTTGGAGATTGAATTACTCTTCAAAGTCCTCCTTTGGTAGATCAAACAAACTTTATCTTGAGAAGGGAGAGAAAACTTGTCAGTCAAAAAGTTCACATGTATAGGTTTTTCTCTAACAATTGCATATTGCCCAGAATCATGAGATAGATGGATAGGCAGGCAGGCAGGCAGGCAGGCAGGCAGGCAGGCAGGCAGGCAGGCAGGCAGACAAAATGTAGAAAGACAAAGCTTCTTGCTCTCCCTACTAGAAATACTCTTGTCCCTTGAGAATTAACTACTGTAAAAATGCTAGGAAATTGGAAAGGATACCGTCTGTCTTATCATACTTGATGTGACATCCATTTTCTGAGGTTGTTCACATCATTTTCAAAATGCCAAGTGTGGTCACTGATCCCAAATGATAGAGCCACCTACTCTAACCAGACCTTAATGTCCTATTAGTACCTACCCAAAGCAGCCCAAAATAGAAGTGGGAAACAATGCAGTTTCATTTAAAAAGTACATGCAGGACTCAATTAACAAGTTATGCAGCAAGTCGATTACCTTTAATCATGTTTGCAATTGGGAACCATTTCTTTCTTAAAGGATCATAGAATTCCGCTTCTTCAGCCGGAGCCCCTTTTCGATAACCTCCCAGAGTATAGATACAGCCACTTAAGGTAACTGCACAGTGGTAGTATTTTGCATTAAGCATGGGACGACCTTCAGTCCATTCATCAGTTTCAAAATTGTATATCCACATTAAATCAAGGGCTTCTATATTGTCTGTTCTGTAACCTCCAGTCACGTAAACATTGGGTCCCAGGCTTGTGACTGCATAACTTTCTCGTGTGTGATCTGGCATATCTGTTCCCTGGACCCAAACATTGTTTACTGAATCCCATATATGCACTTCGGACAAAGGGTGCCAGTAATAGCCCCCAATCACATACATAATAGTGGTAGATCTTTTTGTAACTGCTCTTGGCTTGGGGCCCAATACACTACGTATTAGAGATCTGATTTTATTTTCCTTTAACTGGCATGTCTTGTACAAGCTGAGGGCTGATTTCAAGTACATTTCATCAAAATCAATTTCAAGGCACCTCAACAGATCATAAATGTATTCGATCCTGCTGTCCACCTCATAGGCAATCCACTTGGCAATGGGCTCTATCATTGCTTCTTCTTTCCATATATCAAGATTCTTTCTGGAGAGAATGAACTGGAGTTTCTTGTTGCTAATCTCTAGAAATTCTTCCCGTCTCCA
This sequence comes from Thermophis baileyi, assembly GCA_003457575.1. Classification (NCBI taxonomy): domain Eukaryota; kingdom Metazoa; phylum Chordata; class Lepidosauria; order Squamata; family Dipsadidae; genus Thermophis; species Thermophis baileyi. The sequence goes on along the minus strand of QLTV01001483.1, from coordinate 4,146,834 downwards.
CACTTCTTCAAATCTGGACAATACTATCCTTCTGGATTCCTTCTCCAGCTCTGAACAGACATGGAATTCTGCAAAGGAGTGCATCCCTAAACAGTTGTCAAGGTCTAAATGTCTGATGAGAAACTGCTCACAGGCTTTTTTGACGGAAGCAAACTGAAGATGATCAGCAGCTTGAAGGAGGCTTTGAACATTTTGTTTTGTTATCTGGATCTCTGATGTGTACGTGTACATCACCAGGGATTCTAGTATTGTAGGATTGAACAAAGAAAGATGAATCTGATCCTTTGACTTTTCTTTCATATCAGAGGTAAACATGGCTTTGAAATAGTTGCTACAAGCAGCTAGTACAGCTTTATGGCAATGGAATAGCACACCCGGTGCACACTGAAGGGTAATATCAGTGAATAACCCTTCAAGATAGAATGTCCTGAACGCATCCAAAAACTCTATAGGATGAGAGAGGTCTTTGTATCTATAGGTATATTCCCCCTGCTCAGTCAGTGCCATCACTGGAATAAAATATCAGAAACAACACGGCAGTGAGGTTCATGTACTCATTCCTATCAGTGTCCATTCAGATATAAGGGTTTCTGATTTTAATGGTAGAATCTTTTTGCAAATAATTTACCTCTAATGCTCACATAAAGATAACAATTTTAAAAACCCAGCATATCAGATCAAGAAACACATCAGGTAAGAAAGAAAATGCAAAGCCACCAACAGAAATATATTCCCTTACAATAAAAACATCCAGAAATAATTAGTTTTAAGTTATTAAGCTTTACTGGTCTCAGCTCTTCAAAGGTCTCCACTGCCTCAAACAACTGGAACCTTCTTTCTTACTCTCCCAAGCAGTACCTCATCTGCTCCAGAATTTGATGCCAGAATCAAATTATCTTCCAATCAGGCTCACATTTTCAATGACTAGTCTCCATAACTTACTTAAATGAAGCCTGCAGGACTGGAGAAAAGAACAGTCCTCTTATTTGTTAATAGTAAGAATTCTACACAGATCACATATGTGCATACTATATTTTACACATACATGATCTGTGCAAATTTCTTATTATAAACAATACACATATATGTGAGCAAGAATCTTTCAAACATTACAAATGTACAAATGAATTCGATTTAAATTTTGCAAACCAAGATACGGTGATCCTATTTAAATCCCTCTGAACAGAACAATAAAAAGATATAAATCCCACTTAGTTGGACTTAATGTATTAGTAAAAATTGTTCATAATTTTGTTAAAACACACTATTATCAGATCTAGGAATGCTAAGAATGTAAAATCACTTTAATTTTGAGTTCCAGACAAAAAGTGTATTTTCTATTTTTATCATTGTCAACCTATTTTATTTGCTCATTTTAATCACCGCTATTCATTCAATTATTCTTCCACAAACCTCGAGGTAATATATAGCAATATAAGGGGTTCTAATGCTACTATTTAAAATACATGATAAAAGGGGTTGTAAAACCAACAATTAATCAGGCAAGACTGTGAAAACAAATTAACCCTTCCATCCTATGTATATTTAACTATGGCATTTACCTAGGCGTAGATAACCATGTACGTCCAGTCCAGTTTACTTTTGGGTAAACAGGCGCGTAACTGTGCTGTTTCTTAGGGGTAACAATATATTCTCATGCCTCTCAAAACTAAGCCCCGTTGACTTCAATAGCCTTATTTTCAGGAAAGGGGATATAAAGCTAGATCATGCGGCACATCGCTAATCCCACAGGGGATTTCTCCCAACACAAACACAATGCAACCTCTTTGTGGGTAATTAAGAGATTTTCGAGAGCAGAAAAGCAACATTTGGAACTTTTTAACTATCCCAAAAGCGGCATGAACAATAAACCGGCAGCAGTTAAGAACAAAACGCCATCAACCGAGTTTTCCGTCATTTCGCGGGGCGATGTTGCCTTGGGAAATAGAAAGCCGACGTACTTAATCCGAAATGATTAAAAAAAAAATCCCTCTTTTTAAAAAAAGGCTTCTATACAGCTGTGGTCGCCCGGCATAGCGCACCACCAAGTCGCCAGCCAGTTCTATGGCTCGTCTCGAGCCATCCTAGAAACTAGAATTCACCCTAATAATAAGGCTAACCACGGTTAGCCTTACCCTGGCAATGCTGGAATCCCATTCGAAAAACAGTCCAGTCAGCCGCAGGTCCTCGTTTCTTCGGCGGCTGTCATTTATGTCGGACAAATTCTCGATAGGTTTTATCCAAAGCGTCGTCGTTCGGCCACCCCGCATTTGCTAAAGACTCACCCACCTGCTCTCCAAATTGGGTGACAGGCAGAGGCAGAGCTGGGCTCGAACAAGGGAAGGAGAGGCTTTCAAAAATCTGAGCACGAAGGGGAGGGGGAAAGAGGAGGACCGTGGCACTAAAAGACAAATTGCCCGAAGCGAAACCCCCCACGGGGCTAGGGTCGGTCGTGGGGCATTGTGGGAGCGTCTTCCTAGCCGCTCGGCACCCTTGTCAATTTTTTCCCCGGCGCGTGGAAATGAAAGGGGAAAAGCCTATTAAACGGGGTACCGGGGGCCAGGAGGCGCAAAGCCCGTGTTCGTTTTGTTCCCCCCCCCCCCGCGCCTTGCTCCGTTCCCGCCCAACCCGGTCCGCCAAATCGAGGCGCGCTTTGGAACAAAAGGGGAATAAAATTCGAGCGGGGCTTTGGAGCAGGTTGCAAACTTTGAGGGAAGCGGCTTGGCCGCGCGCGCGCTTCGGCAAGGCTCGGCTGCAACCCGCTTATTCCTATTCTGAGAAGTGAGGGGAAAAAAAGAGGCGCAGGATGAACCCCGCTAGCAAGTCCCTCCGCGAATCTTTCTCGGAGAGGGAAGGGAGGAACGGCTCGTCTGCCCCGTTGACTATCTTTAGAAGAAATTCGCTGCTGTAGGCTATAGAAGGAACAGATGGAGAGCCGAGTTCCTATTTTGGTGCCTCAGCTGGCTCGCCGCCTTCTCCTCGTCCGGCCAGGCCCCTCTGTTCCCAACAAGGCCATCCTCAGCTTCTGCCGTTCAGCTCCCCTCCCTCTCATCCCCAGAGAAAGCTTTGCCTGCTGCTTCTGGGCCTCGGGGGAGGGGGGGGGAAGGCAAGGGTTGCCGTAAAAGCGTCTGTTGGGCTGCGAATGGTGGCCGTTTTCCTTCCAGGGTCTAAAGTGGAAACAATAGCTTTGCATATCCAGAGCTCAGCAGGGTGCTGGGGAACACACATGGGGTATAAAATTGTTCCATCTCTCCCTGCCCAGCCACTCCCAGAGATGCTACCCAAGCTGTGATAGCAACTTGCTGGTTATAAAGCCTTTCTAAATACCGGTAGTTCTTGGTCAGTTTGGGTAGGCAGTGATTAAGGCATCAGGCTAGAAACTGGGAGAGTGCTAGTTCTAGTCTTGCCTTCAGCACAAAACCGGCTGCATGACCTGGGCCAGTCACTCTCGGCTATAGAGAGGAGGTAATGGAGAACTACTTCTGAAAAATCTTGCCAAGAAAACTGCAAGGAATACGGGTAGTCCTCGACTTACAACAGTTCGTTTAGTGGCCGTTCAAAGTTACGGCACTGAAAAAAGGAACCTATGTCCATTTTTCACACTTATGACTGTTGTAGCCTCCCCATAGTCACATGATTTTACATTCGGATGCTTGACAACTGACTCACATTTATGACGATTGCAGTGTCCCAGAGTCATGTGATCTCCTTTTGCAACCTTCTGACTAGCAAAGTCAATGGGAAAACCAGATTCACATAACAACCATGTTACTAATTTAACAACTGCAGTGATTCACTTAACAAATGTGGCAAGAAAAATCGTAAAACGGGGCAAAACTCAATACATTTCTCACTTAACATAAATTTTGGACTCAATTGTGGTCGTAAGTTGAGGACTACCTGTAGCCCAGGCAATGGCCTGGATCAAGACTGACTTGAAGCCATCACCACCCCCAGTTGCCTCCTTTCATGATAAGTAGAGTCTGTCAACCAAGAATAAAGGACATTATTCATTGTTTTTCTAGTTTTCCTATCTAAGGAAGACTATGGCCCACACACATCATAGATGAATATATAGCCCTGATGAAATGTAAAAAAAAAAAAAAAAGCGGGGCAATGTAGTTTACAAAATTGAGTATATTGCTGAAAAGCCCCGATTCTTGCCATTCTTTTTGGAAAAGAAAATAATTGAAAAATTTACAAGCAATATACAGTGTTGTAGAGATATTATTTTCCACAGAATCCACATTTTTAAATTTTTAAAATTATAATAAAAAAGAATAAAGAAAAAAAGAGAAACAGATACTTTTTTTCTCTTTGACATTGTATGTATCTTCACCATCATCAGAATCTATAATTCTTGAAAAATTCCAAATACTGGAAATACTGGAAAGAATGTTAAGAGTTAAATTTGGGACAAACCTATGGCAACTGTCTATGGAGATTCTCAGTCATTTTCCTAGGAAAAACAAAATCCAGTTGCCTTTTGAAAAAGCACCTTTGGGTTGAGACTTGTTTCAGGAATCCCCAAGAAATCATATAACACATCCAAGGAAATAATCACTGTTGAATTTTGTTCTGAATAACTGTTATATCAAATTCTTCCATTTTTTTCTGCTGATCCTACTAGAGGGCATATTTCAGGTCCCCTCTATTAAACAATGTCATCTTGTTGGAAACATGCCTTTTCTCTGACAGCGCCCACCTTCTGGAACAACATATTCATAGAGATCTGGTTGGTCCCAACTCCCAACCCTGTTAGCCCTTCATAAGGTTCTCAAGACCTGGCTGTTTCCTCAGACGTTTGGATCAGACGATTAGGAAAGCACTGTTGTTGATAATGAGTTTAAGATCAGAATGTATTATTTCCTTCAAGAGTTATGAGGTATCATTTTATAACTGCTGGTTTTTAACCTTTTACACCACCCAGTTGCTGCTCTGAGATGGGGCAGCCATATGAATTATTTCAATAATAAATAGCAGAACTGTGATAGTCCGATTATAAATCAGCCTAAAATGGATGCACAATGGTTGAAAGCACAAGCTATAATCCATGGGCCAAGGTAATTGTTCAAATCAGCATTCACATTTATCAAATAAGCAGATATTTGGACCATATAATAGGGTCCTCATCTATATTGGAAGGAGTGCAATATAAGCTTCATTAAAACTAGGGGAGAAGAATTTGTTAGAAAAAGCTTTAATATATAGTATATGCCCAACAGAGGAAGAAATAGAAAACCAATGTTCTTTTTATACTAATCAACTAAACATCTGTTAGGTCCAATATAGCATGTTGTTTCTGTTGATTTATATAATCACTATATTCTACAGTTAAGGCAAAATATTTAACAGGTAGTTTCAGTAATAAAATATTTAATTATCTTTATAAGCATACATCTTAAATAAAAACTACAAATGGGATAAATTAATCGTTATTTTAAATAGTACACATATTCCAAAAGTTTTAGTAGGCACATAGTATTTCAAAGAATAACAAGTGAAATACGGATTTCTAAGCAAATTCATTGTTCACTATATCAAATGTACTCAGTATCTGAATTTTAGCAGATAGTTAAATAACCTACTCATTAAGACCAACATAAATTAATATCTGAGAGCCAGCTAATATTGAGCTAATTTTTTTATCTTCTCCTTTCATTAATTTTAAACTAAAAAAATACATTATCCATATATACAATTCCACATATTAAACCAATTTTCACACATTCACTTTTCGCAAAGGCTAAAAAGACCAACACAAAACTGCTTATCAATTTATGCCCTTTTTCAAAACTTTCAGATATAACTTTCACATTAAGAGGAGTTTGGCAGCACATTTTCTAACTAACCAATTTTATTAAAAGGCATAGATTGTCATGAACTGAGTTTCAGCTTATGAAGGCTTATGCCTCTTAATAACATTTACTAGTTGAAAAAGACAATGTCATATTTTTTGCACATAGCCTAATACAGTCCTCCTGTTCCAACATTTTCATATTTGTAACAAAATTACATAAAAAGAAAGATTATACCTCACAGGTAATTAGCAAAGATAAATGTGGTGCCTTAGTAATAGATTGAAGCAGTGATTTTATCTTTGTGTCACTGACATAGTATACTCTTCATTTTACATAATCATTTTTTGTAAGGCTTCAGTTCTGTGTAGTTTACTTAGGAATAAATCCCACTGGCCTAGATTAGGGAATACTTCTTAGTAAACATGCACAGAATTGAACTGGATTCATATAAAGTATTTTGCTTATGAAAGGAAATACATCTCTCTGCACCATCTCATTTGCATTCTTATGGTTTATTTGCAGATAAAACCAACACTTCTATGAACAGTTAAATCAGATAGTATTAAACAGTATTCAGTATTGCCTACATTTATTTGTATTGGTGCATTACCTTTAACCAGATTGACTGATGTAAAATATATTTGTTAAATAGGAGAAAAATGGGTATGAGCTTATTTTTATTTATGCATTCTTTGTTTGATACTACGGTACTAAACTGCAACCAACAGTTGTACTGTAGTTGGTTACAAAAAATAATCTGGATCTCTATAGTTTTACAGGACTATGAGAGTGTTTATCAATTCTAAGAAATAATATTCTGCTATTTTTCTGAAAAGCAGCAAATGACGGCAATTATTTGAGCGGGATTTCCACTCACACAATGGGATTTGCTTCTATTTCCTCTTTATTGGTAAGAGCCAATTTGAATGTATAATAATGCCACAGGCCAAATGGATGCCCAATATATAATTAAACAGAACTTACCATCATATAGAACAGACCTTAATAGTTCATCTGAAATGACACAGATGACTATTACATTTAATAATAATTTTGGCATCTGCTTCATTAAATTATTCATCCTACTATATATATTGATTTTGTACAAGGAAAGGGAAGACAAAATGATGTAAATAAAATGTGATTTTTCTAATATCCATAAAGAAAGGGTTCTACTATGAGAAAGTCAAGACAGTAGCACCAATTTGCTGTTGTTAGGCTAAATGGGAAACTATTCTTTTATAAGCAATTCTAAGTAGGCAAGAATCTCAACACCAGAAGACCAAACAAGAACTGATGCTTCCAATGGAGCAAGATCCTGAGCTAATTGAGAAATCATTTTCTCCAAAATATACCCATGGCGTGGCATAACAACATCATTCTTTTTTAAACACATTACAGGACACAGATCATTCCCCCCGTCACCTATATATACAATTTGTGAGTATTTAACTCTTGATGTTAAATTGCTTTCTAAAAATTCTTGTAAAACTTTCCTCTTACACAAATTTATGGGGCACTTTGTACAATCATGGATATGATAATTCTGTACAGAAAGATAGCCAAAGCTATCAAAACTTGCAGGGTTTGTAAACACTTCATCAAACAGTTGAAAAACATTTGCTGCTTTTAAAATCCAGTCAATAAAGACAGTATTGGAATCTGATATAATTATGCAATCAAAAAAGCCTTTGTGTTTGCCAATAAAATCTAAAAGATTTATCATTCCTGAAGTAAATGGGATTGTTGTCATAGTCCTTTTCATATCTTCTTCTCTTACTCCATTATCTCCCAGATATCTAAAAATTCTGTCCATGTATTCCGTCCAGTGTCCCTTTTGATAGGAGTTTTTTATTTCATCAGGAAGTTTTGAACCCGGAGCACATTTAACAATCCAGGTATCACTGTTCTCATCTACAATTGTATGATCAAAATCAAAAACCAGTAGAAATCTCATTGTTGTTGGATATAAGTATAATCTGGAAATGAGAAAAATAGTTTAATTATGAATGAAATAAATCATTGATATATTTTTATTTGATAGCCTTAAAAAGAAAAATTTCAGCAAGAAAAATACTGAGACATATATAAATCATTCATGATACTTCTAAAATGCATTTGAATACTTCTCAAAATATAAGTTATCTTTCAAAGAGGGGAGAGACCAAGTTATATACCTGTGATGGCAAACCTATGGCACGCGTGCCACAGGTGGCACGCAGAGCCCTCTCTGCGGGCACGCCTACCGCCGGCCAGCTGGTTTTTGGGTCTCTGCTGCGCATGTGTGGGGCGCATGCGGGAAACGCATGCACATGCATGGGGGGCAGGGCGTGCGTGGGGGGGTCTCGCTCGCATGCGCGGGGGCAGGGCGCATGCGGGGGGTCGTGCATGCATGCGTGGAGGCAGGGGAGTGCGGGGGTTTGTGCGCACATGCACGGGGGGGTCGCACGCACATGCGTGGGGGGTTGTGCGCGCATTGCCTTATGGGTGTGTGTGCACGCGCTTTCGGCCCGCGGCAACAAAAAGGTTAGCCATCACTGCTATATACTGTTATACCAAATCAGTTTGTTGTGTCATCTGAACTGGGCAGCATTTACATGCAGCAAATCCTGGCATATGTTTCAGACACAATGTCCACATTATGTTTTTATATAATGTGTTAGCTATAAACAATGCAGGAAGTTAGGGCTACTCAAAGCATTTCAATTTTCATTTTAGTCCTCTGTATGTGATATTTATATTGATTTACCTTAACTAACAAAGAATATACAATAAACTGTAAAGTACTGGTAGTCTCACTTAATGACCAGTAGTTTAATAACCATTTGAAGTTATCATGACTCCCCAAAAGTTACTTATAACCCATCCTCGAAGTTAGGACTAACACGCACCCACACAAACACATCCACACCACGATCACGTGATTGCATTTTGGGCACTTGACAACTGGCTCACATTTATGACCAGTTGCACAGTTTCCAGCAAAAAAATGCCCATTTAGGAAAATGGATTCACTTATTGACCTTGTGGTTCATTTAACAACTATGGTGGCTCACTTTATGACCATTATGAAAATGGTTGTAAAATCAAGACAAGTCACATGATTTGCTTAACCATCACAGTAACTTATGGTCAAAATTCTGGGCTGAGTTGTCATTAAGTGAGGACTACCTATATATGGTAGCATATAAAGTAATCATTAGTCAAAACAAAAATTCAAAGACAGGATATTTGATTACATTATCAAGAAGTATAGAACTGACACAGATAATAAGAGAGATTTATATAGATGTGCAGTTTTTTAAAAAAAAAAATCAACCACAATATATCAATGATACTCACTGGATGATGTTTGAAACTTGTATTCATTGGACTAAATCAAATAGAGTGAATTTATCTCAGTTCTGCCAGAAAATGACTGCAAGCCACTTAACTATACAGAGACAGAGAGAAGAAAATGTATGTTCTTATTCTGATCTGGCTTGAATGAACCCATAAAGATACAGAGGTTTTCCCTGTGCATTTTACCAATAATCTTGGTAAAGAGACAAGTTTAGGCTTAAAGGTAAATTAGGCTAATATTAACCTGTGAGGTTTGTGGATAAACAAAGTACAAAGCTCACATTATTTCATGATTTAGAATACCACAATGTAATGAGATAACTGTATGCAATAAAGGGGACTCTATTATCAAACAAAAGCCAGATTCTAGACATAAGAATATAGTACATAGATTTTAGATATTTCAGAAACATCAACTCCTTGAATCCATTTGTAGCATGGGATTTTAAATGAAAGAGCTTAATAACTTTCCTCCAACCAGGTTTCATCCAAATATGTTGGAACAACAATGGATGTCAACTATTAGAGCTAGAAGACATTCATCATCACATTAACATGTAGCTGACTTTACAGTCTCATTGTATGGATTTTACCTTTTCAAAAACCTTGGCTAAAAGATAAGATTTGACTGAAAAGCTTCAACTGTCTTTGAAATTCACCAAACATGCCTGGACTCAATGACTCCCATATTCTGTCATGTAAATCACTTTGAAATACTGTAGCATACAAGATCAAAGCAAACCAGAAAAGAAATGTATGGGCAATTAATGTAGCCCTGAATCTGACTTGCTTTTGGCTCTCTTTGGAAATAGGTAAAGAACAGAATGAACATCTGTACTCTAAGTAATTTACAGTCACTGGAGCAAATACATTTACATTTAAAAAATAAACGTTTAGTTATAAGATCAAGGCAAGTACTCGTTCTATTTGCAAGCCCCGAACAGCCTGGCAAATGTGAACTATCAGAGAAGCAATTCATCTTGTTCTGTAGGGACAAGAATGGTACGTAAGTCAGAAATAGCTCAAAGCTTTGCCAAGCATTAGCAGACGGAAGGGTCAGACAGGTGAGAATCTATACAGCAAAGGCCACATTTGCAATCGCTAATTAAGGAACCCGTATTTCGCTAAGCTTTTCCACTGGCCGCAGCAATCTATAGACATTTTAAGGTTCTTTTTCGTACGATCGCTATCTTTACAAAAGCCACCAACCGCTATAAAGGCGAACCGTCAACCCGTCAGATGGCTCCTTCGCGGGGAGTCTTAGGGAAGCAAGGCTGCCAGGGACGCCGTGGGAAAATGAGCCGCGAACGACGCGCCAAGGCTCCTCGCGCGCACAGCAGTCACTCATTGCGAGGCAATTGAACGGCTCCGACAAGGAGGCCAAAGCCGGCCCGAGGACTTGCCTGGGCCACCGGCCCTGGGGGCGCCGCAGCAGACCTATCCCTCGGAGGCAGCCCGTCTTCCGAGTGCACCCTCTCGGCTTCGGCCCAAGACCGGGGACGGGGCAAGGGAGCGAGGCGTTGAGGGCAGAAGCTGTCAGCCTGCACAAATGGGAGGAAGAGAGAAAGAATCCAGCCGGCCGTAGCCCGGAAAAAAAAAAAAGAGAGAACCGGAAAGGAGGCCTACCGGCGTCCAGCTCGACGCCCGACTCGACAGACTTGCCCTGCAACGTCTTGGTCACGCCAGATCACGTGACCGCCCAAACAAGTCTCGCACCCCTCCCCCTCCCCCCGACAGCAGAGCGTCGCGTAACTTCGCCACGCAGCCGTTCCCCGGTTGCCTGGCAACCGCCGAACACCCTGGTGCCTCGCGCTGCTTCGGTTAGGCCGTCTCGGGGCGGCCTCCTACTCCCCCCCTCCCAGCTGCCATGGGGGCTATGCTTCGCCCCGAGGTGCGATTCGGCAGGCGCAAGGGCCAGATGCGAGAGGCTACGCGTGAGTTTCTTGCGGGGAGGGAGGGAGGGAGGCTGGAAGGGCCCTTGGTGTTCGCTGAACCTGGTTGTTTTCTTGCAAGATGCCTCGTTCCCCAAACTGGATAATATCAGCAATGCTCAATCAGTGCTCAAATTCCTCATTTTAAGCCCGAGCTACAGTAATATTCTCTTTTATTGGAGGGAGGATTGCTGGGCGCGCGAGCCAGAGCTCAACGGACGCCGTTATATTATCTCCGCCCACCGATTGATTGATTGATTTTCTCAGTCTATGCTCTGCCAGAGTGAGAAAAAAAAATACGATCCTTCAGACTTCTTTAAGAGGACCTTAAAAGCTCACACACTGTTCCACAGAATATTGGATAATTAATACTGTATTGGTATTAAGTGTGTGTTCTTTCAAACTTGGCAACTTAAGATGTGTGGACTTCAATTCCCAGATTTCCCCAGCCTACATTCTCAACATATCAGCTCTGGAATTCTGGGAGTTGAAGTTCACACATCTTAAAGTGGCCAAGTTTGAAAACCACCTGTGTAAGTCAACTTTGTTTAGCTATGAGTTAGTGAATAAGCTACTTTTTGGCATAAGCTACTGACTAACGCCCTCAATTGAATTAAGCTTTTTTTTTCATCTAATGGATAATATTGCAGCCATGCCTCCCAGTTGTACCTAATGAGAAGTTTCAAATTGTTGTAGTGTGTAGAAAATAGACCACTGAAAGTAATTCCATTTCTGTTTCATGTTGATTCTATATGGAATGAATACCCTTGTTTCTAGAAAAGTACATAGAATTTCCTGGTGAAAATAAGATCAGCTTACTGGCTGCTTTTCAAATTTCCTTCTATGCTCAGAGCTATAGTGGATATAGCAAGTCTATATACTTTTGTGTGTGTGTGGGGGGGGAATTGAAGTGATTTATCTTAGTCTGATTTTTTTTACTTATAAAAAACCTGGCATTTTAACAGGTATGTAGACTTTATATCCACTGTATCAGGTACCATTGTTCCTTGTCCACTGTGGTGGAAAAGCATGACATATTCCTTTTCCCCCAATCACCTATCCTACCTAGCCTTTCCTAGTCTGTTCTTCATTAAATCTTTTGGGACAAAAATTCAAATGGTTGCTTCTGAATGAAAATATTTCATCTTTAATTATAAAACTTGGTACCTACATAATTTAGGCATAATTGAAGACTCGTTAAAGCCATTGTTAAGAAGTAACGGTTTTATATACATAGGCATATATGTATTTATTTACTTGATTTTTATCTCACCTTGATTCTTTTTAAGTAGTTCAAGGTGACGAACATATATAATACTGTTTTCACCTCCTACCCAGCCAGTTTTCATGCCTAAGGCAGGACTAGAATTAACAATCTGCTGGTTTCTAGGCCAGCATCTTAACCACTGTACCAAACTGGCTCTAATGTGTATGTGTGGAATTTATAAACCACCTAATCTGTCACAATGCTGAGTAGTTTATAAAATAAGACAAAAACAAAGATACACATCTTACAAGAGTTTGGGCACTCATTCTAACACATTATTTATTTAATCTATTTTTCTTTCTTGCTCAGCAAATGATGAAGATGATGTGATGGAGGGAATATTTCTTCCAGTGGGAGTAGATCTTCACCAGATAACCATTTTGCCCAAAGCAGAATGGCAAAGAATTCAAGACAGTCTCACTGCTCGTGCAAGAGAAACAGCACGTATTCTTGCTGAAAGGAAAGCACGAAAAGATTTGCACTTAAAATCTCAAGCACTTGTGAAAAATTGGACCCACACTATTGCAGTAAGAAGAATTTGTGAATGCCAATGCTTTCGACTTCACTTAAAACGTATCTGTTCACCAGGGCTTTAACTGGTATTACTGCTTGTCTCTGTAGTGGCATCTGAGGGCCGTTGCTACTTTCATCAGAATGATGAAAGCAGCATCTTGCAGCAAGCTCTGCCCTTTTGGGAGTTGGAATTTTCTAAGGTAGAACATAACATACTAAGTTGGAATATGGTTGCATTTTGTCATCAGAATTGATGACAAATGTTCTATGAAACAGAACAATAGAGAACCCATCACATCCTGGTAAAATTATCCCCATGAGAAGGGAACACTTCAGATAGAGTTCCAAGGGACAATGGTGTTATTTTATTTAAAACTATATAAGTATTGTTCATATCTTTAAAAGTTACCTACTTTTTTTTAATAATATCCCTAATAAGATTAATTATACTTTCATCACAGGGTATGTCACAACAAAAACTGAAAGGCAAAAAAGTGCGGCAAGAGAGAGAGGAGGAAGAAAAAAGAAAGGTTGACCTTGAAGAAGCAAAATACCAAGCACAGAAGCGAAAAGAGAAAATAGAAGAAGCCAAATTGCAACAGTATTATGAAAACGATAGAGTGAAAAGTTTTCATGTAATATAGATTACATTTTTTTCTTCCTTTTAATCTTTGGCCAAGTTGTAGTGTAGAAGTGTAGAAGACTATTAAATATTAAACATATCTTTTACAGAGAGCCTTATTATATTCTGAAGTTTTAAAGGAAAGAGACGCTCAAATTGAATTTAAAAAGCAACACAAGAATTTGTACAAAATCAAGAATGAGGCAATAGAACATGAACGTCTAAAAGCTGTACAGTTACAAGAAGAAAAAGATAAAATACAGCACATGAAGAGACTGCAGACTGCTAATGATCAACTGGCACAGTAAATATAATACAAATATATTCTCTGCCAAGTAAAACTTTCTCCCCCCAAAAAACAATATAAAAATTAAGCTGTTTTAGTACTTAGTTTTTTCCCCCTTATGACTGCATGTCCTTTTCACTAATGTTAATGACAAAAAAACCAAACCAAACTTTCATTCAGGCACCTTCTAAATGAGCAGTTTTTGCAGCGATCAGGATCCTCTTGTGTACATAGGCACCGATCATACCAGTCTCTTTCAGGGTACACAACTTTAGGTGAAATGCAGAAAACGAACAAGTACAGGTAGTTCTTGATTTACGATCACAATTGAGCCCAAAATTTCTGTTGCTAAGTGAGACATTTGTTAAGTGAACTTTGCCTCATTTTACAATCTTTCTTGCCACAGTTGTTAAGTGAATCACTGCAGTTAAGTTAGTAACACAGTTGTTAAGTGAATCTGGCTTCCCCGTTGACTTTGCTTTGCATTGACTTTGCTTTTCAGAAGACTGTAAAAGGTGATCACATGACCCTGGGACACTGCAAGTGTCATAAATGTGGGTGGGAAATGGTCATAAGTCACTTTTTTCAGTGCCATTGTAACTTTGAATAGCCACTAAACAAACTGTTGTAAGTCGAAGACTACCTGTAGGAAATAAACTAAAGGCAGGATGTGAGAGAAAAGGAAAGCTATCTAGCTAATTAAGATCATTAATTATCCCTGCATAGTCTTCCCTCTGCAAAACCATGCCTGTACAATGCTTCATATGTTGTCTTTTCCTCTTTAAATTTCTTACTTTTCTTTGGTATGTCATCTTTTTTTACTATACATGTTTTCCTACATACAGTATCTCCTTCTCACTGCATTCAGTTTACCTTTCTGTTTTTCATGATATATCCTCCTTTCATTTCCATATAACACAATGGGCAGAAGGATGTCCATATGCCCAGTTATGTTGGCTTTTTTGACTAATTTCCATTGTGCGCAATGGAAATACAGTACACTTCATTTAACAACTGCCTTATACAGTGACTATCCACAGTTATGATGGTGATGACAAGGTAACTTTGCAGTCTGCTTGAGTTTTCTTGTTCAGCCATTTTCACTTTCCAAAAATTTTAATTTGAGAATTGCTTTGTATTTTCCCTGCCTTTTTTAAGCCTTAACCATTCCTTGCTCTCTCTGGCAACATTCTTTGCAACTATATTTTCCCCCCAGATACATACAGTATGATAGAATACTTTGCTCATTTCTTCAGTGTTTTCAGTAATCATTCACTTACATGTATTTTTCTTCATCATGCCATCATTCCTATTAGCATAGCTCTACCAATTGTGGCACTTGGTAAAATAATTATTTCACTTCATTGTAACCAGCTTCTACATACTCTTTCTTAAAATCAAGTTTACTTTCATTCTGCTGGGAGATTTAACTATTTTAATGGTTTTTTCACACAGGTGTTTTATTTTCTTCTCGAGTTATTCTCCAGTTGCTTGTGCATTACTTTCTTTCACTTTTTTCCTTCCTTGTTTATTTTTCCACCAAGATCCTCTCTTGGCATTACCAAATAATGTCCTGTCCTTCAGAACTCCTTAATTTTCTTTTTCTCAACATTTCACCACTGGCAGATTAATCACTCTTAGATTCAGATACCTCATCTTCTAACAGTTTTTCATGATAAACAAATTATGCTTTGAGACTCATTCTCATGTTCATGTATGTTTGATGCTTCATCCACTTATTCAGAACAATTATTTTTAAAATTACATATTCATTAATCATCATTCATTAATGGATCTTCAAATAGCCTAATAATTTTTATTATGTTCTGGCCTTGTTCCTGTCCATCTAATTATGTTACCTTGCACAGTAACTGATTCATCAGGATCATTCATTTAGAATGTTGGACAATTGTTCCCCAAACTCATTTTTGATGCTGTTCTTATTATGAAACTCTGGAGCATAATAAGCAGATATCAGCAGCCTATGAATTTCATGATTTCGTATACACACACAGTAGTCTAGATGACACCAATTCACTTTTTCTAAAACATTGTTGCTTTTTCATTCAAAATTCATTCATACTTAAACCTACACTTTGACCTCCATGCTGCATTCGTCAACTCCAAAGGATTAGCCCATCTTGAGTCAGATCGCTTGCATCCTTCCCCTCATGCTCTTTTACCCTGTATTCCTTTCACATTTCCAATTATACTCTTCTATATACCATGATCATCCACAGATGGGCCAGTGAATTATGACATAAACTGCTCATTATGCCTTTGACCAACTTTGATATATGTAGTGTACTAATGCAGAATATGCACATGTTTTTCTCCCTGCCAAAAATTACTCTTCTCCCAAAAATAACTTGCTAGGAAGTGAAAAAGGTCTGGCCTATCAGACAGACTTGGCACTAAGTAGTTTCGGAGATTTCAACATCACTTTTAAAGAACAAGGAATCTTGATGATAATTTGACTGAAAGTTCAGCAATATTTGGAGAACCATAGACTCTCCATTCCTACTTTAGTCAATAAATGCTCATTCTCTTTATGTGTTTTTAGGATAAAGGAACATGAACACTTAGCAAACGTAAGCAAGTTAGAAGAGAAAAAAGAAAAGGAAGAACTTCAGGAGTTGACCAAGTTATATCATTTGGAAATGCAGAAAAAAGAGCAAGCACAACGTGAAGAGAAGGTTAAACGAAGACACGCCCATCTGGTATGTTGTGAGAATCTGGTAACTAAATATTTGGCAGTTAATTGCAAAGTAGAGGTAAGAAACTGCTGCCTTCCAGATATTTAGGCTGACAATTCCCATAATCCTTGATGAGCATAATGGGAGCATAATCCAAATTATCTGGTTGCCATAGGCTGCCTATGCTAAATGAAAGAACACTTCTCAATCCTTATAATATTCAAGACTTTTAGGGGTGTTGGTTTTGAATACTCTTTGTCAAGTTATTCAGACATTTGTTTCTAAAACTGGAGAAAGGGCGGATAATTGTGCATGATCAAAGGCCTGCATTTTGGGGAACAGAGATTTGAAATGTCAGACATTGATTCATAATCAAGAGCCTTTTGACAGTAATAGTAATTTCTGCCATAGATTAAATGGTGGGAAATACTGTTGAACTACAATATCCAATCCCCTGCTTGCTACTATAAAGATAGTTTCACCTTCATGTTGGCACCTATTTGCTTCACGTGAGATTTGATCAGAAGATAATATAGTTTCTGCATCTGACTGAACTGTCTTGAGCTTTAGATTTGCTGCCAGTGGGGGAAAAATAGCATTTAATTATATTTTTGCAGGGAGTTGCCCTGCAAATGCAGGTTCTAAAATCTTATATATATGTGTGAAATGGCATGTTTATTGCTTGCTTCTTTCTTGCAGGGGCAGCATGTCTTGCAGACTTTGTTGAAGCAGCACAAATACTTTTAGTTCTCTGTTTGAGTTTAGAAATGCATACTATGCTTCATGTTCTTTTTTCCCCTCCATAACGAAAGGAAGAACTGAGAAGGGCATCAGCAAATGCCATGGAGCATTAGCAGTTTTTTCCGACTACAAAATGTATCATTATATCACCATTATGTCATCTTTGTTCTGATACACCAAAACAACTCTACCTAACTCTTTAGCTAGCATGGAGAGCTATTTCAAGCGGTGTTATGTTCCTGAATTTTACTTGAATTGACATCTTTTGACACGTTAAGTTGTGAGATGCAAACCAGAAAAGGTAGGCAGATTGCAATGATTTGCCTGTCTGATCTTATCAGTATCCAGGCATGTACCATAAAGGGAGAGATAATGGCTTGGTGAAGGTCTCTACCCATAACTTGTCTTGTGGCCAAGAAAGTACAGACATGGAAACAGTCTAAGAAGTGAGAATAGTGTGCAGACACAGCATGGGGCTAATCAGATTTTAAAGCATTCTGCTTTTTTCCTTTTGATCCCATCTAAAGCTCCTGTTGTTTAAAAGGCTACGCTTGTTTGCTTTCCTGCCTTTCAGTTCTGAATACCTCTCAGAAGTGTATTTGCTTGTTGCCTTCAGCTCCTAAATTCACGTTTTTCTCCCAGTACCCTTTCATTTTCTGGATGAGAAGATAAATTTGTTTCTCATCCTCCATCTTGAAACAATAACAAAAAATACCATCAGCTGAGTGAGGCAAGGTCACCTAATCAAAACAACTTAGTGGTGGTCATAGTAATATCAATAGCACTTAGACTTACCTATATACCACTTCACAGTGTTTTACAGCCCTCTCTAAGCAGTTTACAGAGTCAGGGTATTGCCCCCAACAATCTGCGTCCTCATTTTACCACCTCGGATGGAAGGCTGAGTCAACCTTGAACCGGTGAAAATTGAACTGCTGGCAGTTGGCAGAATGAGCCTGCAATACTGCATTCTAACTTCTGTGCCACCATGGCTCTTATAGACTCAATCTCCAGTTCTTTTTTGCCCTTCACTAGGGCACTAGTCTTTTTTTTCTGGCACAAAGTTTTAAGGACTAGAATCTTTCCCCCCATTTGTTGTAGCTCTTCTCTATCCTTTAGGCTTCTGCTATTATAACGATTTTAATTATTTTTTTTTAAAGTCTCCAAAAGTCTCTTAATTATAAGTTCTCTCCTCCTAGCATTCTTGATCCTTTCTTCTCTCTACCCCCTCCCTGTCTTTTCCTTTAATTATCCAAAATCTTTCCAACTTTGATTCAGCAACTTTTCCCTCAAGTTTGTCTTTGAGTTCTGCCTGTTGTTTTTAGAAGAATTCAAATTTTCTATCTCCATCAGAGTGAAGGATTAGGTTAAATTTGACTCTGCATGTGAGTAAGTTATGCTGGAAGACTTAAAGAAGTTGTAAAGAAGAAATAAACTAACTGTATGTAGAAACAAAGCAATGCCATTGAAAGCTGCAATTCTTTACCTAAGAATTGGGAGAATGAGAATTTAGCAATGAAGTGAATGTTTAGTTTTGTCTGATTATTTTAAAGGCATATGTTGCTGACCTGGTAACTCTCAAAGCTATAGAAAAGCAAAAAGAAGAAGAAGAGGATGAGAGAATCCGAACACATTTTAAAGCAAAGCAAGCAATGGATAAGTTGAAGAAAGCAAAAGAAGAAGAGTTACACAGGTACATGAAAATGTTTAAATTAAAATTCATGACTAAAAATAAAGATGCATTTATCCAGATAATGATTATGTACCTTCCTGTAGAGATTCTATTACAGGTCTCCTTAATATGATAAACATGTAACATTTTAGCAGACTGAAGACCATAAGTATACAAAATATTCTGTACTAGAGAAAAAACATTTGGGATATTTCGAAATATTTTGTTCTTCTTCCACACCATGCTTCTTGTAGCTATCCTGGGAGCTGTTGAGAGTGTTCTGCAAATAAATCTGGAGAGTTTCAAAGGATACTGGACACAGGGCAGTTCTGAATGTTTTTCAGACATACTTACTTCAGTTCTTTACTGAAGATGGTCGCATGTAGCCAACCTTTGATAATCTTGAAAAACCTAAGCAGGTTTTGGGAGACCACCAGAAAACTGTAGACTAGATTGGGAAGTTGGAAAGTGGTCCCAGAAGGCAGTGACCCATTCTTCTTTACAATTGCGAAGAAAACATGGCAGGAATGAAGCTAAATTTAATGTCTTTACTTTTCAATTCATTTTATGAAACATAAAAGATTAATTTTCTTTTTTTTTTGTTTCAAGTTTTTTATTTTGTTTTACATATATATATATCAATGTGTGAACAGTGTGGCACCTGGGTGTCATACATTCTAATACAAATAAAATTAGTAGAATTAATCATAGTTATTACATTCAACCAATTTATATATTTCTAATAATACACATTTATATTAAGTTATAGTTTGTCATTATTTAATTATTCCGTTTTCTCTTGTTATTGCTTTTATTTTATTATGTAAAAGTGTATACACTAATATTCCCCCTTTCTCTTATTTCTATTTCTTATTCTAACTTTTAATCGTGTCACCCTTTTATTAAAAGATGTTTTCTTTCTATCCTACCTAACTTCTAATCATGTCACCTACCTAAAAAAGGAAAGAGAAAAAGAAAAGCAAATCAAAA
The DNA here is from genome assembly GCA_003457575.1 of Thermophis baileyi. Lineage (NCBI taxonomy): Eukaryota > Metazoa > Chordata > Lepidosauria > Squamata > Dipsadidae > Thermophis > Thermophis baileyi. Next base: position 4,126,973 of record QLTV01001483.1, on the reverse strand, counting down.
CAAGAAGAAAGAAAAATCATCTATCCATCGTCTCTTGCCCGCTTCAGTATTTCAGTTGCTATGCTTTTTTTTGACTTGCCTCCCATATTCCTCTCTTATCTCTGTCTGCATCTATTTCTTGGCTATTCAATCTAAGTATTTCTCCCATCTTTACCCTCTTCCACTGCCTATTTTCCAAAATTTCTGCCCAAGCCCCTATCTCCCTTTCAAAAGTATCTTCCTGTATCTTCAATTCTCTTTTCAACTCTCTTAAAATATTTTCCCCCTGGTTTAATTAATCAATCACTGTTATTTTCATTATTATCTCCTCCTTGTCTTCTTCTTTTGTTCGCTGGTTCTTCGGTTCAATCTTTTTCTCCATTTCTTCTGTTAGCTCCTCCCTTTTCTTGGCATCATGATCTTTACTCATCATCCCTTGTATAGTATTTTCCATTTTTTCCATAGTCTCCTTCAATCCTTTTTCTATGATGTCCTTTGTGCTTTGGAAAATCAACGCCATCTCCTTCAAAGTTCCACTCATTTCTTCCTTATGAAGCATCTTATTTTATTTTTAAAAAATCCTACTTTTGTCCAGTAGTCCAAGAACCATTTATTCAGACCTATA
>QLTV01001483.1:4101670-4126334 GCA_003457575.1 Thermophis baileyi | reverse complement strand
TTTATTCCTTATAAAGCATCTTATTTTGTTTTTCAAAAATCCAACTTTTGTCCAGTAGTCCAAGAACCATTTATTCAGTCCTAAAGTTGCCCTTCAAGGCGTACACTAATCAGTTCTTTATATCCCATAGGTAAACAATCAGTTCTGTTTAAATAGTCCCAGAAGTTATCAAAAACCTCTTTATGTCCCCTTTACAGATTCAATCTTCTAGCATACCATGTTTCCCCAAAAATAAGACCCTGTCTTATATTTTTTTGAACCCTGAAATAAGCGCTTGGCCTTATTGCCATGCACTCAAAAGCCTGATTGGGCTTATTATCAGGGGATGTCTTAAATTGGGGAAAACAGGGTAACATTCAGGGGTCCCTTTAATTAAATAATTTCCTTGTTTTCGTATTTGAGTCTCCAGTAGTCATGGGGTAGTGAGGTATAATCCAGTAAATATTTTCACAGTCCTTCATATAAATATTCCCAGACTTGTATATTTTCCTTTCGCCAGCAGGTGGCGCTCTCAAATTTCAGTATTACCACAAGTCAATTGTTATTTTAGTTAAAGTTCAATTATAAAAGCAGGTTAAATTTTTTAAGTAAATGATTCCAGCATTTTAAAATGTCTTCCCATTACCACATCTTCCCAGTTTAAGAGTCCAATTTTCTGTATATTTAAATTTTTATTATTTTTCTCTCTTTACATCTCTTCCTTCCGGTCTAGTATTTTCCTTAGAATGCTTAGCCACCACTTAAACAAATAGTTCTGAGCAAATAGTTCTAAATTATTCCTTGGGGTTAGGTTTTAAGCGAAAAGGAATCCTCTCCCCCAGTTCCAGTCACTGTTTACCTACTTCACTCCAGCATCAGTCTTAGTTGTTCCTCGGTTGTCCCAGCTTCGTGGCAGCCATCTTTAGGCTGCCTCTTCTCGCCGTGGCTGAGAGGGAAAAGAAAGCCCTGGGCCAGGCAGGAGAGATGCAGCTCTCCACAACCTCACAGGGTGCCCCTCTTTGCTTCACCATCCCTACAGGGCGGCTTTGGCTTCTTTCAGAGCCCACCGACTGGGAGAGCTCGGCATGGGAGCATGGAGACCCGCTCCACATGTCCGATCCTGCCGTGACATCAACCAGAAGTCCCCAAAAGATTAATTTTCTGAACCTTTTAAGATATGATACAGATAATGGCTTGGATTCCATTGAGAAGTTCCTCTGCCTTGGAGTTCCATTCACTAAGTGCATTATTGATTCTCCTCCTGCTCATTGCTCCTCTGGGAAGTCCATGAATGATTGAGGAACTCTGAGGAATATGGTATTGATAGCATAAAGGATGAAGAAGAAATGGAAATTGAATTTAAATTTATTTCACTAATGCAAGGACCTCATGCAGTCAAAGAACATACTATCCAAAATCAGCTGCATTGGGATGGCACTATATATGCTAGTAGTCTATAAAAATTGGGAGTTGCACAAAAGTTATTTGTTCAGTTAGGACATCAATATCGAGTTCCTGAATCATTTGTTTTGTTAAGCTCATTCTTCTCCAACCTTGGTCTTACACATACGTAAGTTTATGACCCTTACCCTCCTGAATATTGGCTAAGAAAGGTAGATGTTGTACATTTACACAGAGAGTATCTTTGGAGAGCATCGAATTAGGAAAGCAAACCCCTTTCCTTGCTAAGGCTTTGCTGGTCTAATAAATGCCTGAAGTAAACTGTAAAGTTGTATCTCAATAATCAACCTTCATAATAATTTGTGTGGGGATAGTAAAATAAAATGAACTAGCTAAGCTCATATTCTCAACAGTTAGTTTCCAATCATATCTTCTGAGCAATTGTACTGTTAATTCAGTTTCTTTTATCAGAGCTATGCCTGCTTCAGAGCACACAAGAAAGCAGTCTGTGATTCATTGACATTTCTAGGATTGCAGTTGGGAAGGCCTGAAAACAGACACGGCTGCTTTTATGAGTTGCAGACAGGTGCTACATTCATACATTCCAAAGCATATCTTCTGATTCAAATCCAAAATGCTCTACAACTCAATTTCATGATTTGTATAGTAGAAGCATAATTTATTTCTGGATTAAAACTGGAGATATTTGTATTGATATATAATTATTGTACAAATAAGCAACCACTCTTCTCTTTGCCAAGCCACTCACAAAAGAGACTGTGCTTTGTAGATAAAAGGCTGCACTTCACCCGTCAGTCATCTATACTGGTAGGTGAAGAATCCCTGTGTATCCTTATTGTCATTCTCAGAATGGTATGTTGTCCTATTTCGTGAAAGAGACAGGAGCTGTCTGTCAAATGGGTCTTCCCTCTTCTAACAGAAAGTGCCTTCTATCCAGTGTGAAATTTAACTAAGGTATATTTCAGACTGCCTTCTAGCCGGTGTAGAATCAAAGTGATACTTCAGACTCTGCTAGCATGCAAGGCAGTAAGTACTGAACCATTGCAGATTAATGGAAGAACAAAGGGAGAGGATTACTAACCGCCTTTTAGCACAAATGAAAAAAAAGATGGGTGATGAAGATGAGCGTATTGCAAGAGAAATTGCAGAGAAAGAAGAGGAGCAAGCTAAAGAGGAGCAAGCTAAAGAAGAAAAACTCCAGGCCGATCTGAAATCCATTGCAGAACACAGAATTAATGTGGTAAGAAAAATTATCCAGGTTACTTGTATTCTTTTTGACATTTTCCACTATTTCATAGTAATCAGCTTTTAAAATTACACTCTTCGAAGTGTATAGTGACCTGTCCTTCTGAGCACCTTGTATGGAGCAAGTTTAATTGAAATAATGGCATTTCCTTTCAAATAGAAGTACTTGAGAATGGGTTGCCCAAGGTATTACAGAATCAGGGCAACTCTAAATTATTTTGTAGCAAGTTAACACAGTCATCAGTTTCAGATTTTATTATTACGGGATACAGATAAGACTATCATTTCAGATAAAAATGAAAGAAGAAAAGGAAAAAGAGGAGAGATTGGAAGGTCAAAAAATACTTATTGGACTGATGGAAGCAGACCGGATCTATCGAGAACTGGAGAAGGATAAGATACATAGAAATTATTGTGCAAACTTAAAATTGCAAGAAGCTCATGTTGCACAGATAGTAAGTATACATATTATAATACTTGGAAAGTATTTCAACTTACAAAATTTCTGTTCAGTCCTAGGAGGGTGAAAGGATACTTCTGTATCAGGGTATCATATCAGGGAAAGCTTTATTTCCAATTTGGGTTATGCAAATACATTAAAGGTAACTTCCCATCCTGTCAGAGAACATTACAGTTATAAAAGACCAGGATCATCATTAGTACAATGCAGTAAAAAAAGACCATCTCCATATCAGAGCAAGAGATCTCAGAAATATGTTTTCTTCCCCATCAAAGAACCCCAGGATTGAATTAATTCAAACAACATATAGAGAGGGCTCTCCTTTTCATGTAATCTTTACAGCTCTATAAATGTTTGCAGACTATTCATACATCATTTCTAAATGGTAGTAAATTTTGATCATCTCATAGAGGGAATTATTTTGGCTGACATTAAAAATAAACAATAAAGCATAGCCATTAAAACAGTGTTTACAATCTTACTGGCAATCCATCAGAGGTCAAAGGTGGATGACCTTGTGATTTAAATGTCAAGACCTAAAACCCTGATACAGAAGCTTTAATTTCTTATATTTTGCATCCAAAACGACATGAAGAATTAAGTTTAATTCTTTTTTTGGGGGGGAAACTTGCATTTCATTAATTTGTGCAAGAACACATTTTAATTGCAGCCTATAAAGCTAATCTCAAAATGCTTAAAAGCAAATTTGTTTGTAATATGAATTGCATTTATATGTTTGATATGCAAATTGATTCTTTTGCTTACTGTTTTTTTATACTGCACTCATGTATTGGGCTTGGGTTCAAAGAAAAAAGATTTCCACAAGGATTAGCACACATATACGGTATACACTTTTAAAATTAATTTTTCCCAATACAGGCTGAAAAAATAGCAAGAGACAACAATGAGAAGCAGCAAGATGCTGAGTATGTTAAACAGAAAGAACTGATTGCATTATGCAGGGAGCAGGAGTTCCAGAAATATGCAAATAAAATAATTGATGAACAATCTAAGACTACTCAGAATCTCTACCCACTTCTCAAAAGACTGCATGAAGGCAGTGGCCCAGCTTATAGTGAAGATCAACTTTGCTGTGAGAAGCAGGCTATTCAGCCACCCTACATAGGTGAAACGGCTCAAGAAATGAAGCTATTAAATGAACAAAAATATGATGATACTAAAGCACGATTAGGATTTACATGGTAAAAACATTTGGAAGGATCAAATAGATATGTAACATCTTTTTCATAATCCAAATTGTGAAAAGTAGAGTAAAAAGAAACAAGTTTATAATAAAAATTGTACCTTGATATAGCTGTCTTTGCAGAAAGCTCAGAAAACTATTGATATGAAACAATGTACAATGTTTTCAAGCAGAATGAAAACTATGCAAGGTTTAAAAAATATATATAATTGTAGTGAAATTCTAATTCATAATTCTAACGTAACATTTTATTTGTAATTTATGAAAGAAATTACTTGCCGATTACTTTAAAACTTTTGGTTGGAAATAAAATGTAGTTGATCCATTGACTCTTCCCTTCCATTGACTTCCCTTGTATTACTGTGTGATTTATACCTGATTTTCTACTATAACAAATACTCAGGATGGAACAAAATTCAGTAAGTACATAAAATGCTAATGCCAGTCAGTGATTAAAAACCTGGCAAAAAGATATTTCTCTGCAGATTTTCTAAATGACTAAATGTAACTCCCAAAGGAATGCATTCTACTGCCTGGGGGATACAGTATATAGAAGAGTCTTCCAGTCTCTCTCATGCCACAAAGTTGGCTTCATCTCTCCTGCATACAATTGCACCTATTTGTAACAGAAGTGTTCTCATAGGCCCAAAGCCTTGATGTTTAATACCATTACCTTAGGTCATCAGTGCAGATCTTTTGATAAAACTGTAATATGATCCCAGAGCTTCACAGTAGTTAGGCTAATTGCAATATTTTGCAAGAGTTTTCCAAGGGTAGCCCCATGCAGAGTGAATTGTAGTAGTTTGGATGTGATACCTTGTCAGCTTTGGCCAGCTCAGAAGCTTGTGCATCACAGTTGCTGTCTGTAAATTTCATTTCAATGGAGCATCAAGTAGTCCCAAATGATGAAGTTTTCTTTCACAGCAAATACAATCCATCTGAAAAGGGCTAAATGGGCTCAATCTCGGAGTCCAACAGCACTGCTGCCTTGCCTGGATCAAATTTTAGCATGTTTTCCCTCATTCAGCCCATTATTGAACTTAGGCAACCTCAATGATACGATGTTATCTGAACCATTAAAATATTTTTAATAAAAAAAGTTGAAAGCAATGTACTGGGAGAAACTGCTGGATTTTAAAACGAGTAAAATTGGATGTCCACTAATGCTGTCCATTGTCCTTTGATCATTTTCTGTCAGTATGACAAAATAACTTATGCAACAAACATAAATTTCTAGCTGTCTCTTACAAGATAAATTCTCCTTGATGATATTCACATTTAGATTTAGAAGAAAACTTTGATCTTCCAATTGGCTTTCAGCTACTGTTTTTTCCCTTTAAGAGTTCTTGGAGTATTCATAAATCTTACAATCTTCCATTTTATTTTTGGTCTTTTTTTAAAGACTAGTTGAGCTTGGAAAAAAGGACTACATTCAAATGTTTCAAATTTCTGCTAACCTATTCCAGTTCCTCCAACACGACTCCAGAATCCAATCAGAAAAATAGATATTGTCCACCTGCAAGAATATTTATAAAATGTCCTCCTGTTGAGTGAGTTAAAGACCAATTTAAGGAACGATGGTATAGTCCAATTAATGCCTACTTATAAAATAAACTCCATTTAATTCAGTTTTATTTTTACCTATTAGACTGACAACCTGCATAAGTCTAACATGCATAGTTGTAAGCAGTATGAAAACAAGAAAGCAGAATGAGCATAGAAATGTCAAGCATTTTGCTACACATAGATTCTGCTTCATGAGCAAGTATCTAAAGCACGTCTTCAAAAATATCAACTATGGTGATAAAAGAGTATAAAAACAACTTTAAGATTCTCAAAATACTTTTAATATACAAGTTACATGTTCCATATGAAGCATTCACATTTTCACATCTTTCCCAGATGAGAATTACAAACTATAAAACTGTCCAAAAGCATGATTTTCTACTCTGCAGGCAAAACCAACAGTGTTATGTTATCCAGAAAAAGAACCTTTCAACAAATTGATCATAGACCCCTGCAGACTGCCACTTGGTACAGTGTTGACTAAATACAAACTCATCATGGTTCAGTTACTCACAGTAAAAAATACATTTAAGTGAACACACCAAAATTAACATACATTTCTTCTTTGCAATTTTACAGAAGTATATGTAAAAGGGGCTATATGTAATTAAAAATAATCAAAACTTCTACAAACATGCACTGCATGTTGCAAAATCTATAACTGACTTTTTAATCAGTTATTGCAATCATTTTAAACTTTCCCCCCAGAACTCTGACTGCAAACCTTTATCCCTTTGAGATAGACACACAAATGGCGAATCTAAAATTCCCACATGGCAGACACTAGGTCCAATGGACACATCTTGCTACTGTCCTATGAAGAAATAACTTGGGAGACGGCAAGCAAGTATAATAAATTGCCTGCTTTTCCAATGAATATTTGTACAAATTATTTGAAAACTGTTCTGCTTCTGCTGAAAGCAGGGATTTTTTTTTAAGACATACAACTAAAATGCTTGTTACTGACTTTCTTAATTTTAAAAAGTTTGCTGTGTAAACAAACTTATTGTCACTCTTATATTAGCCTTTTGCCTGTGCATCTTTATTTGCTTATACAAATGAACGTATTTGTTCCATCAGTCATCTGTATTGTTAGAGTTTTTATTAAAAGATTTTACTTACCTAAATAAAAAAATACATTCAAAGAAAAAAAATGTAGTAACCATGAAAAAGAAAAAAGAACGTAATCTGTGTTAAAAGTGCCTTCACAAAACTACATTTGGATTTTTCTATAACAAGATGAAAGCTAACTCTTTTCAGCTCTCGATGAAGAATGTTGAAGACTAGGCTCTAGTTTAACTGAGCAAGAAGACATCTGCAATGGGAAGGGGTCACGTGGCTTAGGCAAGCTTGTTGAATGAGCTACAAGTAACTTCTTTATTTATTCTTCCTGGTTTCTGTGTAATCCCAGCATCTGGGAAAACAGGAAGCAGATTTACCCAGAAGCAGAACTCATCCCATTTGAAGAGAGCATCTGCCTGAACACACACAGACATATTCAAGATGTAAAGCCTGATCAGTTTGGATGGCTTCAGTCAAATCACTCTATCCCTTTTCTACCAACATGCAGACATCAGAGGTGGATTGCTGCCGGTTCGGACCGGTTCTTTAGAACCGGTAGCGGAAATTTACCACCACTCGCCGAACCGGCAGCAAAGACTGGCCGTCCACGTTCCCGAACCGGTCCTCCGGTCGCCGTGGCTTGAAAAATAACCCTCTGCTCATGCGCAAAGGCTTCTGCGCATGCACAGAGGGTCATTTCCGGGTGTTTTGCGCAACATGACAGGGGCACACGCGCGAAGCAAGCCCGCACGCACAAAATGCGCACTTCCATCACGATCAGAACCGGTAGCGAAGGTAAGTAGAACCCACCCCTGGCAGACGTCCTAATAAAAACTAATGTACAGGAATACTATTCTCATTAAGCCTGTGGCTTAAGTGGGGCATACATTCCATCTCAGACAGGAAAAATTGAATTTCACTATCTTTGGGAAGCAACCGAGTGCTCCAGACAGGGAAACACCAGGTGGAGATTTAAAAGGCCTTCCATAAACCGTTTTACAAATGGATGTGGAGAAATGGCAGGGGTAGAAGAGAATTTTCCTCATGTAACTCTTAGCCTTTGTATTTCCAAGGGTGAAAAAACAGGGCTTTTGCCTAATCTTTCTTTGTGGACTGCATGCTTAAATTGGGGGTCTGATACTTTCCCATATTTATCTAATTGTAGAAAACATGGGAAAGACTTTTACCATATAAAACTAAAGCATGACAGAGGCCTGTTTTTCAAGGTCAGGAATTCTGCAATCATTTTAAAGTTTAAAGTGGAGAGCAACTTTTTGACATAAGCCCTAGATAGCTGAAGAACCCATTTCCCAACTTTAGTATTAGATGAAAAGTCAGAATGCGTGAATATGGATCACAGTTGGTGTCATCTTTCACATCAATCTCTATGAAAATCAACCAAATCCAAGGCCACTGGCAATATAGCAGGCAACAGAAATCTGACACCTCTTAAGATCATTGCCAAAAACACCATGGTAGAAGTTATGTAAGTAGTTATCAAGGTGAAAGATGGAAACGAATCTGCAGTAACACATTCACAACCCTAGCACCTCAACTCTGGTATAAAGACACTGCTAAGTTGTTGCTACCAGTGAGACCCTTGTTAACCCATTAAGTAACTTGATCCCAGGACTGACCTATATATAGCAACACCAAACTGGCTTTGGGAAATAGGATTTACAGTATTTTTCTTTTTGTGCTTTCTATCTGAAAAGCCAAGTAACTCAACTTCTTGAAACTTCAAACTCTTGCAAACTTAGAGAAGGGGCAATCTAGAAAATAAATGATGACAGAACTTTGTGGTACATAAGGATTTCACTTAATCGGTAACAACATAACTTTAAAATACAGTGAATGACATGACTTAGTGTAACACAAATACTTCACATATATGAAAGGCTTCAATAATCGAAAGAAGATTCTATAAGATGATTTGGGATTTTTTGCATGAAGAAATAGCATCAAATTACTTCTGGGCCTAAACCTGTGAATTGCTGCTGCAGTGAAACAGCTTACTGTATTAGGTTGCAGGACCTCAGCACTGGTTCCAGAACACCTGCCATCTGTGGGGGGGAGGGGGTGGCGCTACAATGGTGCAACCAAAACACTTAGCTAGGGTGAAACTGATGAACACAAACACGCATAGTCAAAGATGCTGCAAGTAGAGTTAGTAAAGCTGTTCCAGATGCCTACGTTATCATAAAAACAATCTCAGGACTTCCCTATTGAATGGCAGAATTGTATGAGAGAAATTTCCTCAGTTCACATTTTAATGCACACCAGCATTAAGATTTCCTAAAGCATTATGTGAAAAAAAAAATGCAGTTACTTCTGTATCTGTACTTCACTGAATTCTGCAATGCAGTTCTACAATCAAGTAAGTATACAAAAATGCATACGCAGTTATGAAAATGCCAAAAATGCACATTAGGTAAAATTGCTTGCAAAAATATTTATACTAGGCAAAATTACTACAAAAATACATATATAATCAGGAAAAATGTGTACGTTTTCATGTACACTTTAAAAATGTGCAAATTGATATAGAAATGGGATAAAAGACTCTTAAATCTCAAAGACTTAGCAAATATGTCCTTTCTTCGGTTGCATCTTATTTACTATGTTTTTGGCCTGCATCATCACTCTTATAAAGCACTATAGTACATACAGGTGAATATTGGGATCTTGATGTAATGCATTAAACATTGATTATACAGAATATTTTTTAAAGGAAGGTGGATGGATTATATTTATGGACATTGCACACAGCAAAGAAACAACCGCCAAATTTAAAGGACATTATTATCTTGCTAATAATGCCATAAGGGTGTCCCAATCCAAATTTGGGATCAGTCATTATACTTAGCAGTGACTCCTTATTAAATTGTAAATTATGGTCTTTCAAATACAAGAAAGAAATACAGATATAAAACCAGACTAAATTTTATTCTATCATAGGTACTGGGCACCTTCATGAAGTTTTACACAAATTTGATTATAAATTTAAAATAAGTTGAAGACCCAGGGAATGTTATCTGGAAGTGTCATGCATATGACAAGTGTTTCTACTGTAAAAAAAGCCAAGTGTTCATCTTACTATTTTGATTACAGATCTGTTGCTTCTGAAACAGGTTAACACTCTTCCCCTTAAGTAGAGCTCAACTTCTAATGACCAAATAGCCACATAATTTCTAGTCAGCAGTATGGAAGTGTCTCCTACTGTATTCTTCCAAAAGATTTTGGTGACAAATCTAAGCTACAAACCTGGTTTGTTGTTTTTTTAAAAGATTTTTAAAATTACCCCTTAATAGCATGTTAATGGTATCATTTTGACCTTCGTATGAAGGAATTTCAGTTGTGGAACAACCACTTCAAACTAATTGGCCTTTCATGAAAATTAGCAACTGTAATTTTGTACCTCATCACAGGAAACAAATTAACCACGCACCAACACTTTAAAACCTAAATATTTTGGTTTCTACAAGGAAGAACATGGTAAATATAACAGTATTTTCCTCTAGGTAAACTCATCTAAAAGATTATTGAAACAACGATTAGGAACATTTTTACTCTACAGAGATTATCATTATGTATCTGATAGGACTTTTATACACTTAAGAGGAATAATCTGATTGATTACATGGCATTTAAGCTCAAAACAATTTTCTACGATTGTCTCTTGTCCACTTCTTTATTGGGCAAGTAAACTAATTCTTTCAACTTTTGTAATAAGAAAACTCAACTGAAACAGTAAAATATCTAGTCTTGTATTTAATATTATTGCAGTAGTTTAGATAGCAACTGCTATCTATCTTAGTTTAAATATTCAGTCTTAAAATACCATGGAAATTATTTTCCAGGTTTACATTATCTAACTGTGCTTGATGATATTAATATAGGCCATGATTAACACTATACTACATATTCTGCAATTTGTAAATATGGCCCTGTAAAAGAGACCTATGCAAGGTCCGATTGATGACAGAAGATCAGAAGATACATGTAAAAATTTTGCAGAATCCATTTTTTTTCCATTAGGAAGGAAAAAAATCCAATTCCTACTTCTGACAAAAAGAGATCTAAGAAAAAAAACAGGTACAGTTGTACTGTGTAGTAAATAAATATTACTATTTAATAGCAGAGGCATGCACTGCTGTTGTATTTGGTAAAAACAAAGAGGTGAACAGTATTTGAACCTACAGCAGGAAAGGTGCTTCCAATCCAGCATGAGCGTGACACAGGTATAGCAAGTAACCCATGCTAGATCAGAACCGCATTTCCTACAATGGATCCGAATACTGGTCCCAAATGAGAACAGTCCTAAGTCCATGCCCAGACAATTTCACGGCTGCCCTCCTGAAAATATCACAGGAAAAACGTCTTGACCGCTTAGTTATCAGGTTCACAGTATCACAAAAGGTTGTTTTTTTTCCATATACATATAAAAAAATTAACAAATTCAACTATGCTATTATACTTTCCCAAAACTTATATTTATGTACATCTGAACTAACAGAACTTGTTCTCATTTTTCTTCTCGTCACTAAATAAGTCTGCAAGGTAAGGGAACAAACTGAAATCTGAAGCACTGGTATGGGAATGCAGTACATTTATTATGAACAAAGAAAAGACGTACAGTGTTTTATTCCTGTGAAAGTCCACGTTTCTGATAGGTGTTAAAATCTGATGAATATATCTAACTTTTGTCATTTCTTCTTTACTCTTTGTGGCACTTTTTCTTATCTGTTAGGAAGCTTTAGAAAGCAAAATTAGCATATACACTACCTTATTTATTTCTCATCCAACAACAGAAATGTGAGCTACATTATACGTATTTTAAATTTGCACCCAATGGTTCCTTCTTCCTATCAAAAAGGGCTCCCACTCAAGCAACTGGAGGTGGGAGTAAAGATTCAATTTTTGTCAATTCTCTTGAGCAGCACAATTTTCTATGTGATACTGCATGTTGTTCCAGAAAGCCCCCCCCCCCCGATCTACAATAGCAGTTTTCCAAAGGGAATTTATGTTGATAGAAAAATGTGGTACCTTTACAATAGCTAACACTCAGGAAGGATTACAAAATTATGGAACAGATTTCTTCCTTATAAATTCAGTGAAGCCAAATTTTATTTCTTTCTGAAAGAAGTTTTCTCCTTCAAACAAACTGCAAATTTAGTGAGGAAAAGATAATCAGACAGCATATAAAATGCACTCTCACAGTTAAGCATGACTTTTCTATAAATTGATTATTATCAGGACCATATAAAATCAATTATTTCTGAAATAATTGCTTTATGGAAAGTATTTCACTTAGAACAAATAACTGTTCCAAAGATCAAAGTGATTAACCTTTTCCTGAAAGGGACAACAATGAAATATAACAGCAATGTAACAATCTGAGTAACATATTCAAATTGGAGAACATTCATTCTCCTTCACTTGAATGTTCTGTTTTTATATATGCTGGTTTTGTTTATTAATTATACTTCTGAAATGTTTATATAATTTAATATTAACATGTTATCTAAGATGTAAAAAGAATTTGATTCAAAGTTGTTTGTAATTTCAGACCATTCAACCAATTTGCAGTGTGCTTCTAAATTAAAATTAACATACAGTATGCTTCCATCAGGTAACATAGAAATAGGATACATAAACTATGAAATATTAAAACACAGCACACCGTATTACACATAAAACTTGTTTTTCCATTTCAAGTTTATTAAAACTTTAGCAGTACAAATGATCCAGATTGTGGATTATCAAAAAACCAAACTGAAGTCCACATTAAAAAAAAATGCTCCCCAACATGTCTCTAGAACCTAGAAGCAGAGTGGAAACAATAAGTTCATAAACTCATCCATGCCTATCTTCATCAGTTCCAGCACTTGATTCATGATCGGATTTTTTATCTTTGCCATGGGCACGATCTCTCTCCTGATATTTTGATTTTTGGTTGATCTCTTTTTCTCTTGAAGAACGAGATCTGTCCCTTTCCTTTTCTTTACTCCTCCGTGAGTATGATCTTTTCAATTCTCTGTCCTTGCTGCTTCTTCTTTTCTTTGAGTCAGGACTTCTATCTTGATTTCTACTGGATTTTTTGCTTTTATTCGTCTCGGAGCTACTGCTGTCATGGCTTTTTGAACGCATCTTTTTCCCAGTATCTTCCTTTCTGCGAGAACTTTTGTACTCTTGATCCCGATGCCTGTCTTTACTTCGACTTTCTTCCCTCTCAGAGCTATGGGATTCCTTCCGCCTTTTATGGTCTTTCTCTCTGGACCTCTCTGGTGTGCCTCTTCTCTCTCTACTCCTTGATCTTCCTTTTCTTTTCACTTCTTTATCTCTGTGTTTGGAATAATCTTTACTTCTGCTGCGGTCTCGTTCTTTACTTCTGGACCTGGCTCGTTTGCCTCTGTCCACACTTCTGCTTCTCTCTCTGGCCTTATTATTGGAACTATGTTTGTTTTTAGGCTGCTCACGTTCCCTGCTTTTTGAGTGTTCATGTTTTCCCCTCTCTTTACTTTTGGTATGATTCTGGCTATTACTTCTAGATCTTCCCCTTTTATTCTTCTCCTTGCTTTTGCTCCGTTCTCTGCCATGAAAGTCATTATATTTTTCTTTGTCTTTTTCTCTGCTTCTCGATCGCATTTTTTTATCTTCATGTTTACTGTATTTTGAGTCTCTTTCTTTACTTTCTGATACCTCTTTGCTTTTGGATCTAGCCTTTTTTTTGGCTTTACTTTTGTTATGTTTGTCCTTATCTTCTTTTTCAGAATTCCTCTTTGTCCCTCTGTCTTTACTGTCTGATTTGGAATCTTTGGGCTGTGTTTCTTTTTCTCCTCTTCTATCTGGACTTTCAGAACCCTCTCTGTGGTCAGATATTTTTCTTTCTTTTCCTCTCCCTGGACTTTTTTGATTTGCAGCATCCTTCTTGTTTTCATTCATTTCACTCCTTCAAGACAAGCAAGCAAACAAACAAACAAACATGAACATAAAGCTAGTGAAATAATCCCACATCATTATCTGAATTTACATTACAAACTGCATGCAGATGCAGGTACATTTAACGTATGATAGAAAGAAGTATCTCTAAATCAAAAACACAACATACTATTGCAGAACTCTGCTGTATGAGTCAAATGTGACATGTCAGAATGAGAAAGCCTCTAAAAAATTTTGTGGAAGAATTTCCCACGAGCGGAGAAAGCAAGCACACGTATTTGCTTCTTTCCTCTCTTCTATACTTGTTTTAATTTGCATTTAAGTAGATTATTTGTTTTGTTTTATTTTTCTTCTAACAAGATACATGAGCAAAATAGGAAATGGAAAAATAAATCACTATTTACAGGAGTTTCATTGCTGCACTGACTGAGTTACTTATAAAGTGAGATAAAAATCTAATAAATAAATAAATAAATAAATAAATAAATAAATAGTACAGAAATGGCTACCGCTTTGAGTGCATCTTACTTGTCTCCTTTTATCCATCTTTCTCCACTTGATACTCTCATTCTTTGAGCTCTCTGCATTTCCTGTCTCCAGTGTGGAGGAGTCTCACTGCGTCTAAAGCGATCCCTCGACCTGGATCTTGAAGGTGTCCGGTACCGCTTTGAATACAGAAGGAAAAATTAGCTAAAACAAGATGTGGATCCTAATTTGTACAGCAACTGTCATATGTTTGATTGCAAATTACATATTTAAAAACATAATAAAACCTCCATCTAATGGACCATTTGGGGATAAGAATTGTTTGTTGATTCAATGTTCAAGTGAGATAAATTAACACAATTGATACAGGAAATGTCAATTAATGCTTATGCAAATAATATAAATGACATCAAATGTCCAAACTGCCATGGAAAAAATAAACTTTCTTGGTGAAGATGACATCTGATGTAAAATTTTATCAGTTGCACCTGAGGAATTGTGGTTTTATTGTATAAACATTCATAAAATAAAATTAACTTCATTGTGCAGCTGAATTTTTAAACTGAAGTTCAATGCTCACTGAAAATAACACAGCAATATAACAATAACAAAAATATAAAAAGAAAAAATGCATTGTCCAGGAGAATACAAAAATGTATTTAAAAAAAATAAGGGGAGATACAAAATTTTAAACATCCATACTAAATACTTTCCAAATCCACATTTGTACAAATGGAGCTAATCTATTGCTAAACTTTATTTATATAACTAAGTAGAAATCAATTAGTGTAAGCAGTCTTTAATTAACAGAATCTTTAACTTTTACTGCTGTATTAATTTTTTCAATCAAAGTGATTTCTCACTTTTAAATACCTGTCTTTCAGTTTTCCAGTGTCTTGCTATAATAACTTTCGCATCTAACAACAAAAGGAATTAATTTCTTGTGTGTTACTGCATACTGAATTCTGGTATGCAGAATCTATCAAATCTATGGTATTTAACAAATTATATTATCTTCTTTTTGACATATTATGTTTTTATAATTCTCATTTGAAAGAAGCCAATTAATAAGTTTACTGTTTAATATTAAAATTATTTTTACTAGAGCTATGCCATACTTTGATCTCAGTTCTAAACATTTGATCCTTGAAACAGAAATAAAATACTTTAAAAATTGGGTTCCTTGGGAGTAAGGATTATGGGAGAGTCAGGAACTTTTCCTTAGCAAATCTTTGTCCCACAAAGCTAGTGAACACTGATGTGTGGGAGTCTTCTAATGGCACTACATAACAGCCTTGGCAGAAGGCAGTCCATTACTGGAGAATAGAACAATTCAGCAATAAAACGATGTGCATACTTGATGGTAAAGGAACCCTCATGGGGAGACTAATAAAACATGCATCCCAATTTAAGGTCAATATTTTGACACAATCTCAGCTTGCTGTACAAATAACTATATGCTAACCAACCTGCAAACACATACAGGCAGTCCTCAACTAATGGCCACAACTGAGCCCAAAATTTCTGTTGCTAAATGAGACATTTGTTAAGTGAGTTTTGTCCCATTTTACGACCTTTCTTGCCAAATCTGTTAAGGTAGTAATCATTGCAGTTGTTAAGTTAGTAACACTGTTGCTAAGTGAATCTGGCTTCCCCATTGATTTTGCTTGTCCGAAAGTAGCAAAAGGGGATCACAGGACCCCGGGATTGCAACCACTGCAATCTGAATTTTGATCACATGACCATGGGGATGCTGCAACGTGCAACGGTTGTAAATATGAAAAGCAGTCATAACTCATTTTTTTCAGTGCCGTTGTAACTTTGAACAGTCACTAAGTGAACTGTTATAAGTCGAGGACTACTTGTATTGCTTTCATTATGGCTTGATATCCAAACTTAACATGATACATAAATGCAAAATGCTGCATTTTGTTTGCTAAGTCTACTAGCCTTGGGTTGGATAGATGGATAGACAGACAGACAGACATATATCACACAACTAAATAATGGTTTATTAAAAGCCAAAGATCAAAGAAATCAAATTGTAAAAAGCAAACATACCCTTGGTCCCCTTCCTTTTATTTTTCGTCCTGATCTTGTCACCAACAGCCTTCTCTGATATGATGTTTGACAATTTGATGGATTGCTAGAAATCAAGAAAAGGAAAAACAAACTGCTATTTAACTATGATTTATCAGTTTCTTCTACAATCACGTACTTCTGAAGCTCACAAGCTGCCAACACTATGCTAAACATTTTCTTCATAAAAAGGAATTCAAATATTGAGTGGTGAGGTGACAGTAATAGTAGTAATAATAGTAAATTGTAAGAGCCTTAGTCCAGCAATACCAACTAAAATGCAATCAACAAAGAAAATATAAATAACAATAAGATATAACAAGGCACTTTTCTTACATTACATAAAGATGACTCCTCAACATCATGCATATGCAAAATTAACTGAAAATAGTTAATAAATATTTAAATAATAAAAATATTGTTTGTTCCTCCCTTGTAGAATGTTTATCAACTTATCAGGAAATACTGTATTTTTCGGAGTATAAGACGCTCAGGAGTATAAGATGCACCTAGCTTTTGGGGAGGAAAACAAGAAAAAAAAATCTGCCTCTGCCTCCCAGCAAACAGCACAGATGATATACACTGTTTGCTGTGTATTTCTGTGCATGTGTGCCTGACCCATAGAAACAGCAAAGAATTGGAGAAATGTACATTATGGCAGTATATTAATGCCAGAAAATTTTCTTAAATGTAGTCACACTAACTCCTCCCAATTATTTAAATAGATCTACTCCAAACATGACTAAGTAAAAGAAGATACAATAGCACTGGGCCTCTTCAGATAAAGCATTTATTTTAAAAAGCTTCTTCATTTTGTTAAGTTGTCTAGAACAATAATAAAGCAGTCTTTAAAAAATAAGTCTAATAATTTGAACATTCTATAGGCATTTATAGTTATTGACTTACCTCCTTGCAGCAAACAACAAACAGCCAGTTTCAGCAGTGATTAGCACAAGAAAATAAAATTCTGCCTCTGCTTCTACCTCCCAGCAATTTGCCTCCTTGCAGTTAGTTTCACTTTCAGTTTTAGCACATGCCTGCCTGCCTGCAGCCTGAATCAGCTGATGTTCGGGAAGCTGATAATCAGTTGCTTGGCTTAACAGGCTCTGTTCTGTTTGCTGCAAGGAGGTAAATTGCTGGGAGGCAGAGGCCAAAGGGTGGGGATGGCTGGGTGGGGCTACATTCGGTGTATAAGACGCACCCAAGTTTTCACCCTCTTTTTGGGGGTAGGTAAATCCTACTGAAAGCAATGTGCTAACTTTTAAGTATGTTAATGATGCTAAAATCTATGTTAGTAATTATTTTAATTAAGGGTTTAAAAGCTATTTTAGCAGTTTTATGTTGCTTTATTGTGTATTTTTAATGTGTTTTGAGGAAATTGTTGTTTTATTTTTTAAACTCTACACATATTTGTTCTGAGAAAAATACCTCAAAGATTTTCAAAAGAAACAAAAGTCTGATCACCAGAACAGATTTATAATTATTTTGAATCATTGTCTATATGCAGAAATACAAGTTAACATACGGTTTACACAGATCACAACTCTGCGGTTACTGTGTCAGTTTCAAACACACATTAAACTTTACTTTCCCCAAAGGTTAAGTTCAACCCAATTAACATATTGTTGTTTATTTACCCCAGTTAAGATATAGTCTTAGCTAAAGTGGGCTGATTTTTAGTATGAAGTAAAACTGTGCATCTCACTGCAAACTCCCTAAGGACCAAATATTTTTATATAGCTTATTTTTTAACTGTGATCTGTGGATATCCTAGATTAGCTGGTTTTCCATATAGAGTTATATTGCTCTATTCTGTTTGATCTGGCTTGATATTTTGGTAATTGCATTGCTTTGGGTGGGGTGGGCAAATGCAATATTCTGTGTATTGCATTAGGCATTTCCTTATCCTGTGAGTCAAAGGTCATTCGTCCCATTCTTCAATAAGAACAATCACCCTGGTTGCTGCCAGATTTGGTGGGGGTCTGTTAACATGGTTTATCAGTCTACCATACGCTTTCGGTGACAACTATCAAGCTAAATCTAACAAAATTGCTCAATTGAACAGCCCAGTGGGGTGTGGGTGTGTTAAGAATAAGCTGTGGGGTGGGTGTCTGCAGTCTCATCTTTCCAGAATAATCAGAATATTGTGGTATATATCAGAATATAACCACTGTACTAGGTGATCAGAATTACTGTTCTGCTTTTGTTAACCCTGATTTTATGCTAAGCATACTAAGAGGATACAGCCACTTTAATAAATAAAGGAGAAAAGCGAGGGACAACTTTCTCTAGTTGTTAGGTGCACAAGTATTGATCTGTTACTATTGGGACAGGAAGAAATGGTGAGAGATACTCTATACCAAATAACTGGATGATGCTGCCCTTAGTATTGGCATTCATGGTTATAAATTAGTAGATTAGTTCAGAATGGTTTCCATAACCATTTATCTACCTGATAATATCACTGGTTACAGCAAACCTCCTTCCCATGCAGAAGGAAATTGACTTACCGTAATTGATGACCTAAATGTGTTTTACTGTAGGTTTGAGGGGAAACCACTGTCACCTATCTCCACCATCTCCATATCAGATACACTAACAACAGCCAAGCCTCCTATAACTGACCCCATCCCTTTGGGCCACCCATCTCTGGTGATTACAGAAAATGATGTGCATGGTCTATTTCACAAACAAAAACCTGGAAAAGCATCAAGCCCAGACAAGATAACGCCTTCTTGCTTGAAAGCTTGTGCTGACCAATTGGCCCACATCTTCACCCGCATCTTTAATAAATCACTAGAGATGTGCTATGTTCCTTCTTGCTTCAAACGTTCTACTATCATCCCAGTGCCAAAGAAACCTTCCATCAAGGAACTGAATGACTACAGACCGGTTGCTCTGACATCCGTAGTTATGAAAACCTTTGAAAGACTAGTGCTGGCCTATCTGAAAACCATCACGGATCCACTGTTAGATCCCTTGCAATTTGCCTACCGAGCAAATAGATCGGCAGATGATACTGTCAATATGGCTCTCCACTACATCTTACAACATCTTGAATCTCCAAAGACCTATGCAAGGGTCCTTTTTGTAGACTTCAGCTTGGCATTCAATACAATCATTCCAGATATTCTTCTAGCTAAACTAAATCAGTTAGCCGTGCCTGACCACACTTGTAAGTAGATCATAAGCTTTCTAACAGACAGGAAGCAGCAGGTGAAGCTAGGCAGAATCACATCAGATATCTGTACAATTAGCACAGGAGCCCCCCAGGGCTGAATGCTCTCTCCACTTCTCTTCTCTCTCTATACCAATGACTGCATCTCAAAGGATCCCTCTGTTAAAGTACTGAAGTTTGCAGATGATACAACAGTGATTTGTCTCATTCAAGACAACGACGAATCTGCATACGGGAGGTTGAACAACTAGCCTTGTAGTGCGGCCGGAACAGTCTTGAACTGAACACACTCAAAACTGTAGAAATGATAGTAGATTTTAGGAGAAACCCTCCTACACTACCACCACTCACAATACTAGACAACACAGTAGCAACAGTAGAGACCTTCAAGTTTCTAGGTTCTAAATCTTAAAACTTAAAATGGACATCTAACATCAAATATGTCATCAAAAAAGCACAACAAAGAATGTTCTTCCTCCCCCAACACAGGCTACCCAAGGAGCTGCTGATACAGTTCTACAGAGGAATTATTGAGTCTGTCATCTGCACCTCTATAACTGTCTGGTTTGGCTCTGCAACCAAGCAAGACAAACACAGACTTCAACTTAGAACTGCAGTATAAACAATTGCTACCAATCTGCCTTCCATTGAGGACCTGTATATTGCACGAGCCAGAAAGAGGGCCATGAAAATATCTACAGACCCCTCGCATCCTGGACATAAACTGTTTCAACTTCTACCCTCAAAACGACGCTATAGGGCACTGCACGTCAGAACAACTAGACATAAGGAGAGTTCCCCCACCCCCAATGCCATCACTTTGCTTAAACAACTAATTCCCACAACACTGTCAAATTATTTACTACGACTGTATTAGTATTATTCTTCTCATCTTCCCTATTCCCTATCTCCTTATCTTCTTATGGCTATAACTTTGTTGTTTGTATCTTACAATTTATATTGTTTACTTAGTATCCTAGTATGATTTAAGTTGATTGCTTATTTAGTATCCATGACTATCACTAAGTGTTGTATCTAATGTTTTATGATGAATGTATTTTTACAATGACTATGATAATGATCTATCACTATTGTTGTATGTACACTGAGAGCTTATGCACAGAAATGACAAATTCCTTGTGTATCTAATCACACTTGGCCAATAACGAATTCTAATTCTGTCATTATTTTTCCATTATATTATTCTACTTTATATTATACATTGTTTCCACTAGTTTGAGATCTTAATGTTTACACATAGATCTTAGTATTTTAATATCATACTATTGTGTTGGTAAATATTTTTTTAAAAAAAACCTTACCTTCCCCTTTCTTTTTCTCTGTTCTTTGTCTCTTTTTCTTTTTCATCTACTTTGGGAGGACTTTTCCTCATCAGAAATCTGTTTTCTGGAACAGGAGGAATCTCTTCTGGACGGACTGTAGAAAGTGGCTGTTGCAATTCAGGATTTTCTGTTTCAGTTTCACTAGCTGAACTTAAATTTATAAAACAAAAGAAAATATTTATCTGTGTTTTTAGAATAATGAGTTAGGTTTTCAGATGCCAAACATATTTCAAATTTACTATATTTTAGAAATTTGTATTGGAAAGTGGCAAAATATTTAATAATTTTAATTTGAATTGTGCTGGTTTTTCTTATGCCTTGCCTTATGCTGGTTCTAAAGACATGGTTGAATATGAGGACCTGCTTTTTTGGCCTTTTTACTAACAGCAATTTTAAAAAAACACTAAATTACTGAACAAATATAAATCAACAGATTTAATCATGCTTATGGATAGTTTCTGAGCTGCTTAAGTGGAAATGGATCCACACTACAGAGTCTCCAGGTTGTGACCCTCCAGCTTACAAACAACCCCTAGTTACGAACAAGCTACCTGCAGTACTCAAAATGGCAGATGGCCAACCAGCAATGAGATCCGACTTAAAATGACAGGTGGCACTTCTCCCTGCTAATTGAAAAACCTCTGAAGCCTTGCAGTATCTCCATGAGCATTCGTTTTTAATATATTGCAGTTTGTTTTCACTGGTTCCTGAAAGCACTGCACAGAAAGAATGTTGTCTGTCATTTTGAGTCATGTCGCACTCGTTTTTCTCTCCAACTCAAATGGCAGACATTACTTTACCCCCCTGAACTGAAGCATCGCTGAAGCACACAATGCCTATATGAGCATCACAAAGTAATGCATGCATTTTTAATATACAGGTAGTCCTCGGCTTATGACCACAATTGAGCCCAACATTTCTGTTGTTAAGACATTTGTTAAGTGAACTTTGCCCCATTTTACGACCTTTGTTGCAACAGCTGTTAAGTGAATCTGGCTTCATTGACTTTGCTTGTCAGGTGGTCTCAAAAGGTGATTACGTGACCTTGGGACACAGCAACGGTCATAAATATAAACCAGTTGCCAAGCATCTGAATTTTGATCACATGATCATAGGGGTGTTTGAAAGGTCGTAACTGAAAAATGATCATGATGTTGTGGCCCGCCGGCGACCCGTGCAGCTGGTCGCGGACTCCAACAGCGAAGAGGCTGTTGTGGTGATGCGCCGGCGGCCTGTGCAGCTGGTACCCGAGTCGGACAGTGAGGAGGTTGGTGTGGACTCGGTGCCAGAGGCAGAGATGCAGCCAGGGCCTTCAGCTGGGACAGAACACGAGTCACTTTTTTCAGTGCAGTTGTAACTCTGAACGGTCACTAAATGAAGTGTTGTAAGTCGAGGACTACCTGTACTGCACTGCCTGTTTTCAGCAGCTCCTAACAAAAAATTGCATGGATTCAGCAGTTTCTCAGCTTGTAGAAGACTGCCATTTTGAATTGTGCTGGGCTTCCGTTTTTCTCTTATTACACAGTAAGACAAACATGAGACTAAATAGCTTGTTCCAGTTTACATACAAATGGACTTAAAGGTAATTTAGGAATGGGATTTGTTCTTAAGCTGGGGACTTGCTGTCTTATAAAACGACTGGGTTGACTTCCTAGCAACAGAAGCATTGTTCTCCAAGTATCTCAAGAGTTCATCCAAAAATATATTTAAAATCATTATGATTTTAGATACATAAGAAATCTGTTTGATAAAAAAATATATAACGATATTTCACAAACAAACTGAAATTGACAATGGAAAATGTATCTTTAATTCCTTCAAATTATTCTGTGTTACATTTGTTGTGATAATAGCGCAGGAAGAGAAATGTTTTAATGCTTTCATAGAAATCTTCCCTCTTCTCTATGTACCTCTTTTTGCTTTTTTTCCTCTTTTTCTTTTCTTTCTTATGTTTCTTAGAGGTTTTTTTGTGTTTCTTTTTCTTTTTCTTTGTTTTTTCTTCAGCAGCACTGTCAGATTCACTTGATGAATCAGAAGACGTTTTTGAATCACTTGAACTTTCTGAATCACTAGATGAAGACGACGACTTGCGTCTTTTCTTCTCTTCCTTCTTGGCTTTAAATGAAACCAACAGAAAAACATTTACCACCTAAATGTAAAAAAAATACTCTTTTTCTATCTTCTCCAGTTTTTCCTTTAATTTCTGAATATTAAAGCAAATAAATAAAAGTTATTTCCTAAGCATGATTTTTCATATATGAAGATGCTAAATATTATTAAGAAATTTGTTTTAACTGTAATCACAGAGTTGCAACTGTATCACCTTCAAGCAGAAATATGTTATACCTGCAGAGTCTAAAGATTCTTAATAAACAATTTTAATAATGGTGCTCTCTGGAGTTTAAAGCATTAAAATAAGTCAAATAATTGATTTCTACAAAAGGTGATTGGAAAACAAAAGATTAAAGCTGACTGTTTTTCTTTGCTGCATTTGCAATCTGAAATGGAAATAGCAGACTATTATTAAAAAGGTATTTTAATTTTACCTTTAGATTTTTGAATTAGTTCTCCACAACTCATTATTCGCACTTCTGCATACGGTTTACTAGATGCATCGGTCTTCTGATTTTCTATTTCTCTTACAATTTCTTGCCCCGAAATTACTTGTCCAAAAACAACATGATATCTAAATGAGTGAAGCATAATTTTAATAAATGACTCACTGAAGAATTCAGCAGAATTTTCCTATTACAAGTAAGAGACAAAAATACATACCCATCAAGATGAGGGGTAGGCTTAGTTGTTCTATAGATGACACCAGGGGCAAGAATTTAATAAAAAAAAAAGGATAATATTAGTATCGAGTTGAGAGGGAGAGAGAGAGAGAGAGCACAAATTCGGTATATTGTGACAGAAATGACAAATATGAACAAAACACATTAAATATTGAACAGCAACAATGTCAATATATATACATTAAAATTTATATACAGTTCTGATTAATACTGTAACCGTACCTAAAATTCAAAAAATATGTTTAAACAAATATATTCTATATAGCCTAGGTCTGACCGAGGTAGTATACTTTGACAGCACTATACTATATATGGCATGAATATTCAGAACACTTCTGAATAGGAACAATTTCCTTCACCTAAAATAGCTTATACTATAAAACAGGCTAAAGTAGACTACTTCCAAGCATCCAATTTCTGTGTGAGTAACATTTTTATATGGAGACACTTTCAATAACCTGAGCCATCATTTTTGCAATAGTTTAGACCAGTGGTTCTCAAACTTTTTCAGTCCACCGCCCCCTTGGTGCTACAAACTCATCCTCAGTGCCCCCCACCCCCTTCAGGTGGGCGTGGCTTGGTGGTCAGGTGACCGGGTGGGCGTGGCCAATTTGTAAAATGTGGTGAAACTCACTTAACAACGCTCTTGCTTAGCAACCAAAATTTTGGGCTCAATTGTGGTCATAAGTCTTTCTTTCTTTTTCTTTCTTTTTCTCTCTTTTTCTTTCTTTCTTTCTTTTTTTTTTTGTTAGTGTCTTTCTTTCTTTCTTTCTTTCTTTCTTTCCAGACCATCTCATAATTCAGGCAACTCTGAGTGGCTTACATCAAGATAAACAATAAATTTTTTAAAAATGTGGGAGTAGGGCCAGACAAAGCAATGCAGAGAAACGAAAATAGATTCTT
>QLTV01001483.1:4050210-4101550 GCA_003457575.1 Thermophis baileyi | reverse complement strand
CTCTCTCTCTCTCTCTCTCTCTCTCTCTCTCTCTCTCTCCCTCCCTCCCTCCCTTTCTTTTTCTTTCTTTCTTGTCTCTGTCTCTTTCTTCTGCAGTAGGAAGCAACCTCCCCCGAGGCAAATATCTTGTGACAGTAAAGGCAGAGCCCTACAGGGCGATCTAAAGAGGAGAGGGGGATGCTGTAGAAAAGGCCCCTTCCACCCGTGCCGGCTCCGCGGGACTTGGGGCTCCGAAGCAGCCCACTGGCTTCCAACCTGGCGCCGCGGGCCAAGTTCCCAGAGTGGCACTGGCAGTCAGCCGGGCCGATCCGCAAAGAGAGCAGGCAGGTGGCTGGGTGAGAAGCCAGTGGGCTGCTTCGGAGCCCCAAGCGCCGCGGATCCGGCACGGGTGGAAGGCGGCCTTTTCTGCAGCATCCCCCTCCCCTCTTTGGATCACCCTGCAGGGGGGGGCTCTGCCTTTGCAGAAACGGAGCGGGCACATGTGCAGCAGCCCCGGGCATCTGCTTGCCCTTCCGCCGCCCCTCTCAGCGTCTGCATTTCCACCAAGGGCTGCCTGCTCACCCACTGGCCAGGCCGGGCTGGACGCCAACTTCGGAAGGCAAGTGGGCATGGGGGACCGCCGGGAAGGCCGCCAAGCATGCCAGGGCTGCGGCGAAGGGAGTAGGCTCCTACCTCCCTTCCCCGCCACCCCGACATGCTTCCCTGTCTTCCACATGGCCTCTGCTGCCCCCTTGCCTCTTAGCAACCCCTTAAGTCATCCCACCGCCCCCCAGGGGGCGGTACTGCCCACTTTGGGAACTACTGGTTTAGACTCAGGTTCTTTTGTCAACCAGGCCATAGCTGCTTCTTGTTAATAGAAGATGCTATGTAATTCATTTTCAATAGTACAATACTACTAAAACATTTGGTCTTATACCAATTTATTCGTTCCGCAAATCTCTTTAAACTTTACCACTAAGCAAATAGTGTACATTCATTTTGAAGAGGCAGCTTCTGCATAATATAAAATTGAAACTAAAGAAGAATTTTTTTTGAAGACACTAGAGTCCTTAATATATTATTCAACCAATAATTTTAATTAATTGCAACTGGTAAACCTGTGGCCATTGAGTTCACCCTGGAACTTATTAAATATTAAACATTAAAAAACTAATGTATTTTTATTTGTTCTAAAGTTCAGTTACTTCATTCCCTCGGATGAGATGGATGCTTTTCTTCCTACTCCTGAGCAGACATTAAAGGCTTATCAAGGAGTCGTTCCCATTCACCTGTTAAAACTTCTGGCTATACAGGGGAAATCTACTAAACACAGATGTATCCTTAATTTCATAATGAATAGAATTGTAAAAATAGCATCTTCTGTTATGTCTGGAATATTCAACAATACTGCTTGTAAATAAATGTTAACTTGCTCTGACAATCAGAAAATATGTACGTAACCATTATCCACTTTCAGCTAGTATCACTATTTAGCCCTAAAAACCTCATAGTCATTACACATTAAATGGTTTTTGTTAATGCAGGCACTAATTAGGTTGCAACCATTTAGCTCTTACAGTGTTAGAACACTCTACATACAGCTCTCTTTTTGAAATATAAAACTGTAATAGCTATTTGTAAGTCTATTTATTACTTCCACTTTGGAACAGAATACAACAGATAGATTCACCATTTAACTTTGAGTGAGCTTAACTCAGTAATTACAGCAGGGATGTCAAACTCCCGGCCCACAGGCTGGATGAATCACATGCTGGCCACACCCACGCCTGGTTTAGCGAAGGGGAAAAAAGTCCTGATACGTCACGTGACGCCCTATGATGACATGAGTTTGACACCCCTGAATTAGAGGGAATTACAGATATGGTGCTTTGTAAGTAGCAGAAGAAACATAGTAAAAAAACTGAAATAGTACAAAAAACCAAAAAAACATAACACAAAGTTTACTATTACTTATATTTCCACACTAGCAACAACTAAGTGTTTTATAGCACTTTGCATTATATAGTAAACTTTCATGAGTTTTATCTGGAATATGTTTTTAATGATTGTATGGAAGAGAATCAGTGGTTAGTTGCAAGTTGAAGGAAATACTATATTGGGGAGCTGAGATTTCATCGAAGGCCTATTAATATACTCTGATTTTTCTTTCCCTCAGAATTATAATGGCTTTACTAGCTTGTGTTTTGATCTGCTTCTGATGTTAAATGCCAGGATGATTAATATTCTCTCTCTCATCCCTAGATGTGTTTTGGTAGGAATTCTGACCTGCCATATATAATCAAGACTTGGATTGTGAAGGATTAATCTCTTCAGAGGTGCTCTCCTGTTCAGCACCCTAACAGATTATAAAGTGAAGGATTATTCTTATAGATTAGATTCTTCAATGATACCTCTATCATCCCCAACTAGAGGAACCAGAGCTGTCTGGAAATTATGGAAGTTGTAAGAATTTGAGGATCTAAAGTTCAGGAAGTCTGTGCCCATTTTGCAGGTTCAACACATGGACACAATAATGGACTAAATGAGTTTAGTTTAGACAAGATGCAGTATATGTAGCACATTATTTTGTCGCAAGGGAATGACAATCAAATTGTTTTAGAAAAAAAGTATCCCTCTTGATAGATCAAAACTGGGGAATGCTTGTTTATTCACATTTTGTCAGAGCTTTAATAATTTGCTGTGGCATGAAATGTGTTTTACAAGTTTAGATTAGTAGGTTAATTATGATCCAACTGGGATAGAAATACAGTGGCTTCATTAGCCCATATTCTGATATCCTTTCATTTAGATTGGTCAATGAATGTACAGTATGTGCCTTCACTGGCTCTTGGGCCTATGTCAAATGTTGGTCCTGTATAAAGCAGTAGAGACTGCTTACAGATTAGAGAGAAATATATTTCAGCCGGTATCATTATCCCAAGCCATGGTAATTACTATTAAAGTTTCCCTCACTTATTTATCATCTTTGGCAATTGAGCAAGGGTCAGAGTTAGGCAACGTCTGTTTGACATACACCATCAAAACAGCCGCTGGAAATATCACTCAGCTTCCCATGACAGACAGCAGGAGATACACTCCGGCACCAGCTATGTATCCTAAATCAGAAAAGAGATTTTACCTTAGCCCAATGTAATGCTCTCCCCTCAGCACTTCTGGCTGGAGGATACAAAACAATCCGATATTCATTATGAGGATGTCCTTGAGACTTGGTACAGATAGAAACTATCAAACATGTTCTTCTCTATATCCACTTATATACAGAATCTTGAAATGCTCCAATTGCCCCACTTCTGACTAGCAAAATGGGATACAATGACCAATAGTATAAGCAATGTCTACTTTCTGACATCAACGCTGAATACAAGGTTGCCAAGTTTTGCATGGCGGCATGTAAAATCAGACAAAGAATAATTAAGAGTAATTGGACCAGCCAGAGTATGTATAGTCAGAAGTGGATCAGGTTCAGCATTAACCATTAGTTTTTGGGTATACATGCCATGTCAGCTATTGTACCACACTATATTTCTCTCAGCCACAATAGGGTTTCTGTAAGAGAAGCTTACAATTTGGATAATTTTATTGTTTTATTTACAAATATACAGGTATACAGGTAGTCCTTGACTTATAACCAGTTGCTTAGCCAATCACTTGAAAGTACAACAGCCCCCAAACGGTAATTACAACCCGGGTCTGAAGTTCTGACAGCCATATTCTTCCCTGGTCAGGGTGGATAAAAATTGATTTTTTTTAAAAAAATAAAATTGAATTTTTTTAAAATTTAAATCGGATTTGTTTGATTTTTATCAAATCTATTTTAATAAAATGCTTTTGGAGTAAAAATCTATCTAAAGATAGTTTTCTATTTAAGATACATTAATAATTTAGTTCATTCAGCATGAAATGGAGCTTAGTTATGTAGCATGAGGCTGTATATTCTGCAATATTTACATTTTTGGTAAACTCATTCAATGAATTCAAGCTCTGCAAGCTAAATAGGAAACCTTCATTTTGTTTGCAACTGCCAGCAAGAATGAGTCCGCAAGCTAAATAGGAAATCTTCATTTTGTTTGCAAATAATAATATTAAAGATTCTAACTATCAGCAAGAATGAGTCCTTACATTTAAAGAGCACCTGTCATTTCAGATCCATCATGGCAGCGCCTGTTAGCGGGCATCCACTCACCTGCTGCCTGCCACGTCCCTCACCTTGTTGTGTCACTGCCGCATCACCAGCTATCCCATTAAAGTGAATGGGACTATCGGTGAGTCAAACAGCGGGTCAAAGGAGGAGCCGCTGCGGGACAGAGATGACAGTTGCTCTTTAAAAATTATGATTTAAATTGAGTTGATTTAAATCAAGTCTTTTTACTAGTGATTTAAATCAATTTGATTTAAATCAAATCCACCCTGTCCCTGGTTACTGCATTTTGGGCACTTGGAAACTGGCCCGTTTACAACTGTTTGCAGTGTCCCACAGTCACGTGACAGTGATTTATGACATTTTTGCCAAAAAGGGCATTTACTTCTGGTTTTCAGAAAAAAAGCCCCATAGCAAAGAAATGGCTTCACTTAATGACCATGGCATTTGCCTAACAACCAGTGTTCACTTTACGATTGCCTCATGACTGCCGGAAAGTGGTTGTAAAATCAGTCACTTAGTGACCTGCTTTAGGACTGTCACAACCTACGGCTGTAATTGGCAGGCTCCATTACGGTCCCAAGTCAAGGACTCTGTGTACGTGTGTATTTGTATACCATTTGTGTGTGTTTGTATTTTATACTGTTATTTCAAGTTTATATTATACAGATTGCTAATTTTAATTTCTTCTTGTTACATACATATAGCCTGTGCATATTTGATTTAATATTGTTTTTTAGCCAAACTGTTTTGTCCCTTTGTACTTTTCTTAACTATCCTGGCCTTGTCAATTTAGTATTGGTTATTTTAAATATTTGAATACCAATTCTCTTGCACTGGTTAATGATTGCAATAAAGTTATTAATTATCAAACTCTCCTCATATTTTGCTATGGCATGTTGAGTTCTTATTCAGGAGCAAAGAGTTCTTACTTACTCTTTACTTGTATCTTCCCCTCCTCCAATTACAGTACACCTTCAATAGCGAAGTCCATCTGTAAGTTCCTCTACATTTAGGCATTAAGAAATATTTTTATTGTTATATTGTCCATTTTTTAAACTTTTCTTATATTTATGCTAATTGTGATTTTAATTTTATATACTTGGCATTTATTTATTTTTTTGGAATTTTGTGATGGTAGTTGTTTTTGCTGGGTTTTGATGTACAATACTCTAATAATTTCTAATTTTTTCAAATTGTATTTCTGTTTATCTTGTAAGTTAGTCTTATATAGATCTTCCATAATTCTTAGAAATAGTTAAATAAAAGCATTCTCTGTTCTAAAGGTATTAATACTTTGTAAACAGAAAGTTATTCCAACAATTCAAAGTTCTTACAATTTAAATCATAAGGAACTCCATCCAAATGATGGAGCTAGCATGATACTTACATAAAAAACTGTGAACCATTTGTATCTTTCCCTCTGTTGGCCATTGAAAGGAGAAATTCTTTGTTGTGCTTTACAGCAAAGCTTTCATCTAGAGAAAGCGTTTGAATTACTTCAAAAATCCAAGTTATTACCTTGCACTGGCATTTTTTTTAGCATTTTAAATTAGGATTGTCAAGCTGCATAAATGTTATCATTGCAGTGCCAAACAGTATTCAAATAGATAAAAGTAAAGACAGAGATGTATACTATAATTCCCAGTTTATTGGGCAAAAATATAAATATTATTTGATTAATACTGTTGAACAGCATTCTCATATGATAAATGAATGCAGAAATACATCTAGTAATTCATTGATCTGTTAAACAAGAACAACCTGTAAATGTCTTTATTATCCAAAAAGACAGATGTATTTTTGTGGGGGAAAAAATGTTATATTGTGCTACATGCAGTTTATAAGAGTGTGCCAAAAATAATATGCTGTATTGCTAGTTAAAAAATGCCTCATGAATAGCCGTTTTTTAGAAAAGGTAATTTGGAAATTTGAAATAAAAATAAATTTCAATTGTATGCAACAGACTTGTTTGTAACATATTTGTGTCATAAAAGTGTCTTATCTAACCTCCAGTAACAGCCTTTTAATATCATCAGCTCACATTTCTGGGAGCATGAAAAGAACTTGGATTGGTTAGTCAGAACTAGCATTCGGCCATCTTCTAGTTTTTACAGAGAAAGACATAACCAGATCCATTTATTGGTCTACTTGGTCCAACTGCCAAATTAGCATTCACTTTCTGCCAAAAAAAATATGTTTGTTAAAGACATGTCAAATGACTGGAATGATGTTTTATCTCTCTCCCTCTCTCCTCAGACATGAGCAAGGAGGGCTGGTTTGTTAGCAACCAATGAAATGGTTAAGCTGGCCTTGGCAAAGGAAAGTTAAATGGAGGCAAGATGCAAGGCTGTCACACACCTCAGGAAGAAAGGACTTACTACCTTAAGAGAAGTAGAAAAAGAGGTGAGTTGATATGCCACTGATTATGAGATCACTTGAGGCCAGACTTTTTACAAGTTCTAAAATAACTGTAGAGTTTATGATCCTCATTATGAACCTCAAAATAAACTATGATCCTTAGTAAAAGTTATTTTGTAGATCCATAAAATATGTTGTTCCTAATATATTCACAACACAATGGTGGAGTTGCAGGCTAACCTGAGAAGAAATAGTTCTTACCTTCAAAAAAGCCTCCATAAATTGATTCTCCTCCTCTCCCATTTCCTTGTATGAAAAAAAAAACACATACATCTAAGAAAAGATCATGAAAACATCCAATAAAAGATAATATAGGTAGTTCAGGATTAAACTGTGGAATCCTTAAGTGTTCTCTGAGCTTGATTGTTTATTTGTTTGTTGACATTTCAATACCTGAATTGGGTAACATCATCAGTGCTAGTGAGTATGGAGTTTGCTCCCTGTTTATATACAGTAACTTGCCCTGCCAGTGTTGATGGAGATGTGGATTTCTCCTTGGTAGTTCTTTGATTAAGGTATAGCTTTCTGCTAGATTGTTTGTCTGGTGTTAATCCCTGCTTATCTAGATATTGGCACCAAGGGTGTTGGAATTGATACCAAAGACTCCACAAACTTTAAAATATTTATGTTCAAACTGAATATCTTTATACACAATATTGTTATGGAAGAAATAACAGAAAACAAGTCTGTTATTTTCCTATCCATCTAGGCAATTTAAAATGGACATGAATGAACCAGAATGAGAGAGTTCTAAATTTTCTTATATTTTTACAAATGAATTCAGTTTTTTTTAAGAAGGAAAAAATGGCAATATTTTAGTAACATCTTTAGCAAAGTAGAAATTCATTCATAAACTTTGGCAAGAGACTATCATCCTGAGGTTTTTTTCTATAAAAAAAGACATCAAAATTATTTAAATACTGTAAAACTTGTATTTATATTTGAACAATTACAGGCAATAATTTGGAACAAGTAATGCCATACCTTCACTGAAGTCACCACCTTGGATCATGAAATCTTTCACAACTCTATGAAATAAACAACTTTTGTAATGAAGTGGTTTCTGTGTTGATTTTCCAATACCTTTTTCACCTACAAAGTAATAGTTTAATGCACGTTAAACATTAGTGACAGAATTTCACACAATGAAGTACAAGTAAAATTGTAGATCAGCTTTTGGTTTAAAAAAAAAACCTCTAAATACTAAGCCACTAAAAGAAAAAAAAGGCCATACAGTACTAATAGTAGTAAAAAGGAATGTGAAATATTTCTATATAATAGGCAAAATCCACAGAACTGTACCCATTTGTTAATTCATACAGGTAGTCCTCATTTAGCAATTGCAATTAGTCACTAAGCAAACAACATGATACAGAGAGAAAAAGGAAGGAGGACTGCGAAGATTACTGGATGCTGCCATCTCATTTAGAGAGTTCCCTAATGCCAGTGTTACTCTCATTCTGGCATGCACTGTTGTCAGGTGCAGAAATTTGAACCTAAATGTATGCATTGGTTAGAAAACAATTTTAATACCATTTATTCCCATTGTATTTGTAAATAGTTGCTATCTGAGGCAGTAACAAATGAGGACTACCTGTATAATAAAGTGGTCTGAAACTTCAGTTAACTTATCAAATGTAAGGCACCATATTCAAGGATAGGCTTGTTTGCATTTTGTTTCAGATAAAGGCAACCTGGCTGTAGAGTGCTAAAGAAATAGGAGAAAAAAAGCTATAGCTGGTTTTTTCTGTGTGTCTCAGAATGAAAGAGTAGACCTGTATACCCTGCATTTAAGTTGCCCTCGAGTTACAATCATTTGTTCACCAACGTGTGAGTGAAGGGAGGAAGATATTACGGTGAAATATGGGCAAGTGTCTTCTCTAGGAACCTAAATGAAACTCAAGAGTTAGTCAGAATTAACAAAATTCCTCTTGAGCTCCAATATGACAGTGGAGAAATTTTTTTCAGACTTAGAATCATCCAGTTTTCCCAGTCTTTCTGACTATAGAAAGAAACACTAAGAATTCTCTGAAAACTTTAACTAATCTAAATGGTTCCACATTTCAATACAATCCCAAGATCAGAGCCATCATGATCATGTTTTTAAATTACTAAAGTGTATGACATTTAACAGATAGTCATTAAAGCATTTTATGTATGAATTAATACTAAAATACTCCAAAATAGATCATAAACAAATATATTTATACTTATCAAGTTTAAGATAAATGTGTAACATTGTCAGATTTTTTTGCACCTTGTGACATTATTCTTAAGAACAATTAGATTTATATAGCAAATTATGCAATTAAGGAAAAATATCTACAAACCTGTACAAAGGCAGCGAAAGTTCTCACATGTTTTTGGGCAAACATCTGAAAATAATTCAAAGACAACTCTTCCAGCTAAAATTAAGAAAAAAAATCATTACATTTATATTCACTAACTTTAAGAAAGCAAGCCTGCATGCATGGAAATAAATATAAACCAATATATAAATATAAACTTATTCTAAATCAGTTTACCTATGCATTTTCAGATAGGCTCAACATTTAACATTGAAACCAGCAGTCTTACCAGGGGTATTATTGATGGCTATGTCAAAAAAACAACGAGGTCTTTGTGTTTTCACTCCCATGGCTTTAGAATGTTATATCTGAAATAGAAATACAAATTGTAAGGATATTTGATTATAGCATACTAATTTATTTATTTATTAAATTTATTGGCTGCCCATCTTACTACAGGGTAACTGTAGAGTTACTAATAACAATGATAGGCACGATATTACAAGGCTTTATTATTTCATGCAGAGAAAAATATATACATACAGACAACAATATTGCACCGAAAATATTTTGGTTGGATTATTTTTATGGGTTCTAAAATGAACACAATACTTAGTATTTATATTTAGGAATGACCACATTGGACCAGTCCAAACTGTGTTAACAATCAACTTCCAATTCCTTATGTGATTGTCCCTGTAACATTGGGGAAGAAATGCAGAACAGTGGTACGCTAAGCAGTGAACATGTTACTACTGTATGACCTTTTCCTTCCACCTCTCCTTTACCACATTTACCACTCCCTTACATCTTATTCCAGGTATACCAGAAGGTGATAAGGCAGACACCAAATGAAAGAACCATTCAACAATGCAAAATAATTAAGTTTCTACCTGTATAAAATATTTTATTTTAAAAAAGTATTGATACTGCCCCACAACCAAGTCATTCTGGTTTGTTTATTACAATATTAATCTATAAAATTATATATGGATGCAAATTCTGCTTTGGATTTGCAATGAGTGATGGCTCACATTAAATAAATGTAGAGAAGGGAATATATGCAAATGGATAGCGTTACATCAATCCTCCCTTACAAAGGCACAAAGTAAATTAATTTTTTGCACAATTATGAATCCAGAAAAGACAAATCTTTTAGAATCTGATAGTCGAAAGGTGATTTCTCCAGCATAATATAAATCACAGCATCTTCCTATTTCATCTATCACTATTCACACTAGTGTATACCCTTCCTGAAATATTGAGAAACAGATGGATCTGATTAATATTTAATGGTCCTTCTACTTGGTATTATTTCATATATGACAGGACAAACACTGATGAGGCAACATATGCCAAAACATGGAGAATTGGCCAAGTTTCAGGTTAAAGCTAGAAACAGAAAATAAACAATGTCTGAATGTTAATTTCACTTTTCACAATTTCACTTCTTGCATAATATAAAGCTAGTATTTGATAAGCATATTGATAAGTTTATTGAATGCAAACTATAAATTACTTAATCCATCAAAATATGTTCCTTTCACTGAGAACTTGTCTATAAATTAGAATTTCCCTAATTTTTCTTCAACTTAAAATTAGTGTATTTCAAATCAGTATTATTTATTCTAGTTATATCAAAATGTCCAGTGTACTCTAGATCATGATAGAAACACTATTAATGTGAATAAAAAAGGTCAAAGAATTAAGTAAGCTTTCTCTTTTGAACTTCCAAATCCTACATTTTCAACTGTCTTATACAAGAGAGCTAAAAACTATATGTGATTACGTATTCCCATATAATTCCCAATGCCTTATGTAACTGCAAACATATGAAACAGAAATGGATACAGTATACAACTTACAACCATTCATTTAGTGACCATTCAAAGTTACAACGGTACTGAAAAAAGTGATTTATAACCATTTTTCACATGTATGACCATTGCAACATCTCCATGGTCATATGATCAAATTTTGGGCAGTTGGCAACTGGTATGTATTTATGACAGCTGCAGTGTCCTGGGGACATGTGATTCACCATTTGTAACCTTCCCAGCTGGCTTCTGACAAGCAAAGTCAATGGGGGAAGCCAGATTTTTTAAATAATTGCATAATTCACTTAACAACTTCAGCAATTTGCTTAACAATTGTGGCAAGAATGGTTGTAAAATGGGGCACGATTCACTTAACCTGTCTTGCTTAGCAACAGAAATTTTGGGCTCAGTTGTGGCTATAAGTCAAGGGCTACCTGCATTTGCTTTCTCATTCTCATTTTTTAATTATTCAAATTTATATAGTCATCCTTTCTCATATATGTGACTCTTGGCAGCTAACAAGCAATTAAAACAAATATAACAAAAAAGAGTAATATTATACAACTATTTGAAAACAAGAAAAATATGAACGTATATAAAAACCATGACAGAATACATAAAACAACCAAGGCAATGCCATTCATCAAAATGTTTACTATAGTCATGGTACCAGTGCCACCACACTCCTGGCTCCCCATGCCCAGGGTCTTCAGGGCCTTGTGAAAAGTCAGCAAGGTGAGGGTCAATCCGATCTGGGGAGGGGGAATCATGTTCCACAGGGTAGGTGCCACAAGAGAGGCTCTCTTCCTGGGTCCTGCCAGACAATACTATAGCTGATGGGACATGCAATATGCCCCTCTTCCTAGACTGGATGGGGTGGATAGATGTAATTGTGGAGAGACAGTCCGTCAAGTAACCTGCTCCCATGCCTTTCTTACATAGAAGCAAAACTAGACAGTATTTTAAAGGTTAGGATATAATTGTTTATATGCACAAATTCTCCTAATACTATATGGACTTGAAAGAAAACTAGGTTTAATCCCAAACCATTTGCTTTAGGGCACGGGTGTCAAACTCGTGGC
The DNA here is from genome assembly GCA_003457575.1 of Thermophis baileyi. Taxonomy (NCBI): domain Eukaryota; kingdom Metazoa; phylum Chordata; class Lepidosauria; order Squamata; family Dipsadidae; genus Thermophis; species Thermophis baileyi. Next base: position 4,089,804 of record QLTV01001483.1, on the reverse strand, counting down.
GTCACATTGCCATCACGTGACGTATAGCGATGTTTTCCCCTTCGCGGAGCTAGGATGGCCGTGACCTGCATGTGATGCATCCGGCCCGCGGGCTGCCAGTTTGACACCCCTGCTTTAGGGCATGAAGGAAAAGGTTTTCTGTCTAACGTCTAGTAGTACAGAGCTTTAAAATTTAGGATCATACCCCCCCCCCATTTTTTTTTTGTTAAATACAGTATCTATTACCAGCTTTCATTGGCTAACAGTAGCTCTGCTGGATCACACAGAAAATCCTGTCTAGTCTTGTTTTTTATAGCAACTGAGTAGAAGCTTGATTAAACAAAGTGGAAACAAAGGCAGATTGAGAGGGATTTTTTTTAATATTAAGAGGCACAGTATGCAAATTATGGTTTGAGTTTGGGGAGAATATGTACATTTAATTTTCTGAAAGTTCCACTGCCGTAAATAATTGAGACCTTGTTAGCATAATATGTTATTTTACATGCATTTAATAAACCAGTACTCTTTAAGAAGCCAAATAAAAATAAGTGGTCTGCTTTTTGACAACAGAACTCTTCCTCTGTCATTAGGGCAAAGCAGGTCATTAATTCCTTGGATGGTCAAAATGATGCTACTCACTTTTGTATATAATGTTTCTTGTGTTTCAGTTTAGGCAACATTCAATAAATAACTTTAAATTTTTATATGTAAAAAAGATTTTACAAAAAGTTTGACATTTAAAAAAAAAGTTTTACAAAAATCCCCCCCCCCCATTAGCCTGGGGTGGGTTGATAAAAACACTTAGTATGGTTTAAATGCTCTTCAACAAACATAAGCTACCCCTATTTTTTAAGAATGTTTGTTAAATATTTTAAATATGATAGTGGCAACCTAATTTTATGATTTCTATATTCACCTTATTTAAACAGAAAAAGTAAAATATTAAGTTCTAAATGCTCTAGCTCAGGAGTTTCAAACTCATAGAACACAGGCCAAATGTGGCCCTTCAAATAATTTTCTACAGCTGGCAACAGTACTTTAAAAATGAATAAGCCCAACTTGGCATGCTTAGCAAGTGAAATCTACACCCAAAGGCAGCAATGCTCCCTTATTATTTTAATGAGTATTAACAAATGAAGTGAGAGCGCAACCAAAATCATCAATCTGTTACCCTCCTATGCATACAGTGAATGAAGCATCTCGTATTGTTTCGGGTCCCAGGTGAGCTGGCATCTTACGGTTCTCTCCCTCATCTCTATTTATCTGACCAACTAATTTACGTTTGCCAGGCAACAGGCAAAGATGTACAAGACCATGGCATTTACTGGGTTCATTGCAAATGTTGATGCTCACAGCTCCAAGCTGAGAAGAAAGTGTGACCTAATACAAAACCTGGGCCCAACAGGCAGAGGGATGATTCAGCTCCTAGCTTTGCACAGGCCAGGACTGTAGCCTGCTCTCCATTACTTGCCTTTTACTAGCACCCTCATACCACCATGTCTACTTAAGGTTTATTTCAGGTGGCTTGCTATGCCAACATTGGTACCTCCTGCCTGGGTGCCTCAGATGGAAAAGAGGCTCTACAGTGACAGGACCCATGAAACCCAATGCAGAGTGATGACTCAAACCCAACTGTTAGGAAGTACCCTATCTTAGGTTTCAATGATCCCATTTTATAATGGGGTTCCTGGGGTCCTTTCTGCAAAACTAGCTATCCAGCATATACCAAGTTCCACTGGCAATAACAATCCAAACTGTCATTGCATTGCTATCACCATGGCTGAAGTGATTAAAGTAGCTGAACAACACACAGAATAAAAAGTACTGCAATCTCTCAACTGTTTTCTCTTTTCTGAAGCATTTCTAATATTACAATATTTTATTTAATAAGGAGCCACTGGATGCTTATACATTATCCCAGTTGTGGCTGGTTGTTTCATAAATGTATTTATGATGTATTTACATTGAGTCTCATGTTTCATTTTATTGTTGCCAAATTTAATGTTTGCTTTAGGCTTTCCTAAATAACTTAGTATCACAAATTTAACTACCAAACCCAAAGCAATGGAATTGAAGTAAATAACTTCCAGTACAGCTTGCAATGCAGTGATTCTTAAGACTATCAAAAAAAAAAAAGAAAGAAAGAAAAAAGAAAAGAAAAAGAAAAGAAAAAGAAAAAAAATCCTTGGATCCAGAATGACAGATGCATAGAATAATCCATTATGAAATGAACTTTCAATAAACATATCTTTAATTACAGGGTTCTTGAATTCTCTCTTCTATTACCTAAATTTTTTGGGCAAAGCAAATGCCCATACTGGTACTACTAATTTAAAGGAGCATGTACATCAGTTTTCAAATGCCTTATGAAAACAATTGTATCAACTAACAAGTATTAAACAAATTCCTTAAAAATAGATTAAAAAACCAACTGCAATAACCACTATAACAAATGTTGGATATTTTTCCTGATTTCTTATGTTCGCCACCTTCTTATAAAGTAATAAAGCTAAGATAAAAATCCAATAATGTTGCATCAATAATCAAATCTGTAATTTTATTAAATGTCTTCCCACACCTTGTACTGAATATATATTTTTCTCATGTTTAAGAAAAGGAAAACTGAGGGAGTAGATATCAAGAGCCAAATTTTGCTTTCACTTAGGAAACCCAAAGCAAAATGAATCTGTGCCTTTTGGATGTTTCGAATTCCTGAAGACACAAATGATTATAACTGAAAAGCATAAAATTGTACTACTTCATCATCTCCTTATCCTTCAGAGTACATAACTTTATATATAATTTGTACATTTGAAAAAAAAACCTGCTTATGTTTTTGTTTAGAATTTCACAACTATAGTATCCCAATGATAAGCAACATGTGAAGAAGATCTATTTTTCAAATAAAGTGCTGATTTTGGAATATATAACTAACAGTTGGCAAGTTCCTGTAGTAGAGTGTGGGAAGATCAATACAAAAGGAATAACAACACAGAGCTGGAGTATTTAAGTGCGATAAATTGATTCATTTAGTTCCTCTCCTCTTTCCATTGTGTCTGTTAATTTCACCACTTCTTACTCTTTGCCTTTTTTTTAAAACCTTTTTACTTTGGTTACTATTCGAGCAATTGTCCCATTATGTGTCTTCTCTTTTTCCCCAAGTTTTTTTTATGATGAAACGGACTACTTTCTTTCATTTAAAAGACCGTTTAAATCAGCCTAGATTTATTTCTACAAACTGGAGGGGAAAGGGGGAGCGGGGGGGGGAATAGCTTTAATTTTGTTCATTGTAATACTTGCGAGAGAAGAACCGCAGGTTCTTGTCGTCCTCCCCTTGCACAAGTTGCCCGAAACAAATCCTACAAATCACTATTAAAACCCGAGACCCACCCTCTCCCCCCCCCCCGTCGAAGGCCCTGTATTATATCCCTCAGCCATTCAAGGCGAAATTGCTTCTCCTCCTCCCTCGACCTGTGGAGAGGGCGACGCTTCCCTCACTGAGGCCCTCAGGATCTGCCTCTGACTCTGAATGAGGAAAAAAAGGGCCTCTTCTCCCCGTTCATCCCCGCTTCCCCCCCCCCCCCCCCCCCCCCCACCCCGAGTCAGCGTGAGGCAGATTCAAACTGGAAGAGAGCGAGCCCTCCTCTTTTCCTCCTTTCTCTCCCGCCCGCTCCGCTCTTCTCCCGAGGGCCACCCTCCCCCCCGCCTAAATTTGCCTCCGGTCCCTCCGTGTGGAACCCACTTGGCCGCGGGGCTCTTCTGGCCACTCACCCGGCCCTTCTCGCTGCGGCCCTTCAAACCTCCCTCCGGCCGCGCTCCTCACCACCTCGCCGCCGCCATGTTAGGATCTGGTGCAGACGGACTGCGTCAGTGGAGGAGGGGACGAAGCGGGAAACCCGGAGCGGCTGAAGGCTGGCGCGGGCAGAAAGGAGGGGAGCACGGGCGCGCGTGTGTGCATGCGTGTATGTGTGTGTGTGTTTGTGTGTCGACGTGCTGGAGGAGAGTCAGAAACTCTGGCGGCAAGTCGTCCCGCCTGGGGCTTAGGCAAGGCGGGCAAAGAAGGGTCTTCAAGATCCCCGCTCCGCAGCTGGGCCTTTTTTTTGTCGCCCTTGGGAACGCTGCCTCAAGCTCTGCCTTTGGCGGGCTCCCGGCCTTGCTTCTGTCTCGGAATCGGCGCCGAAGGAAACGAAGGGATGCCTTCGCTCACCTTTCTGTTTCCGCGACTAGTAAACCTATTCCCTATGGCAGTTTTAAGAGGAGCGTTTCAAGCCGCCCTGTCCCATTACAAGGCCGATAAACCGAGACATGACGGCGCTCTTATTGCTAGTCTACGCCACGACTAGATTTGTTAATGTAGGAAAACGGTATTGTACATAACAATATCCAGAAGGATCAAGCTATACTGGAACAGGATGTCCTACCTAGGCTTTCGGCTGGACAGGACCTGGAAGCGATATTTCGACACTATTGACAGCATAGTTATTCATAATAAAGGCTCACGATCCCTCCTTTTGATGTACACTTATTGTCACTGATTTTGATTACCCTTTCTACTGTTTCCAACATCTCCCTTTCACGCGCCGGTGTATGTCGTATGTAACTTTCCAATAACTAGTTAATAATTCAGTTTGTCCTACGGAATGCGAACCTTAAGTTTCATCTCTGCCAAATTTGATAAAATCTCTTTTTGGTAAATCACTTTGTATTATAGATAAAACAATAATTTACTAAATGATAATTAAGTTTAAATGATAGTTTTTATATCCCTGTAAGCCGCCTTGAGTCGCCATGTGCGAATAGGCGGCAATATAAATTTTCTAATAAATAAATTTATTCAACTTTTATCCCGCCCAACTCACGATCCCGGGAGGCTCATAGCAATCGAAGAAATTACTGTACAATACAATCAAGATACGGCACAGGCAGAAGTAGAAATTGCCCTTTATTTATTTGTTTGTTTGTTTGTTTGTTTGTTTTACATCACCAACGTCTGAATTCCCGCCTGCGAGACCCAAGCGTCCCTCCGTTTAAAGACTACAATTCCCGAAAGGCAGCGAGCTTGGTCGGCGACGCACGCCGGGAAATAGGGAGGACAGGACCAGATTCTTTGAGCGGGCATTGAACAGACAGCTACGGAAGCCGAGGAAGTACGATTAAGTTCGTTTTTGGAAAACGGCCGGATACGGGGCCGGGATTCTCAAGGTGCTTTTTGTACCGTAGGTGGGATTCCGCGGGAGGATTTCCGCGCAACCGGGATGGCTTTTGCACCACGTGATCTTTGAGGTGGAGCCGGCGGCGAGTCATTCGCGAGGCGTCTACCTTGCTAACCGGCAGCATGGCCGCTCGGAGGGCACCGCGTGGGTTTAATTCGCTCCTGGAGAAAGAGGCGGGCCGCTGTATCTTGCATCCCACGGAGGGGAGAATTTCAGCGGTTTGTGCGGAGTTCAGCTAGGTATTGATTTCCAGATCTAAAGCAATGTGCTTCGTTACACGTGAAGTCGAGTGCATCGTGTCAGAAGGTCGTATCCCCTCTTCTGCGTAATTTCCATCGCCAAAGGTGGTTTTTAACTGCTTAGATTAGAGAGAGTGCTGTATTCTTCTTCTTTTTCTTTAAGATTGTGATGGAATTCTTATGCCTACCTTAAATATGTGTCTTTGTTAAAGACGTTGCAGTTGTCTGGAAAGATTTTGGTTCAGATGCTGTCTTGTCTTTTTCATGTTATGCTTCCTTGTTGAAAGTCCAGCTTTTGGAAAAGAGCTGTATTGCCTTCATGAAATGGTACTCACTACAGTTGCAGATTGTGTACTTATTGGAAGAATAAAATTTTCAAACGTTTGGCAAATAAACGGGTTTTTTTAACAAAAAATAAAATACGCACGAGGGAGTGTCTCAGAGAAACTTTGTGGAGCTTAGCAGTAAGAAGGCTATTGAAGCGATGCCAGAAATGTAAATCATATTTTTACAATAGGTGTAATATGAAAATAATAAATGCTATTACAAAAATATTGAATATGCTCACTGTTGATGAATTGTTTCTTATGCAGTTTTCATGAAATGAAGACGATTCTCTTTTAAGCCACTGTTTGTAACATTAACAAAAGCATAAGCCATTAATTCCTTAGGGTTTTATAAGTTTTTCTAAAATCACCCAGTCATCATTTGGGAAATACCATGCATATTCATATTTTAATTTTGATGCTATGATGGTTCAATGTTTAAGTAAGGCGTGTCCAACTTTTTGGCTTACCTGTGGGCCGCATTGAGGGAAGAGGAATTGTCTTTATGTAAGTACAGTTAATATATATGTGTGTATAAAGTTAAAAGTTTATCATCTTGTGCCACCGCAGGCAGGCAGCAGATTGGACATGTCTGCTTTAAATCAAGGAAATGGCCAAACTAATATTTTTCTCTTGATTTTCTAAATTATGACAAATGCCTCCTGCTCTTATATACCAGAGTTATGCATCATTCTGAATTTGTAGACATAGCAGCCACCTGTAGTTCTTTAAAATAGCCATGCTTATTTTATTCATTTCAAAAAACAAAAATATTGTAATTGTGAAGGAATCTGGACTTCATCCGTCCTGCAGTAAGATGATGATCTTTGGTAATGATCTCTTGGAGTTCACTTCAGCCAAGAAAATCTGTTTTAAATGCACATTTCTGAATATAAGCTTTCCATTGCACAATGGAAAGTTGGGTTACTTTTGAATTTGGCATACTTTTCAAATCAACCTTGCATTTAAGTTGTAGCTAAAACGAATCAGGGTACAGGTAGTCCTCGAGATATAATGGGAACTCAAATTTATGACAGGTCCCCCAAAAGCTACTTAAAACTTCATTTTGAAGTTACAGCTGCTGCAGTTCCCCTGTGGTTGTTCGCTCTTAAAACTGACCACAGGAACACTGCAGCATCCCCCTGGCTCTCCCCCCCATCCTGCCCTATGGAAACCCCACAAGCCTTGTGCCTACTCCCCACATGTCCGTCACCTATCGCACACTTACCTTTTGAACATCTCTGGATCTCATGTTAGGGAAGGAGTCAGGCCATGCATCCCTGGGCCACATGGCTGCCTCCTGGAAGTTGACACCTTTTTGGTATTTTGGTAATTTGGATCCAGACAAAATTTTTGGAGTTAAACATGAGAGGTTGAAGAAGATGGAAAACAGGGCTGATCCAATGGTACCACCTGTTTTCTCATTTGTTTTCAATCCTCACACAAAAATGAGGTTTATGGAATGGTAAACAAAGGTATAGGGAGTCTCCCCTACTCCACCCCCATTTAAGTATCACAAATACTTTCTTTTAAAAACTGGATGAGAAATAAAGCAGAAAAGTTGACTGGGATGTTGTGTAAGATGAGAACAGTCTTACAACAGGATTGCCCTAGATTTGCTGGATTGACTGGAGTGAACAACCAGATTAGTATTTCGTTAATAGTTCTCACCCAATAGGTTCCACCTGTCATGCAAACCTGTTCTTAAGCTTTCTGATTGATGCTTCCGTTTCTTCCTGGAAGCTAGTTTCTTCCTGAGAGCTAGCCGATACCTGTTTTTCCTCAGGTCAGCCAAACTGTTATAGTAATGGTAGAAAGGCAAAGAAGATGGCATTAATTAAGCAAACGGTTAACTTTTACCCAAATCCTCAAAGTAAAATTACTACCTTGAGTATTCAAATAACTTTTTTTTTTTACTTTGGCTTTTAAAATTCCATGTTTTCAAATCCATTTTGCATTATCGTTTCTTATATTTGGTTTTGTGATGAGTTGTGTTGTATTTTCAGTTTTACCATGGTTCTGAATTAATTTGATATATATTTTTCTTATGGCGGATGTTTTAATTGTACTACTTAAAAAAAAAAACCTGGGTATCTTCTTGAACGTTATTTTGTAAGTTGTAGAAGCCTGACTCATGCAGCACCCCGTATGTTGATTCAATAATGATAATGATACTTCTTATAAAAAATCCAGATTTAGTTCTACATAATAGGAAGGGCTGTGTCAATTGATGGAGGAAAATAGAATCCATCATAGGCCTCCATTTGGAATACCTAGAATGAGATGAGGGGACAGAGTGGCAGGGACATAGGAACATAATTGCATGGTTGTCCATGGTTAGAGGTCATGACAAGTTAGGGTCAATTTCCAAATTATGCTAAACTCCCTCAATTCCTCCTCACTGCTGTGCCAGAGCAAGCGTAAGAATAGGAGGAAAACAAAATGTGTGAATACTATGGTTTCTTACTATAGTTTTTATAGATAGTCTGAATAAGAGTATCTTGTATTTAATTAAAGCATTGTGGGGCTTATTAATAAAAATATATCTTGGCAGACAAATACTTTTACATTCTTATTCTTCCTACAGTCACTTCGTATTATATGGTAAAGGAAATACAATGTTTTGTATCTGCAAATAACATTTCTTTTTCCTAATGTGTATTTGTGGCAGTCAGAAATGAAGAAAGAAGTCCTGGGTGCCCTTGGAAGAAGAAGCCCATCCAAATGACAAATATGCTTTGCCTAAGACGTTTTTATCCAATTGCAACAAGATGTTTTAACTGTCGAACTTGGAGCAGTGACACTTTGTTGAACCAACTCAATAACTTCACAAATGAACACCAAGTGTTCAGTCTTGTTTCCAAGAACAGAGCCAGACTCTCTGAAAAACATGTGAAAAGTGCAATTAAGAAACTTGTGCAAGTTCAAAAGAAGAGGCCTTGGTCCTCAGAAACTATGGATTATATAAGAAGTCATTCTCAGTTTTTTGTACTCCGCATCTTGGCAGAAAATAAGATTGAATGTATGGATAATGAAGCATTGGTGGATGTGTTATATAGTGTGCTCTGGTAAGTAGCATGAGATTTAATTTTAATCACAGCTTTTATTGTCTGATTTTATTTTTAAGAATGAATTTCTTTTGTATACTCGTAGGGAAATATCCTGTTGCACAGGCAAACTTATTAAGTGTTAAAATTTGCTTATAGAATTCATACTTTTTGAAAAAGTTCAATCTAGCAATCATAAAAATAATGTTATAGCAGCTGTAAAAGATTGTATATATGTACTTTTCAAAAAACCAAAGGAACAAAAACAGAAGTGTAATCAAGATAAAGTACAGCGCTCTACCTTTGCCACATAAAAGTTAAGATCAGTTTTTAAAATTGGGGAAATGCTCCTGGAGTAAAATGCAATAGAACTCCAGCATTTGTTCCTCAAGTATATAGAAAAGAATGTCAATTACTGATGTTGATACTCATCACAAGGCTGAATATGAACAAGTTTTGTTGCATACGTTTAAGTGTAGTTATGTGTAATTTAATTTATTAACAGTTAGAGAAACACTTTTCATATGGGTTGGAGGGAATTCAGAAATCGTCAAAGGTTACTAAAAAGTACATTTTAAAAAGAGGAAAGTACCATAGCACCCTGTCCAACTTTGCGCATTAATCCATTAATAATATTTCATTGTTTAGCCATAAGGCCATATCAGAATACAAAATATAGAACAATAGTGTATGTATGTATGTATGTATGTATGTATGTATATACGTAGCGTAACAAATAAATACAGTATTTATTTTTACCAAGTTACAATTTGTTGATCTCAGTATATTGATTTCTTTAGCTCTAAAATATCTATGAAAATTTGTTTGGCTCACTTTTTATTCCTTCTGAAGGTTTGATGTTGATGCCCACGACTCACTTGTAGAAGAGTTGGTTATAGAAGGCTGGAAGCGATTAAACAAGCAAGTATATCTTTTATCTGTTTGTTCCTTTTCCTATTAATTGGAAAGTCAATATTTCATGCTCAGAATAAATCTCACAAAATTAGCACTAGCAGCAATATTTTTTAATCCTTTCTCTTGTCTCATAGAACGTTGGTGGCTCAAATTGTGACGTTAGATAAATTTGCATGGATTATTATATTAAAAGTAGAAACTATCAATGTAAGACAGCGGTTCTCAACCTGTGGGTCGCGACCCCTTTGGGGGTCGAACGACCGTTTCACAGGGGTCGCCGTGCGCGCTAGCCCGCCATCTTGGTGTCACCATCAGCAGGGGTGAAATGCTGCCGGTTCGGCCGTGCCTGGGGGTCGCCGGACAGCCAGTAGCGATGGAAGCGGGAGACTTTGCCCACCCGCCCGGATGCCGCCATTTGGGTTCTTTTACCCTCTGCGCATGCTTCCGTCTCCCGCTTCCGTCACTACCAGCTGTCTGGGGACCCGCAGGCACGCCCGAACCGGGAACATTTCACCCCTGGTGCCAAGCCCCCTTTGTCACCTCATTGCGCGCGGGGCGGGGGGGTCACGGCATTACGAAGGTTGAGAACCATTGATGTTAGACTATGTTATTATAGTTACTATAGTTACTGATTCAAAATAAACTAACTAAAGTAACTTCAGACAGCAATTCTGAATTCCATATTCATTCACTGGAGTTTGTCCAAACTGAGTGCATGAACAAGGAGAGCAAACAAAAATTTGCTGGTGAAGTTCAAGGAAGGGAGGAAGAGACAAAGAAAAAACCAGCTGCTCATTCTGAAGAACCCTGTGCTCAGCTGTGAGGAGTAAAAAAATGTCCTCAATAGCAACTGATTGTGAAGGATGTGCCCTGATGTTTGTTGTCAATTGTGAGTGACTAGTTAAGTAAGCAGAAACTGTAGGAAGGCAGTTGGATGCTTTATTCGTAGTCCTGTGCAGTCTGAAACACTTTTTCCAAATTACATCTGAAGTACTGTACAGCCTCAAATACTAGAGTTCCGCAGTATTTGGATCTGAAACAGGAAATGTATAGGTACTCCCCAACTTATGACCACAGTTGAGCCCAAAATTTATGTCGTTCAGTGAGAAATTTGTTAAGTGAGTTTTGCCCCGTTTTACGATTTTTCTTGCGTTTGTTAAGTGAATCACTGCAGTTGTTAAATTAGGAACACGGTCGTTAAGTGAATCTAGCTTCCCCATTGACTTTGCTTGTCAGAAGGTCGCAAAACGGGATCACGTGACTCCGGAACACTACAATCATCATAAATGTGAGTCAGTTGTCAAGCATCCGAATGTAAATCATGTGACTATGGAAGGCTACAACAGTCATAAGCGTGAAAAATAGTCATAAGTCATTTTTTTCAGTGCCGTTGTAACTTCGAATGGTCACTAAATGAACTGTTGTAAGTTGAGGACTACCTGTGCTTTGGATCCAGCATATTTAGGGTGCATTTACGCTGATCTTAAGTTTACACTGATCTTAAGTTTAATAGCAATTCCTTAAAGAGTGGAAGTAGGTGGATATTTGAACTGGAATTTACGGTGACAACTAATTCCAATTGCTTTATACCCTGAAGTTATTGAATGCTTTCTGGAAGGCTTTTCTACCTTTACTTGATTACGGTTCTAAGCTGCAAATTTCTCCTTAGGAAGTGTATAGGGTACTCATGGAGAAATAGTGAAAATTGACCTAGTTTATCTGTAGGCCTTTAGCACAGTAACTGTTCTGACCTAGGCTTCACAAAATCACGAAACAGACTCCTTGTCCTGAAAAAAACCCCTTTTTGTTTGACTAATGTGAATTTCTAGAATTCACATACAGAAAAATCCCGGCAATAAGCCTTTCAAGGGTGAATTGCAACAACAGTCCTTGAATAGTTGCCAGGCCGATAGCTTCCAGGGGCAACGCTGTACAATGAAATACTTGGCAAGGAGTCTCTGTGAGGCACAACTCAGATAAGCAAATCTTCACACTATGAAATGAACTAATTGTCTCCTGCAAACACCACTCCCCTTTTGCTCCTATTTATTCCCTATGGGAGGGGCCATTCAGCATCCACTTGTGCCTTTACTCCCGAGTCGACCCCTGTTCCTTAATTGTTCCCTTCTCCTGACAGCTCTGCGCATGCGCACATCGGGAACAGGCTCCAGCTTTCTTCTGCCCCATTTATCTCCAACTCCGAAGGTAGCTGATAACTGTCGGACGGCCCTGGCCCCATCTCTGCCTCCGATGCAGAGCACTCATCAGAGCCTTCCCCAGACTCCAGGACTGGCCCATGTTCCTCTCCAACCTCCAAACTGTCCGAGTCTGCCACCAGCTCCGCTGGCCGCTGGCGGGCCACAACAGTAACTTTATTGTCTTTGTTATCCTCAGACTGACTCCACCTCTGCTATCTAAATTTGCATTGTGTGTACATGAACAACATCTACATCATAGTCCACTCATGGGTGAAATAGCTAATGTGCTAGATAAGAAATTGGATTCCATACAGGATTCAAGGTAATTTTTATTTAATAAAGATTCTAGCCATAGATTCACAGGTCTTTAAAGATTAAATGGAGCAGGGCTGTCAAACTCCTGGCCCATGGGCCGGATGCGTCACATACTGGCCACGCCCACACCCGGTTTAGCAAAGGGGGGGAAAGTCCCGATACGTCACGTGACGCTGCCGTGACGACGTGAGTTTGACACCCCTGAAATGGAGAGAATTAATAAGGAAAGCATGCCCTCATTGTTCCCATGAACCCAACTTCTGACACGAATGCAGACAGGCAGCTTTGGGTGTGTAGTACATAGATCTTAAAAGAGCCTGAAAGGAAGTTTAGTCTTGACTAGTATCAACTAGTTGATACTAGTTTAGAATTGAATATTCTCAACTCATCTTATGTATAATTGAACGTGCCCTGTTGTGGAGACAACATAGTTTGGGGTTTTTAAATACAGGTAGCCCTCATATTATGACCACAATTGAGCCTGGAATTTCAGTTGTAAATTGAGTGAACATGACCGAACTCAATTTTATGACCATATTTACAACAGTTGTTAAGCAAGACACCATGGCCATTAAGTGAATAATGTGGTTGTAAGTCCAAATTCAGCTTATCCAGTGGGTGTATTTTCCCAGAAAATGGCAAAAAAATAAATAAATGCAAAATGCAGTCTTATCGCTGTGGGATGCAACTGGCCATAAATGTGAGCCAGTTGCCAAGTACCCAAAATGCAAACATGTATCTGTGGGGATGGAACAACATACTTATACTTACAAATCATAAGTAACTTTTTTGGGCTGTATTATAACTCTGAATAGTCATTAAGTGACCATTCATAAGTCAAGAACTGCCTGAAGTACTTCCAAGTGTAATTTAAAATACAAGTTAATGTCTCTATTCATTGATTGGTGGGATTTTATTTTAATGATGAAGGAGTCGCTTGCTGTTTAATTGGGAATGGCTGATGTTATAAGAAAAGCATTACGTGGCTCTGGGTTTCCTAGCTTGCTGAATCTTAAATGGTTAACTAGCTGGATGTTGTTTCTAGAATCATTTATCTTAAGCCTAATATGTAAACTTGCCCCTAAATCAATATTATTACTTTAGTAGCAGGTGTGCAGCTGAGACTAAGATACCTTGTGATATGAAGTAGGGGTGCATTGCTTTTCAAATAAATCTCTTATAGCAACGGTCCCAGGGGTGAAATTCAGCAGGTTCTGACAGGTTCTGGAGAACCGGTAGCGGAACTTTTAAGTAGTTCGGAGAACTGGCAAATACCACCTCTGGCTGGCCCCAGAGTGGGATGGGAATGGAGATTTTGCAATATCCTTCCCCTGGAGTGGGGAGGGAATGGAGATTTTGCAGTATCCTTCCCCTGCCACGCCCACCAAGCCACGCCCACAGAACCGGTAGGGAAAATTTTTGAATTTCACCCCTGAACGGTCCTCAATCTTTTGGGCACCAGGGACCAGTTTCATGAAAGACAATTTTTCCACAGATTGGGGGTGGATGGGAAGGAGGATCGTGCAACCTAGATCCCTAGAAACTGCATGCGGAGTTTCGCTCACCTGCTGCTCACCTCCAGCTATGTGGCTCAATTTCTAATGGGCCAAGAACTGGTACCGGTCCGGGGCCTGGGGATTGGGGACCCCTGTCTTATACCACACATATCTATTCAGAAATAAGCCCCTTTGAATAAACTCAGTGAAGCTTAATTTCAATGGAGCAATCTTAGCTAATATCCCACTTGAGCGTACGTATGAATGCTTTCAGTTGTTTTGCCTGTAAGCACTGTAGTCTTCATAACGAGGAGAAATAATTAAACAGGTGGGTTTCTTTTAAAAGAAGAACAGCATTGCTGAAAGGCAAAAACTGTATTATGTAACATTTGTCTGCTCCCAATTTCAAGTAGTTAACATAAATGCTCTGTTAAACATATGTCCTGTTTAAAACCACCCTCTCTTTTTCTCTTTACTCAATGCCGTTTTCTTCAGCATTGTTAGATTTTCTGATGAAATGAATAAGCATAATATTTTGAATATGTTTTTTAGGGCTTTGTCAGTTGTAATGAACTGCATATCTCCTGTTATCTCATGGAATTTTAAAAAACGGTTAATAGAAAAAGCAGATGGCTTGTTTGAAAGAACAAACATCTCAGTCAATGATGCCAGGCGATTTGTACAGTTTCTCCGGAATGTCAGTTTTCTGCACTGGCCGCTGCTGAAAAAATGTAACAGTATTTTTGTCCAGCATTCACATGAGTTACATGTTGAGGACATTTCTATCATTCTTGGACTCTACCAGAATTTACAATTCAACAGCACTGAATTTAGATTACTTGCCAAAGAAAAGCTGATAGAACTTAAGGATAATTGCAATAGTCCATTGAACGTCATGCAACTGTTCATTCATCTTGCGCCCATGGTACAGCAAGAGATGCAAAAAGAGTAAGTGTATTTGTTGTCTTGTTGATTTATTTGTGTATTGTCTTTTTAAGAGTAATGAAAAAGTTGAAATTATGACTTACATGTACACTGTTGCTACTGAGAGATTATTTACTCATAAATACAGGCTGTAAACCAGGAAATCAAAATGTCAAGTGTTAATTAATTATCTTCATAAGGAATTACATTCTTTGCAGGTTGTGGCCCCGGCTTCTAGATAGATGACTGCCTGTATGCAGGAGAACTGCAGCACCATTATCCTTCCCTTCCCTTCCCCTCCCTTCCCTTCCCTTCCCTTCCCTTCCCTTCTCTTCTCTGAACCAAAACCAAAAATCCCAATTTCTTCTTTTCCTTTTAAATTTTAACTCAAATATTATTGCAAATTCAGCATTTGAAAAGCGTTTCCACAAGCAGGTGTCGCAAATGGCCACAAATCATGTGGAACTTTGTCAATTATATCTAAGAATATATTTTTAATCATGTTGGTTTATGTTGCTATTTTTTTTTAACTTGTTACGACATGGTCTTAGTTGGCAAATATTTGTGTTTGGGGTGTGAAAGTCATTGTTCCTACAGGATGAATTACTATGATGTTTCCATTTTTCACTCCTTGTTAATATATTTGTTTGGGATATGCTAGATGGGGGGCAATTAATGAGAAACTGGGGCCATGAAGGTGCATAGGCACACATGCATGCACATACGTAAATTGGAAAAAAAAGCAGTTGCTTTCAAAATAAAAGCAATGTTGTTGTATTGCATGCATGGCGTACATTTATTTACATTTGATTTCTAATTTCCAATTGACCACGCTGGCCGGACAGGGATTGTACTAGCGTGTTTCCCTGAAAATGAGACCTAACCAGAAAATAAGCCCTAGCATGATTTTTCAGGATGCTCGTAATATAAGCCCTACCCCCCAAATAAGCCCCAGTTAAGATTGTCAGGCCTCGGGGGGCATGGCCAGCACAGGAGGCAGCGAGCACGCAGAGGTCGACAGTGTCTGGCAGCAGCCGCAGCCCGCCAGCCCCTTGGCCGGCACACTCGGTTGCGCATGTGAGTCTGAGCGCTGCGACCACTGGGATGGCCCTCCAAGCAGCAAGCAGAGGTAGAGGCATGGGAGGAAGCACGCTGATGATCTTAACTGGGGGTTATTTTGGGGAGTAGGGCTTATGAGCATCCTGAAAAATCATGCTAGGGCTTATTTTCTGGTTGAGTCTTATTTTCTTGGAAACACAGTAGTTGAAGAGATGGGAGACTCTCAGGTAATAGAAAAACTTAGGCTAGGCTGGGAAGTAGAGGTAATCCTCGATTTACAAACAGTTCCTTAAGTGACTGTTCAAAGTTACAATGCATTGTAAAAAGTGACATGATCATTTTTCACACAACCATTGAGCATCCCCATGGTCACGTGACCAAAATTCAGACGCTTGGCAACGGACTCATATTTATGACGGTTGGCATGTCCCAGGGTCATGTCATCACCTTTTGTGATCTTCTGATAAGCAAAATCCATGGGGAAGCCAGATTCACTTTACAACCATGTTACTAACTTAACAACTGCAGTGATTCACTGTGCCAAGAAAGATCATAAAATGGGGCAACATTGACTTAACAAATGTTTCACTTAGCAACAGAAATGTTGGACCAAATTGGGATTCGTAAGTCGAGTAGGCACACACTTGCACACACGAAAGTAGGCACACACTTGCACACACGAAATCAGTAGCAAATATTTCACATTGCTGTCAGGTCAAAATCCCTAATAAACTTTGACTTGAAAATTTAACCAGTTTTTTATTTGCAGAAAATTAACTCTGTTATTCATCTGAATTTCTACACTTTTCAATGGCTTTCAGAATATTTCTTTTGTAAAAATTTGTTCTTGGTTGATTAGCATACTATGTTTTAAAAGTAAGAATGATGGACTCTCTGAATGCTCAGGCAGGTTTTCTATCAGAAACATATGCATATATAAATATATGTGCATTTCTTTTTAGGTTAAGTGAAAAGATCCTACTAATCGCAGATGATTTGGATCGGTACCAAACGTTAATTGTGGCGGAAAAAATGCAAGAAGTACAATACAGAAATCCACTACTGATTCAAAAGTAATCCTCTAATACAATATAAGAATCCTATTCGTGTTTTAAGTTATTCTTTATTTTTGTGAGCAACTGTCTGGGTATAATTTAATCAACATATAACACTGCGTGTTATAGTACTTACTTAGTATTATACCCCAAGTCTAAATGTATTTCTTAGAAGTAAAACCTTGCAATCAGCTAGACACACTTATGATCATGCTGTAGAGAAGGATGTCCTTTGTCACCTCTGCTTTTTATTTTAGTTCTACAAGTTTTGAAGAGCGATATCAGACAGGATGAGAAAACAATAGGCTTGAAAATGTAAAGACTTATAAAATAGGGTCTTTTGCTGATGCTTTAATCTTGATTATACAAGAAGCCAAGAATGATATAGAATATTTAATGAAAGAAACCAAAAGATTTTGGTGCATTAGCTGGATTTAAAATAAATAAGCAAAGAAGAAAGATGTCAGTTGAAAATATGACTCTGCATGATCAAGAAAACCCTGATGAATAAAACGGGTTTTAAAATTGAGAAGAAGGTTAAATACTTGAGAGTTAGATTGACTAATATGGAACTGTATGTTATTTCAGAATAATTATCTCAAAATATGGAAGGACATTATAGGTGTGGGGGGAAAACTCCAGTTGTCATTGCTGGGTGGAAGTTCAGTGATTAGGATGATGGTGTTAACCAGGATATTATTTTTATTCCAGACAGTACTATACTATTAATGCATAAGTTATATAAACGCATAAAGGTATTTCTAGTCTGTATGGCAGGCCAAAAAACCCTAAGAATTAAATACAAATTGTTGCAAGAGAATGCAAGAGAAAGGTCCACTTGTTTTAAAATTGTTGTCTGGTATGAATAATGGAATGGGTCACTCTAAAGAGCATTCTAACTTGAAACTTAATGCTGCAATGTGTATCTTTTTGGCTTTCAGGATTGTATCCCTCTTTCACAAATACTTGGATCAGTATAAAGCATATGAGCTTTTGAGAATGACAAATGTGCTAGCCATGCTGCATTGGCCCAAATCTGACATATATTCCAAATTACAACAATTGTCAATCTGGTAAGAAGGTACATTCCCCCCCCCCCAGCACATCTAGTTTCTCAGATTTGAAGTTTATTAATTCGGGCTTGTATTTCACGGGGTTAGAAACATTCTAAGGGAATATAAAATGGAGAATCCATCTTGTTCAGACTTTTTAGGAAACCTACACATCACAGCTGAGCACTAATGAAATATAGGTCCGATTTAAACAAGTGACAGAACTGCACAGGTCTGTAAATTTAATACAGCTTTACAAATAGATTCACAGAACACTTGTCCTATAGAAATGTTTATTACATTTCTACAGAGCAAGTGTTCTATAAACCTATTTGATATTGGCTCACCAGCTAACTCATACAATATCTGGAAAATAAATTATTTCTAAAATAAATTTTCATAAAAATTATGGTGACAGCTATTTGAAGAATAAAAATGAAGATTTTGGACTCAATATCTCCTTCCAAATTTCAATGCATATTGTATTTCTGTATTAATGTAGGGTTCAAATAGACTGTGACTCACCTGGAAAGTTCTGTTTGAACTTCCAAGTGTTTGTTACGTACATGAACAAACCACATTCCATCCCCCCTGTATCATTTCTCTTCTATTTGAGTGGCATCTACATAAATGTCCCTCTATTAATCAAAACTCAATGTGCTGCTTTTTGACAGTTTATCCTCCTCTGTAAATTCCCCCCTTCTCTCTAAATTTTATACATACATGTATATGCGTGCGCGCGCATGTGTGTGTGTGTATAGTGTCTTTCATTTGTAAAATTATGCTCAGAGCAATACATGTGCATCATCTGGAAATAAAGGACATACATTAGTTAAACATATTGGTTTTACCTTTATGGCTTTAATAGATACCTTCATTAAATTCTTAGCTAAAATTCATAGAAATAATGGTTTCAATTATCTAATAAAAGTTTAATACTGTTGGTTGCTTATTTTTTTGTTCCTTGTTTCCAGTTTTCTAGCATTATAACTGTGAAAGTAGTCCTCAGCACATTTTAATAAGTATGCATGTGATCTATCTGAAAATCATATAGTAAAAACATATGTGGTACACATATATCTTGTACATTCATTTTTTTAATTAATGGTTTCCCCCCAAATTATTTATTTATTAATTTATTTTATTAATGTATTTTTTGTTTATTGTTGTTTCAATTCCAGCCATTTACAAGTTAAAAGAGTCCCCGCTGATGTTCTCATGCTGGTTCATGTTCTTTCTAATCTTCCTTCTCCTTATGTGGATGAAGCTGTAGTTACTCAAATTGATGCTGTCCTACCTCAGTGCAATCTGAAGCAGCTCAATAGCTTTACCGTAGATCTCCTAAAATGGATGAAACATCATAAGCCAAATCAGAAAAGCTATTCTGGACCATACGGGACACTTTTGCAAAAAATTAACAGTTGCGCATTTCAGAGACTTGAGAGAATGAACAATTTGGATCTTTTGCTGAAGGAATTCAGCTACTTACATGGGAAATGGTTTCAAGACGTGCTTCTCGGGAAGACCATAGTTGCTTTACATCAGTTGAGAGATCAGATTACACCGTCAAATGTAGTGAAGTTTGCATCCTTTCTCATTGGAACCAACTACCGCTGTACACTGTTACTGGACAGAATAGCTGCAGTTGCCACTGAACATATTGATCAGGTACAAAGGACTATCTTGTGTCTCTCTTGAGAATGATGAAATGGGCAGTGTGCAATGAGGGAAGGGCTGCAATTCTGCAATAGAGCATTTGCTGTACACACTGAAGGTTCAGTTGTGGCATATAAATTGGGTCTAAGAACCCCTGCCAGTTATGTGAAAATCGTGGGCTGGGTGCCCAAAGAATATGATTTGTTAAAAGGTAATGTCATACATTGCTCTCACGCTAATGGTGAGAGCAGTCAACCAATGGAATAGCTCGCCTTCACAAGTTTGTCTGAAACAGTGTAGGGTCTCCTTCTCGAGCAGGGGGTTGGACTAGAAGACCTCCAAGGTCCCTTCCAACTCTATTATTTTATTTCCATGTTTCTGGTACAATCTTGTTTTCTTCTAATTCCAGCTGTACAATACCATACCTGTTTATATTTCTGTAGTGTTCTTTTTCTGGTGTTGTTTTTTTTTTAAACTTTAATTTGTAGTCATTTGAATTGTCAGAGCTCCTCCTTTAAACCATGTTTAATACAGATTATTGATTCTCAATAATTTAAAATATATTTTAGTTCAGAAATACATATATTTTGAATTACGGTGTTACAGATTATATGATGAGGAGCATTATGCAGAAATATTGAATATACAGGAAGTCCTTGACTTACGACCATAATTGAGCCCAAAATTTCTGTTGCTGAATTTTGCCCCATTTTGCGACATTCGTTGCCACATTTGTTAAGTGAATCACTGCAGTTGTTAAGTTAGTAACACGGTTGTAAAATGAATCTGGCTTCCCCATTGACTTTGCTTGTCAGCAGTTCACAAAAAGTGATCACATTACCCAGACACTGCGACTGTTTGCTGTTTGCCAAGCTTCTAAATTTTGATTATATGACCATGGAGATGCTGCAACAGTCTTAAGTATGAAAAATGGTCAAAAGTCACTTTTTTCAGTGCCATTGTAACTTTGAATGGTCACTAAACGAACTGTTGTAAGTCAAGGACTACCTGTATACAACCTCAAATAATGAGTATTTGATTTATTTTTAAATATAAAAATGTGGGGTTGCTAATTCAAATGAAATCAGTGGAAACTGAATGTGTATATTTAATCTGAACTAATCCTGATTTCACAGCATTTTCATTTTCAAGTTACATATTTGTGTGTGGCAAAAGTATGTGAAACTTTGGAAATAGCTTGGTAGCTTTCTTCAGCCTGGTGAGAATCAACACCTGTTTTTCAGCAAATTAGAAATCTCTTGTTCAAGCCATGACACACTTCCACATAGCTGTGCTGTGAAAATCAGACTTGGATGATGAATAGCCAGAATTCTCTTCTTTAAATGAGGCAGGGCCTCCCATACTCACACCTGAGTATCATCCCAAAATTAGACTCAGGAGATTGACTCTGCTCACATAATTTTGCCACACAAATATATAGCTTTGGATGGTGTCCCTCAAAGGGTAAATAGAATAATGTTTTTGACTTATTTAAGTAGGTTCTTTTCATTTAGTTTAAGGCCTTGTGTTAAAAACCAAACACAGTTTAGATCATATTTATGCAGAAATATTAAAAATTCAAAAGGCTTCACAAACTGTTAAACACCAGTGTATTTACTTATTACTGAGCTGCGGTGGCGCAGTGGTTAGAGTGTAGTACTGCAGGCTATTTCTGCTGCTTGCCAGCTGCCAGCAGTTTGGCAGATCGAATCTCACCAGGCTCAAGGTTGACTTAGCCTTCCATCCTTCTGAGGTCGGTAAAATGAGGACCCAGATTGTTGGGGGCAATATGCTGACTCTGTAAACCGCTTAGAGAGGGCTGTAAAGCACTGTAAAGCGGTATATAAATCTAAGTGCTATTGCTATTGCTATCAGAAACAACTCCAAAAATGGCAGGGCTGTGGAAAAAAATGCTTAATTAATATTAACTGAATTAATAACTAATGATTAAAAATTAATTGCATGGAAAATAATTGAAATGTTTTTAAATTAATTGATTCTTCATTTGCATTCTCTCCCTTGCACACATACTAATCTCACAGTATACACACACATATATTCAGAAATAGAAAAAAAGATAAGATGGAAGTGGATTAATAAAATCTAAATGTACTGAAAAAGGAAGAGAAAGCAGAAAACAAAACTGGATGGAGATGAGGGAAAGAAGCAACTGAAGGTGGAGTGTGTGTGTGTGAGTGAGAGAGAGAGAGAGAGAGAAATAAAACATAGTTCCTGTCATAGAAAGAGTTAAAATCCACCAAGCAACCAGCTTCTCCCAAATCAGACATCCTTGGTTAAGCAGCCCTTTGCATCTCCCACCCAATTATTTGTTTTAAATAAATGTTTTCTCCTCCTTCATTTACAAATGTCTATAAGTTGAAGATCAGAAATGAAATCAGAATTCAGGTTATGATTGTTAGGGTGAAGTTTTCTATTTAGGTTTATTTCAGAATTGTCATCTGAACCTACATGCCCAGGTTTTGCTGGGGATGGGATTCTGTTTTTAAAACAAATTTCTATATCTTTTGTTGAGATGCAAATACTTACCGTGTTTCCCCAAAAATAAGCCCTTCCCGAAAATAAGCCCTCCCCCGAAAATAAGCCCTCCCTGAAAATATTTAAACGCATGCGCAGCCGGTCCCCGCCATTTCCTCTGTTTAGGGTTAGGGAGACAGAGCTGGAAATCAGATAAGACAGCAAGAGGAGCCCAGTCTTGCTCCACGCGCCCCAAAATAATAAGACCTCCCCAAAAATAAAGCCAAGTGTTTATTTCGGGGTTCAAAAAATATATAAGACAGGGTCTTATTTTCAGGGAAACATGGTAGTTAAATCTTATATGGAGTACTATAACTTGGCCTTTGCCTTTGAAAAATGCTGAGAATATTGCAAATAAGCAAACAACTGGAGCTGATTAGAAAAGCATGACTGCCTCATTACAATAGCTTCCTGAACTACCCTTCTGTTTCAGAGCATAATTAAAAGCTAGAAGTATCAAAGTTTCTTGGAACCAGAATATTTGAAAAACTCTTCTCCCCTGGGTTTTAAGAATGCTTGGAGAGGTTGACGGATAGTTGTAATCTCAAATTTGGTTGGTTTTTGACTGTTATGCAAAACTGGCAAAAACAGATGAGCTGATTTCTCCTATTTTCTTTTCTTTCTCTAGATTTACTATTCAGAAGTACATGTTATTCTTGTTCTCTTTTCTTTATTTAATTATGAACCCCCTGAATCTGAGAAATTTTTTGAGGCTTGTATTAATCATATCAGTCTTCACTTGGGTAAGTTGATTATCAAAATGATTGTCAGATTACATTTTTCTGGAAGTGACAATGAACATATAAAGAAAATGTCAAGCTATAAACTCTTCTGTTTTTGTCTCTTTCTTAAAAGGAAAGAAAGCAAATATATGTACTTGGTCCCTTTCATTGTTTTCATAGAGAATATTCTAACTTCTGAATGTTATTAAATGTTATTGAAGAGGAAATTTAAAGAACCAGCCATGATGTGGGCACTGTCCCATTCTATATCTTTTGAAAATAACTATAGTTCTAAGTAGGAATACATTAAAATGGTCACTGAAAATAGACCTTTTTAAATAAGAATAATGGATTTTTAAGAGTATTTTATCTTGTTATTTTCTCTAAGGATGCTTACAAAGTTGCTCAGTTTTAGAAAATATGTTGCAAAAGTGCCATAAGCATGAATGCAAAACTTTGTAAGTTTGTGAAGAAGCAATCCCCTGGCAAGGACTGAGCAAATAAAATAGTAATATGCATATTAAGTATCATTGTTCTTAAAATTAGTTACATGGAGAGAATGTGGGTATAGAATCTGTTCTTCTTTTAAACATAAGCCCAGTGAACAAAAACAATAAGGTCCTGTCCTATTGAGTGATATTTGCCATCATGCCCTTCCTTCCATGCTGATTATTCATTATTTATCCACACAATACAATTGTACTGATGGTAGGATTTTGACAAATAAGTTTAAGGTTTTTTTTAATTTCTTTATTATTTTTTCACCAACTCTACATAGACATCTATATATATATACCGTAAATCATATCAAAACATACATAATTATACATTTCTATCCAATATGCCATAAACAAATACCCTAGTTTTGCACCTTTTATACTTTTATCTCCCGTCTGTTTTCCCTCTATATTTCATACTACTCCCCTCCCTCTATCTCCCTCTCTTCCCTCTACCTTCTTTCTCCCTCTTCCCTTCTTCCCTACTTCCCTCCTCCCTCTCTCCCCTTCCTTTCTACTTCCTCTTCCTCCCTCTTGTCCTTCCCTGAGTACATCTAATAATCCATTTTATGGTTAACAGATGAGCAACTCATATCCCTATCTTCATTCCAACATCGGTGCTACTCTTGAACTTGTATCCTTTCCTTATCCATATTTATATATACAGTATATATTATATTCTTTTTGGTATATTTACTGTTATTCTGATGCTGCCTCTTTGCCACCTGTTTTCCAACACGGAGGGACGTTTGACAATGAATCAAATATAACTGCCCAGATTTCTAATCTCAAATCCCCCTTATTACTCGATTTTTCTTATTTTAGTTCATCCTCTATATTTAAACATAATCTAATCTTGCAGTTGTACATCCATCCATTGGCTGATAACATTACCAACTTCCCAATATACTATAACCCACTAAACATCAAAAATCTCTTCAACATGAAACAAATTTATGAATTACATAGTCTTATACAAAAATCTTTGCAATTAGTAATTATACAGATTTTATAACTTTCCAACAATTAATTCATCCTCAGGATTTAGCTTTCAATTTCTATAATATATATCATCCTTTACCAGTCTTATATAAAAACCTTATATCATAATTAATTATACATAACTAATAATATTAATACAATTAAATGTAAAATAATAGTTCTAAAATTTTTAACATTCCATCACCCATCTTGTATTAAAACTCTATACCCTACTAAATTATACACAATTATCTACTATAATATAATTTATTTCTCTTTATCCTAAGTTCATCAAGATTTAATTTTCACTTTTTATACTATGCATCATTATACAATAAAAAATTACAATCTTATAAGAAAACCTTATACCATATTAATTATACCCAATTAATAACCTAAGTTTCAATAAGTCTATTACCACCTATCCTATTACCCCTCTTCCTTTCTGTTAACCTTCCCCTCTTCAGCCATTCTCTATTAGTCTCTCAAAAATGCCAATTCTTGTGGGTTTTTCCCTTCCAACCCCATCTCTTGATTTTTTCTTTTTCTTTCTTTTATTTTTATACCAATAACTTCTTTTTTTCCGCATTCCTTTTCTTCCTTTTGAGTGTATTATTTGCTTAAATCCAATTTCAATTCCTTCTGGTCTCCTCTCCCTATTACCCCCCCCCTGTTTTTTAATTGCTTCTTCATAAAGCAATACTCCTCTCTTACTCTTTTCTTATGTTGTTGCAATATTCCTTCCAACCAGCAGATGGCGTTACCGGATTTCCAATGCAATACAGTTATTTCACAAACCTCTCCAAAACATTTTAAATCCACATATGGGATATTTTCTTCAAATTCTTTATTCTTTTTCAGTCTCTTTAACTTCCACCAAGTCCAATTATACAAACATCCTCAAATTTCTTAGGCTTTTAAGACTCTGTTCCTTTCACTCTCTCTATGGTATTTCCAATTGCTAGATAGCCGCTAGCTCCATTCTGGAATATCTTTTGTCTCCTTTTAAATTTCTTCTTTTGTTTCTTTTGTCATTAAAATGGCCAAACACTCACCCAGCTTCAACACTTCTTCACATCTCTCCAGCACAAATGCTTAGATCTTGTCCCCCAGGCGATCCACAATCTCTCAATTTCAATTGTTCTGATCGTGGCCGCCCCAGCTAATGGCGACAGAGTCGTCTTCCACAGCTGCTGGTCGAGAAGCTGGTGTCGGCTTCCTGGGGGGTTTGCAAGCCCCCCCAGTCCACTGACCAGTGCTTCTCTTCTTCACCCCCCCCCCCTCCAGGGAGGCTCTGACCTGGCTCCAGTCCGGTTCCAGGTCCCCAAGCAGCTGGGATTCGGGGTTTCCCGCAGAGCGCGGGAGACACCCGTGGCGCTGGGACATTGGCCACGCCCCTTCTCAAATAAGTTTAAGTTGTTTGTGCCATGCTGGTGTCAGGGTTCCAAGTAATGCACCCATAGAAAGCAGAACTCCGAGGCAGGTAGATTCCTCAAAGAACAATTTATTGGATACATCATATTGGCACAACTGGTGAAAACCAACTCTGAAAGTTCCCATGGTTTTCACCTGATTAAAAAGTAAAAGTTCCCCCTTCCCCCAAGTCATCAATCACATTGTCCAATAGAGGTGCTGGCTGGTTGCTTGGTTACTCCACTCCTCCTCTCTCCAGCCACCTGTTGGAATGTCCTTGGTTCCCACAGGAAAACTTTTTGTTTCGACTACAAAACCCCAGCTATCTATTTCCCTGTCCCTTCTTCTTCCTTGTGGCAACCCTGAAGCCTCAAAGATGGCTTCAGCCAGGTTCGCTTCAGGGTTAACAGCTGGCCATTCTGTTGTACAGTACATGGTGGAAGGCATTTAAAATATTTCTCAGCAACAGTAAGCACCAACGCTGATGTATCTTTTAAAGGGCCATTATCTTGGCTTTCGTCAGTCACGAATTCCCAATTTCTTAGCAACAGATTGTTTTGTCTCTACCAGTAATCTCAAATTTTTTTTAGATTATTATAGAACATTTTGGGCATCTCTCAAATGAGGAACAGTGCAAATAAATTTTGAATAAATAAAAACTGGAAATATCGAAAGGGAAAGAAAAGAAAATGAAAGTGTTGTGATGTGATGTCATACAAAATTTTTATAGTTTGGGAAATGCAGAGATTTCAAAACTGAGAAGAATTAAAAGTTATATTAAAACAATTTCAGAACTGTTCTTTTTCCATTCATTCTTTACACTAATTGTATGACCCCTAATCTTAATAACTTGGTAGAATAAAATATATGCAACTAAAAATATTGCTAAAATGAAGCAATTAACAATAATTAACATTGCAAAATATATTATTTCTACTCCCATCTAAACCTTTTAAAAATGCCAAGTATTTAACTCTCAGATAAGATAAAGCATATCAATGTTCTCAACTATATTCAATTTGTACATTTCTGTGAGAATTTGGGGTTCCTTAGAGAGTTTATATTTCCTATCTGCTGTACTACTTTTAGATAAATAAGGTTTTTAATAGTATGCATTAATATATTTATTTTGTACAGAACATTTTGAGCCTTCTCTTCTTGTATTGATTGGTTTCGCATTGGCTTCTTCTGGGTATTTTCCACAGAATGTGATAAAGGCTATATTTAATATAGAGTTTCTCTCCAAATTGGATGCTGAGCTTCAAAGTAAGTGCTAATTTATATTTTTTGCTAGGTTTCAGAAATAACTCTTGTATTTTTAAAAATGTGCTCTTGGGGCTTACTAAAATATTCAACTCTTGGAAGAAAAGTTTAAAAGATGACTCCAAATAAAGTACAGTACTTTCGTGCATTGACTTGATAGTAAATAATGTTAAACTTAAAAGGGTTTTTCCTCCATTGGCAATTTCTACTCCTGTTTTTATTTAAGCCTTTTAAAAAATATTATGTTGGTTAGTCTGCAGATACCCCATATTCTCAGGGTCTAAAAAATGACCAATATAGTTTCTGCAATTAAAGTTGGGTGGTACAGAGCCGAGGTGGTGCAGTGGTTAGAGTGCAGCACTGCAGGCTACTTCAGCTGACTGCTAGCTGCAGTTCAGCGGTTCAAATCTCACCGGCTCAAGGTTGACTCAGCCTTCCATCCTTCTGAGGTGGGTAAAATGAGGACCCAGATTGTTGGGGGCAATATGCTGACTCTGTAAACCGCTTAGAGAGGGCTGTAAAGCACTATGAAGCGGTATATAAGTCTAACTGCTATTGCTATTTTATATTGGTTGGACCTGCATTGTTCTCACTGAAGTGTACATTTCACCTACAGTTTTTCTGTTTACAGGTTTTTTTCAAATAAATCTTTTACATCTATATATTAAAAAATAGGTTGCATTTCAACAATGTTCTTAGTTGAAAAATGAACCTATAACAAAGGAAGAACTTCAAGCTGCCAGTCATTTTATATATTTTACCTTTACGTTTCCACCATGTTTATCGACATATGGATAAACAGCTGCTAAAAGTTCCATGAATGCATTCTAACAAAGACAACCAAATAATAAAAATCAGTATAATGCTGTTTACTTTTGCTACATTTTTTTAAGTGTAGCTGCCTCCATAGAGGGGTTGTCATCAAGAATCTTCTTCAGAAGCTGACATGAAGTAAAACAAAATTGTATGGATTCAGTACTCCCTGAATTTAACTTTTAGAAATTGGTTTTGTTTTAATCTTAGCATGTTTCTTATTCTTAAAAAGAAGTGCTAGTTGTTAATTTATGAATTCTTCAATGATACCTGTACTTAGCTATCACAGTGAAGTAAGTAATGTGATACTAATACATTTGTGATTTTTTTTTTTTCTAAAAAAATGGTCGCCTTTCTTTTTTTATTCATGGTTAGCACAGTATTATATTCTAAACATTGCCTTGTTGTGCTTATTTCTTCTGGATTTTTTAAAAACAGTTCTACCATGGAAATCAGCAAGGAAGTCCACCCTCCAGTTGATGGAGCTGAATCGAGCTGTGTGTTTGGAGTGCCCCGAGCTTCAGATTCCGTGGTTTCATAAACGCTTCTGTGAACAGCTGAAGGAAAAAAGTGAATATTTATACTTTTTGGCAGTTTAATAGCATTAAACATCATCAAGGCTACAATTCCTTTGAATTGTTTTTTTTATAATAAAATTGGATTTATTACTCCCTGGATATGGCAAAATTAGAAACTTTGCCTGCTGTGAAGTTAAAGATCTCCTTTGTCATGTTCGATCTGCTTCCTTTGGAGAACTGTGATCTTTTTTAAAAAAAAAATGGGCAAAGATAGTGGGAAGCCTCTGATCACTTTGCCTTTATGGAATAATAGATGGGGGGGGGGAACCTTTGTTCAGCCTCCTCTGTATTTCTAACTTGGTGTTTGTTTTCTTTGCTGTCTTTTTTTCCCTAGAGACTGATTCGTCCAGTCTATTGCAACAGCAGATATATATACTACTTGGAGAAATCCTAGGAAGAAGCCATTATGCCAGATGTTCTGTACTCACTTCTTACTACTATAGAATTGGTGGGTTGTTTCAAAAACAGAGTATAACACTTGTTTTGTTTTACACAAGCCTTGAGAGTTTTGTCTAAATGGTTATGATCTCATAGGAGCATGATATTCTTGATTTGAAGACTATGCATGTTTTTCTCTTAAGAGCAATTCTTTGGCGTATGTCTAATTTTTGCAGCTGCATGTTAGCTAACCTAAAAGTTCCAGGCAGCTGCCACATTCGTTCATTCGTTCGTTCCTTCGTTCAATTTCCCGACTTTATTATTTTTGTAACTCAAGGTGGCAAACACACAATACTCCTTCCTCCTCCTGTTTTCCCCACAACAGCAACAACCCTGTGAGGTGAGTAGAGCTAAGAGCGAGTGACTGGCCCAAGGTCATCCAGCCATTTTTCTTGCCTAAGGTGGGATTAGAACTCACAGACTCCTGACTTCTAGCCTGGTGCCTTCACCACTGCTCTTTTTTGTTCATGCCCTCAAATGCTCTGAAGCACCTCATTGCCTTCAAACGCGAACACTGAACAGTCCTACTTTATATTATTCTGGTGATGCAGAAGTAATGCCTATTTGCAAATATTATTGGGTATGATTTCAGCTTCAAATTGCTGATAGCCATTCATGTCTTTCAGATTTTGAATTTATGATTGACAAAAACCGGAAACCTGTGCCATATATAGACCAACATGTTGTCGTTCCTAATTCAGACAACATAGGTTATGCAGAAGCTGGTCACTCCTGTGGAAAGAAAGGGCTACCACCAGGATTTCAAAGGTGATAGTGTATTTTTTTATGTTATGGTAATGCAGGACGATAAGGGTTTTCACTAGATTTTCAATTCCAGGCAGCCCTCTGAGCAGGCGATGACACATTGTATTTACGATTTCAGTCAAATGGTAATAAGAACAGAGATCTTCATTAGACAGGTGGCATTTTTTTCCTATTCACGTATTTATTTGATTTATATAGCTGTCCATCTCACATATGTGACTCTGGATGCCTTCCGCAGACAGATAACAGAAAACAAATAAATAAAAATAAACAACTAAAATAAAAACCATTAAAATAATGAAAACCATAAAACATAATCTGCAGGAGAATGCAATCCATACATTACTAAGAGTGTAACCAATTTGTAGATTCCAGACACGCTGACAAAAACATGACGTCAGAGCTTTCAAAGGCAGGATGGTAGGGGCCTATCTAACCTCACGGGGTTATTATATTCCAAAAGTCAGGTGCAGGGCCGGAGAAGGCTCTCCTGGGTCCTTATCAGATGACACTCCTTTATTGACGCGACCTATAATATGCCTCTTCTGTTGGACTTGATGGGATGGGTAGATGTAACTAGGGAGAGGTAATAACCCAGCCCCATGGCATGTAAGGTCATTGTACTTTGCACAGTGTACTTACCAGTACTTTGAATTGAACCCGGAAGCAAACCAGCAACCAGTGAGGCTGACAGGGCTCTTTGTTGATCAAGAGAAAACATACCATTTCTTGAAGGGCAACCTCATGTACATCACTTGACAGTAATCCATTCTGAGGGTGACTAAGGCATGAGTGACAGCCTCCTGATCAAGGAATGGGGACAACTGGTGCAACCTCTGAAGATAGTTATAGAAAAGTCTATCACTTTAATACCTAATTCACACAAGCATATATATTATTGTATTTTTCGATAAGTAATATCATTTAAATAAAATCGGAATACAATCCAAAGAAGACATATGTACTCTGAACAGATACCCATAGGTCCGTGATGGCGAACCTATGGCACACGGAGCCATATTTGAGGGCACGTGAGGCGTTGCCCTATGTCAGCTCCAGTGCGCATGTGTGCACTGGCCAGCTGATTTTCTACCTTGGGGAAGGCCTTTTTCGCCCTCCCCAGGCTTCAGGAGGCTTTCCTGAAGCCTGGGGAGGGCGAAAAACGGCCCAACGGGCCTACCGGAAGTTCGGAAACGGACTTCCGGTTTGCCCATTGGGCCATTTTTCGCCCTCCGGAAGCCTCCAGAGGGCGAAAAATGGCCCAACGGGGGGGTGCATGCACGGGGATACGCGCATGCGCAGTGCGGCGCGTGTGTGGGGTGTGCTGGCACGCGCATGCTAGTGCACGCACACGCTCCCATTTTTGGCATGCAAGAAGAAAGGTTTGCCATCACTGCCATAGGTCTATCACTTACATTAAATTCATAGCAGAATCAAATCTTACTGAACGATGTACTAGTCAGCTTTTACATATGAAATAAAAATAAGTTACTTGCCAATAAAATTACGAAAAGTAATATAGGTATCTTCTGAACAATTGGTCCATAAAGATAATTCTAAAACAACTTTGTGTTCTATTTAACGAGTGCCAGAGGATTGCAGGTAACCACCCCACAATTTCAGGCAAGAAGTAATTTAGGTTTTAGAATTAAAGCATATTATTTTGGCATAAACCAATTAGCAATGTGTTTGATACAATTACATTTCTGCTGCGTCCAACAGGTATTTTTTTTTAATTCCTGTGATGAAAATTTTAAGATGAGAGATAATACTTACTGAAGCCAGCTATAGATAAATATAAATTTCTTGTGTTGTAAAAGATGGCATTACAGCTAAATTATTGTAACAATTAATTCAGAAGTCTTAATCAGATGCTAATTTTTAATGGCAGGCCAGTGGTATAATTAATAGAATTACAAGTATAACTCTAGAAAAACATTTGGGGTTTTCATTAAAACACGTGTGTCAAGAGTACATAAAGTGATTATAAAATACTTGCAAGCTGTATTTTTTGGTTATATGAAAATAAATTTGAAATTGTATTTAATTCAGAATTGCTGTGGAATTCCTTAATTCAGAAGCTTTCTGCAAAAATTCAAATCACGTCAAAGGATATATTGCCATGAAAAAGCGGCATTTAGAGATTCTTGGTTATCAAGTTGTTCAGGTATGGTGAATCCTCTGTTTTGTAAAAGTTGAATAACATTTCAGAATTTACTGCATAATTTTTCTTACAATAAATATTCACCTTTTGCCCGAAGGCTGCAACTAACTTTAAAGTACCCATGTAAATAATACATTTGAGGAAAATGAAAGGGATGAAATACGAATAACATTTTAATAATGGACTTTCGTTTTAATCATATACTTCTCTTTCAGATCCCTCACTATGAATGGAATTCCATGGGATTGTCATCCACGGAAGCAAAGATTGAATATTTAGAAAAGAAAATATTTGAAAAGCTTTGATATCCTAGTATGGAGAGAAAAAAATAACAATTTTTTATACGGACTGTAACATTGAAAATTAATTATTTTCAGCCTTCAATAAACTTATTCTTTTTTTAACGAAGACTATTTATGTTGCATCTGGAGATATCCGTATTTGGAATTGCAGAGGGCAAAGTGCATTGCACAATTTACATTTCTTGCACGAGGTGTGACCGTTTTTGGCCAGCCTGTCCTGGCAAATTAGTTATATCAATTGACTACTAGGCTGCACAGCACATGAGCCTATCCTTGAGGAGTGCTTAGAAGTTGCTTTTGTTGCAAAATCTAATAACTAGGCTGCTACCGAGTACCCAATCTATTATCCTCATGTTGGAAGTCTTGCAATAGTTGATATCTGATGTCAGGCACAATTTAAGGTATGTATTTTCACTGCTAACGCCCTAAATGTCTTCTGACCTGACATGAAGGACTCCTGTTTTGTTATAAACTTCTCCAGGAATGAAAGGTAGCTGAAGGGCCACTGTTAAAGATATCCCACTATTGGCCATTCAGGGAAGAGCTTTCTCATATAACTCCTGAGCCATGGAATAGACTCACTGGAAAGCTGCACTGTTATTGATTCAGTTTGAACCGCCATTCGTAATTATTTATAATGCGAGGTTTACTTTTTATGGTTAGTTGCCTTGCGTATGCAAGGCCAGCCAAGCAGAATTTGATTTATTTAGGTCAGGGGTGTCAAACTGGCAGCCCACAGTCCGGATGCGTCACGCACAGGCCACGCCCACCCCAGCTCTGCAAAGGCAAAAAAGTCATACGTCACGTGATGTTACGTGACGCGATCGAGTTTGACACCCGTGATTTCGGTGCTCAATTTATTAACCATCTTACTAGCCAATAGGTGTACATATAGGAAAGAACAATTCAAAATAGGCTAACCTAGCCAACAGTACGGATGTCTATATATCCTCCAGCAATGCAGACAACATACATTGACAGAATCACAAGTCACCCCATCCCATATCCTGTTGAAAAGGCTGGGTCTTTGTTTCCTAAAGTTCAAGAAACTATGGGGAACCTTGTTCCTAAAGGCAGGGCCAGCCACAGCACATTTTTGGAGTTCAACCAGTTGGCACAGCCTTACCGATGGGACCTGCAGCTTATTAATCCTGGCAGATCTTATTAATGGGCAAAAACGGGTGGGTTCCTCCTGGTTCGGACCGGTTTGCCTGAACCGGTAGCGGCCCGCTGGTGATGTCACGATGACGTCACCGAACCGGATTGGTCGGTACCAGTCTGTGGGGGCCGCCATCTTTTTTATTTTATTTTATTTTATTTTATTTTTATTTTTTTATTTTGAATTTTTTTAAAAAAAATTTTTTCCTTCTGAGCATGCGCAGAAGCCGACTTCCGGCACTGTGCATGCGGTCACCATCTTTTTTTCGGCTTTGTTGTTTGTTTGTTTTTTATTTATTTTTTTTTTATTTTTTGTTACTGCTGCGTCACGCACAGGCCACGCCCACCCCAGCTCTGCAAAGGCAAAAAAGTCATACGTCACGTGATGTTACGTGACGCGATCGAGTTTGACACCCGTGATTTCGGTGCTCAATTTATTAACCATCTTACTAGCCAATAGGTGTACATATAGGAAAGAACAATTCAAAATAGGCTAACCTAGCCAACAGTACGGATGTCTATATATCCTCCAGCAATGCAGACAACATACATTGACAGAATCACAAGTCACCCCATCCCATATCCTGTTGAAAAGGCTGGGTCTTTGTTTCCTAAAGTTCAAGAAACTATGGGGAACCTTGTTCCTAAAGGCAGGGCCAGCCACAGCACATTTTTGGAGTTCAACCAGTTGGCACAGCCTTACCGATGGGACCTGCAGCTTATTAATCCTGGCAGATCTTATTAATGGGCAAAAACGGGTGGGTTCCTCCTGGTTCGTACCGGTTTGCCTGAACCGGTAGCGGCCCGCTGGTGATGTCACGAGGAGGGAGCGAACCGGCAGCGAGGTAAGTTGGAACCCACCCCTGGGCAAAAATAACCAGACAATAGTAGGCCTCTTAAGTGAGTCGGTACAGGTAGTCCTCAACTTACGACCACAATTGAGCCCAAATTTATGTTGCTAAGTGAGAAATTTGTGGAGTGAGTTTTGCCCCATTTTACCACTTTTCTTGCCACAGTTCTTAAGTGAATCACTGCAGTTGTTAAGTTAGTAACATGACGGTGAAATGAATCTGGCTTCCCCATTGACTTTGCTTGTGAGAAGGTTGCAAAAGGGGATCACGTGACCCCGGGCGATACTGCAACCATCCTAAATGAATTACTTGCCAAGCATCCAAATGTAGATCACGTGACCACAGGAATGCTGTGATGGTCCTAAGTCACATTTTTCAGTGCTGTTGTAACTTCGAACGGTCACTAAGTGAACTATTGTAAGTTGAGGAGTACCTGTATTCATTTAAATTATAAAACACAATGCCTGTTAGTACACCGAATAAGCTGGGGAATAAGCTATTCCTGTGCAGAAAAAACTGATACAAATGTTGAATACTTGAATTTTGTGTGTTGGTCATCCTGGTTTGAAATGACTTGATCTATCTTCCAGGGCACATGAGACTGTATTTCTGAACGCTGTACTATAAATTGTGCCTTGAGCTGGATTGGCAACCCAGAGTATGGGTAATTTTGATAACCAGAAACCAATCCCCCCCCCCCCAAAATTATAAATCTTAAGTAATCTTGAATTAAATTAAGAATCTTGAAGTTGAGATTCTTCAAGCACCCAGTTCTGCCATAAAATGGTAATCCGACAAGATCTCAAATTTTAAGGTGACAGATTCCGTACTGACATTGTAACGCAACTTTAGTAGTGCTTGCTGATAGACAAGCAATATTTCCAGTAATAGTTGCTAAAGTCAGAGTATGCAAACTTACAGCCATTCAGATATTTTTGGATTTCAGTGCCCTTTAACCTGCAATCACTGGGCATGCTGGCTATGGTGGATGGGAAATGAATCACAGAAATTTGACACACACACATACAATATACTGTATTTTTTTCTCTGTATACAATTTGTCCTAGGATTTGTGATTGCACTTTTAAAATAATAGAAATGCAAGCATAATCAGTGTTTTTCAGTCTATTGGGCATTATAAATTACAATCAAAGGATTGTCTTTGTTTAATTATATTTTAATTTGAATTTTACAAAAAAATCCATACATTTTAAAATGCCCGTAATGTTTCATATGAGCTGTTTCCAGAATTCTTATTTCTTGTATAAGTAATGAAATTCCACCATTCCTTGTAAAATAATGATTTCCTACTTTGGCTTGGCATACAATTGATTTTATCAGAGATTTTTTTTTCAAGTAAAGATCTTATTCTATCACCTATCCATTGAAATATCTATCTCCATTGTTCAGCAATAACCTAATTGGTGATATATATAAAAACTTAAGTTATTTTCTAATTTCTTATCCTGGCCACCAAATATGTGTAGCAAACCTAGCTTTGGCAAAAACTGAATATATTGATTCATTATGTAAGACATGTATTTAAGATAAATAACACAACATGAAAGAATGTTCCTTTTGACTGATAGCCTTGCTAACATCTCAGTGAAAATTGAAAAAATACATGTGAGATTGTTATTGAAGCTTGATGCTACCAATGTGAAGTTTAAGAAGTAATTCCTATATAGATTCTGATAAAAAATGTTCAGGCTGTCATACAGACTCCCAAACAATACCATCAAATTGTTCCTCTAAATCAGGAGTGTCAAACTCGATTTCATTGAGGGCAGCATCAGGGTCGTGTTTGACCTCGGGGGGGGCTGGGGGGGCATGGCCAGCTCGACATCACTCGTGTTGGGGATGCCTGTGGTGGCCCAAGCGCTCTGCCAGCAAAAACGGGCTCCCGAGCTCCATTTTCAGCTGCGATGGCCTCCTGCAACCCTCTGCTAGCAAAAACGGAGCTTGGGAGGACCGCCTGTGGCCCTCCCGAGCGCCGTTTTCTCTGGCAGAGGCACCGTGGGCCAATCCTTCACTGTTTCCAGGGCGGTCCCGTGGGCCAGATCTAAGCACCCCACAGGCCGGATTTGGGCCTGGGGCCTTGAGTTTGACACCCCTGCTCTAAGTCACAGACTTCTTTTAGTCCTCACCACAATCTATTTCAGAAAATCAGATTCAAAATTACATCCTTAGGTTCTGTAGGGGGAAAAATACAATTTTTCAAAAAGAGATAGTTGCGTCGGATTTTTCATCTTTTTTTGTAATATTCAGTTGATCTGCCACTCAAATTATGGGACTTTTGTTCCAATTGTTGGTCATAATTTTTTTAATTTACAGTATATCGGAGTTTTCGTAGAATTTTTTTTATTTTGTAAAGACCTTTCCTTTTTCAAGATTTCAGTTGTATGTAGTCCTAATTGTATATAGTCCTTTGTCATAATTTGGGTATGTTATTAATAGAAATGGAGGTGAGATGCCTGGAATAAAATCTGAAAACTTCATCCTGGAAATTCAGCAGATTATTATGCTTACATAATTTTGTTGGTGATTTCCATTTTTTAAATTTTGAAAAGGTGTTACTCAGATTCTGTATATGGTAAGTTTAGGTACTGAATATCTTGTATTGAGAAAGCAGTACTTCAGATGTATACCATCATGTTAGATTCTGGGATTGTGTGTGTGTCTGTGTGAAAAAATCTTACCAATTCAATATTGATATTAACTATATTAGCAATTAGTTGACCTTTAGAGTCTTGGATTGAATCTCCCATGCTAAATATGAACCTCCCACTCAAAATATGAACTTTCCATTGTTACCCTTCAAAAATCTTTGCACTTTAAAGTTTAAACCAGATTTTTTTTAAAAAAAAAATATGAGTGCCTAGAGCAAAATACTGTTCATTAAATGTTTTGTTTTTGATATTATATATCCTCTAAATTTCTTGTAACTTAACAAAAGATCGTGCATAACTAAATATTCTATTTTTTTACTGTATCCCCCAATCTTCTAACTTCCCATGAAATAAATGTACAAGTATCAATCATAAAAATAACATTGTTGGCTGCTTTGGATACTCTGTGCCTTATAAAATCATTTGAATGTATTCTGAGTTTGTAAGAATAAACCATTTGTTGCTTGTGCCAGTGACATTCTTCTTGCTGTGAAGACTGAAGCCCCGAGCTCTTGTCATATCCATCCCCCTCCGCACACATCTTCCCCTTTAACAATCCCCAAGTTCTTAATACCCTTGTTTCCCCACATAAGGGCTCCTCCCCTCCTTTCAACCTTAGACTAGGGATTGTAGGCCCACAAGGGATCACTCTCAGCCCCTTCATGCTCTAAGTGGGGAAGGGTTTTGCTGCTTCCTCATCCTCTTCATGGTTTGTGCAACTGTATCTGAAGGTTAATGCCTGTTGCCAGCGTCAGGAGGAGCATTCTTCAGGATTTGTTCATGTCCTAACATAGAAATTACCTCTTCTTCTTGGGTTTGAATAGAAATCTCAATTTTTAGCAAATCCCCATTACACTGTTATTAATACTTTCAGAGATGCACACTAAATCTGCTTTTACTGAAATAAAGGACTTTTCCCATTTCAACTTCAGGCAGGTCATGTTTAAATCTTTTTTTAAAAAAAGTTTGGTAGAGTTAGACTCGTCTGGGATGATAGCAGTTACACAAGAAGGTACTGTCTTACTGGTTTCACCCTTAGTGGGGAATCTTCTATTGAGGGTAACCAGATGTTATTAGCAGTAGGCCCTACTTTGGTCTCATGTTCCTCTTTTCCACTGCGGGAGGGCTGCCAATTAAGGGGTGGTTTTTGTTTTGTTTTTTTGCTCTTTCATGTATGCTTTGATCCCTTTAGTTTGTTGTGAAGCACCTCTCCTAGATGGCCTATGTTTCTTAAATGCTTTAGAAGGGAATTCAGTGCAGATAAGTACCGTATTTTTCAGAGTATAAGACGCACCTTTCCCCCCCCCCCTAAAAGAGGGTGGAAATGGTGTGTGTTATACACCGAATACAGTCATTTTTGGCCTCCCGAAGCCCCACCCCCACATCCCATTCTTGCGAAAAATGGGCCCGTTTTTCGCAAAAACGGGTGAAAAACGGGCCCATTTTTGCAAAAAAAACGGGGTGTGCAGAGGTTTTGGGAGGCCTGCAGAGTGCTTCTGGGGGCTGGGGAGGACAAAAACTTTTTTTTCTTACTTACCTCTTCGAAATCTTGGTGCGTCTTATACACCGGTGCGTCTTATAGTCTGAAAAATACAGTAGTTAATAATCGTTTCTGATGCTGATGCTGATGCTGATGCTGATGCTGATGCTGAATAGGGCAAGTTGAGGGAGGAGCAAGGCATTCAGCCATCTTCCATTGAGGCTTTAAAGGTTGGCTGTCTGATGTGAGAAACCCTTTGTCATACCCATTTCTTGATGTTCCCAGGGCTGATTGAGAGCTACTGAACTAGAAATGGCCAAAAGTAGTCAGTAAACGTCACCATATTTTAGTAGAAAGTCAATCCATTTCCTCCAATCTGATCCTCAGAACAAGTTCTAAAGTCCGGAAAAAAGTAAACAAATTACAGGTGGCATAAACGAGAGAGAGAAGGGAAATCCTAATCTGATTATTGAAATCCTTTTCTATAATCAGAGCGGCCATACTGTTATTTATTTAAACTTTGATATTTATTTTAAAACAGAAGCCCAGGGTCTAATCTCCGAGGCAAATTTTTGTTAAATTCAGTTTTATTTACTGCTGTCTATAGCCAAACTTGTTCACCTTCATATAGTTAGTAAATGTTGGGAGGATCTAATGCTCAACAGAAGTTAATAGACATTTAAGACAAAATACTTAACTGAAGTTACCAATCTCTGTACAAGGTAGGCTTACACAACAAAACTAGAGACAATTAAAAAATAAATCCTCATCCGCAATCAAGTAGCCACTTAGTTTACAGCTTTGATAGCTTAAACAGATTTAGGCCAATAGAAAGGCAAGAGGCTCCAGATGCATAGCGGATTTCTTTCAACATGCCGCACCACTCTTTCTTCTCATCGTCATACCTGCAGGAACAAAAAGTTATATAAGTGGGGCCCTTTAGCTTTTTTTTCCAAGCCTGTCTTCTAAAATCTGTGTCCAGTAACTCCAAGTTTCTTTTTTTAGCATCCTGTCTTATATTAATACAGATATTGTAGAATAATTGCTAGTCTAAGAATGTAACAAGCATTGCTACACAAGGAAAAGTAATGCAGGAAATATACATTCCAATATGCAGTCATCCCTCTGAATGCCTTGTCTTGGAAAGTAATATTAACCCCCCCCCCTTGCTTTTGTTTCTGAATCTTGCATCTATCTAAAATATCCCCAAGTGCTTCAATTTGTCTGAATGGTCCCCCTTTCTGTTCTGCCAACTTTTCACTCATTTCTATCTTCCTGTCCTCAAAGTTTGCTCCCTCAAAATTTGCTCTTTAACTACAGTTAAAGAAAATCCTTTGGTCCATGTGTTTTCAAATGCCGTATCTTCAGTGAACATTTTTTACTCTGATGCATCTGTCTGCATGTGCTCCTGATATCTCTCTCTCTCTCTCTCTCTCTCTCTCTCTCTCTCTCTCTCTCTCTCTCTCTCTCTCTCTCTCTTTCTTTTCTTTC
>QLTV01001483.1:4011212-4042931 GCA_003457575.1 Thermophis baileyi | reverse complement strand
ACACCTGGAAAGCATGCACTCAGACACTCAAGAACAGGGGTCCCCAAACTTGGCAACTTTAAGACTTGTGGACTTCAACTCCCAGAATTCTCCAGCCAGCTATACTGGCTGGAGAATTCTGGGAGTTGAAGTCCACAAGTCTTAAAGTTGCCAAGTTTGGGGACCTCTGTTGTAATTATAGATTGTAAATCATTACTTGATCCTAAGTCATGTGAACAGATTGTTAAGACATTGCTGATTATTAGTTAAAAAGAAAATGGGCAGCATGGCTAAATGTTCCCGTTGACATCTTCCTTG
Source organism: Thermophis baileyi (assembly GCA_003457575.1). NCBI lineage: Eukaryota > Metazoa > Chordata > Lepidosauria > Squamata > Dipsadidae > Thermophis > Thermophis baileyi. The sequence goes on along the minus strand of QLTV01001483.1, from coordinate 4,042,634 downwards.
ACAGGTTCCCTGCTTTACCTACCTCCTTTAGATTTTCTTATTTTTTTTTTTTAAAAAGGGTTGAAGCTGACATGGTCCAAAGTTAAACTGCGGTCTCTTACCCTAGTGCTTCCAGTAATGTCTCTGGATTTACATTGCTCATTAATGTAAGAAAATAAAAATGGGTGAGTGCTATTCATCTGCTCTTCAAAGAGGCAAAGAAGAGATGAGGTGGTTGAGGGCATCTTGAGAGCTACAGAGAATTGGTGTTTCATTACACCAATCTGCAGGTCCCTCAACACACCCTGAACTGCCCTTTTGCTTACGCGATTGCCTGAAAACATATTCCAAAATGTAGTGACAATCGAACACAATGGAGTGTTTTTTTTCATCAGTTTTTGTCAATGATGTGTAAGCTTTTGAAAAGGCTTAACACTCCAGTTAAAGCAGAAACACCATACAATATCTGTCTCTTTGCCCTTGGGGGGATATCATTAGATTGTTTGTCCTGGATGGCTCCAGTCCTCCCTACCAATAAATAAAAGAACAAAATTTGCCCACCTCTGCATTAAACTATGACTTAGTAACGCTATAGTTTAATGCAGAAATGGGCAAACGTTTTGAGAATAGTGTAATGGACTTTATAAAGATGACTAGTGAGATGATCAAATGTAATTTTATATGCCCCGACACATAAATGTGTCTATATGTACTTAGGCAGAATTCGATGTATATGGACATTTCTTTATTTTTGAATATCTCTTTCTTATGTTGAAAAACAAGGAAACATAAATGGAAGAGCTGCATGTGATACTGGATTGAGGCAAGCAATGAGTAAAAACAAGAAGTCAAGAACATTTAAAAACAACAACACCAAGAACCTCACTAAAGTCTACATAGTCTCATTCAGACATTCATTTGAACAAGCATACAAAACATTTGTGTCCAGTCCTTATTCACAGTTGACAGAAAGATGAAAGAGTTTGTGTAATGACAACTATGAGTAGTTTCTTTCAGGCCTTTTGCCAAAGGTACTAACAAGACAGGACTGAGTGTGCCCACCAGCCACCAGCTGACCTGATTCAAGTATTTAAACAGCCGTCTGAACAGTGATTTAAGGGTAGATGATGCCACAGCATCTCTTATGAAACCAATACAGGCTCATTTTCACACATAATTTGCTGCACACAAAGATAACTTTGTAGCAGAAAAATATACAGAGGAAACTGGATTAGAACATGCTATCGTTCTAAAGATTCTCTAGAAATCATGCTAAACTAATAGAAAATAATTTATTGATAATTTTTTGCATATACTGTGAATACATCCCTGAACTGGAAAGAATCAAAAAGATGCACTAAAAATCTACATAGAAGTTAGATTTTTAATACGTGGAGCTATCATTTTTTTATCCTGAGTTAAAGAAATGAAAGTATACCTGAAAGAAGTATGACTGGAAAGGCCGTTCCTTGTTCTCTTCATCCACATATAATCCTCCAACCACAAAGACCTGCTTTTGCTTTGTGACTAAGCTGGAATGATTTCTGGGAATCTGTTCCGAGAGTGCTGCTAAATAGCACTCGTTTTCTGTAGGATCATAAGCTACCGACGCGGTGTCATTGATCAAAAGAATGAGATCTTTAACAAACATCCCATGCCTCGGAACATCATTTAGGTAGCTGGGGAGTAAATTTTCATCCCCTACATCCCCGTTAACCTCTCCTTTGGCTGACTTTCCTGCGGCTTTTGTAGGTTCGGGCAATTTCCCGCCAAAGGCATCTTTAATAACTTTCATTTTTTTCGAAAGGTCTGGGTTGCTTTTAATGATGTCTTCCTTCTCAACGTGCTCCTTGAAATACTTCTCCTCCATCAGCCGAAAACGGATACAGTCAAAGACGTCTCCGAGACTCTTCACCCGGTTCTCTTTATCTGACTTGACCCATCTCATGACGGCTTCGAAAACGACTTCCTCCTTTTCAACATTCAGACTATCTGGCAAAATCACCGAAATGAGTTCATGAGGAGCGAGTTGCATGAAGTCCTCTTCTTTGCAAATTTTCACAAAGTGGTCAGACACAAAATCACGGGCAGACAATGCAAGCCTTGGGCAGTCAAGGAGGAGACCTAACCGAAGGATGGCCAAGCAATTGCCAACAGCCAGCCTCTTCTGAAGATAAGAAACACAGACGGTAAAAATGGATGGAATTTGAAAGCGGCTGGCCAGAGCAAAAATTTCTTGTACGTTAGAATCGTTAAGGTCGATAGTTGCAGAATAAAGGTACTTAATGATCATATCAAGGATGGCTGGGTCAACGTTATCCAGTACTACTTCTTTCTTTTTATCTTCACTTTGCTCAGATAAGAAGTACTCGCGGAAATAAGGACTGCAAGCTGACAAGATCAGTCTGTGACATGGCAAACTTTTATCCCCTGCTTTTAGGGAACAGTCAACAAACTTTTTCTCTTCCAAAAGCTCCCTAAGGCCATCTTGAAGAAGAGTGGTTTGATAAAGTCGGAGTTCTTCGGTAAGTTCTCTCTGGGAATCCATTTTCTGGAAGGCTTGGCTACCGAAGCACAAAAGAAACCCCTCTTCTTGGTACCTAGGTCTGCCTGAAAAAGGCAGATCAATGTATGTTGCCCTGCTTGAAGCTTCTGTAATTTAATCTTGCCCACTAAATATAGTACAGAGTTTCACCAGCTGGAATTCAGAATGGATGGTGTTGGAAAATGGAGCTTGCAGCTGTCATGGGTTGAAAGAAGCAACTGTTACTTTAGTCACTAGGGAATCAGTTTTACTTGTTACACATGCTGAATGATGGAGGTTACTTGTAAAGTATATTTGGCATTGTGACTTAGCAGCGGCGCAGAATTAGGTTTGAATGTAGTGACTAAGAAATTGGTCTCTATAACATTTGTGTCACTTAATACTTCAGCTCAAGTATGAACCAAAAAAGATGGAAGTTAGCAGGTGAAAGTATGATGGTCAATGACTGAAACCTCCTATAAAGATTAATGTTTCACCAAATATCTTCAATCTACATGCCTATAAAAACAAATTCTTCCAAAAGCTGCCCTAGGGAATAAATTTGGGGATTTATTTTAGCCTCTTACTGGAGTCACTCATCTCATTGTTTTGCAGCATGTGCAATGATTTAAAATAAAATTAGGGTTGAGTCTCAAACAGCAGTCCAGGGAATAGCAGCAGTCTGGGCGTGAATGCTCAACCAAATTAAAGATGTGTTGTGTATCATTTATGAATCAAAATAGACTGAAAAGAGGAAAAGGGCTTAAGCTGAATCAATGAAATCATAACAAAGCATTAAGTATTTGTGAGCTTGAGTACTGTCTTCTACTATAGGTAGTCCTTGACTTATGACCACTTGTTCAGTGACTATTCAAAATTATAACAGCACCGAAATGGGGGAACTTATGACTGGGCCGGGAAGTTGCAGACATTGTAGCATCCCCACAATCATTTGATCACCATTTGCTACCTTCCTTGCCAGCTTTCCACAAACAGTCAATGGGGAAACTGGCAAGGAAAGTAACAAGTTGCTCTATAACCGTGATGGCGAACCTATGGCATGCATGCCAGAGGTGGCATGCAGAGCCCTCTCTGTGGGCACGCGCGCTGTCGCCAGTTGGTCTTCGGGTTTCTGGCACTCCGGCGCGCACGAAGGCCAGCCAGCCAGCGTGCATGCACACGCCGGAAACCCAAAGACCAGGTGGCTGGCGTGCACATGCGCACCAGCCAGCTGGTCTTCAGGTTTCTGGTGCTCCTGCGTGTGCGTTCCGGTTTGGGCACTCGGTGTTGAAAAGGTTCGCCATCACTGCTGTATAAGTTGCTCCCAATGCTTTTTCTCCTGAGTAGCCCCACTATGGAGTATGATATCTCAGGAATTTCATACTCTGTAGCAGCCCCAGCCACCTGAGCTCTGTAGCATGTGCCTGCCCATAGCTCCTTCACCATCTGTGACCTCCACTGGACCACCTGTGGTACCTCCCCACCCCTAGGGCTCCTGCTTAATGACCTGCATTGTCCTGGGGTTTACGATGGCAACTGGAATTGCTAGCACTAAGAAATGTGGTCACGTGACATTGCCATTTATGACTGCATTGCTTAGCAATAGCAGTCCCAGTCCCAATTGCTGTTGTAACTTGAGGACTATCTGTATAGTCTTTAATTTTCATTGGATCAGGATGTTATCCAAAGCTTTTTGTTTGAAACATTGTACTGAATTTCACATATATAATTTTTAGACTTCACTGGCAGTGCTAGTCTAGATCTGAAGATTAAATCTTGCTGGCTTTTACAAGACTTAAGTATTACTAATTGATTCTATCTATGTTGACGTTTAGCTATACTTCTCAATATACCAGGGGTGAAATTCAGCAGGTTCTGACAGGTTCTGGAGAACCGGTAGCAGAAAATTTGAGTAGTTCGGAGAACCGACAAATACCACCTATGGCTGGCCCCAGAGTGGAATGGAATGGAGATTTTGCAATACCCTTCCTCCAGGAGTAGGGAGGGAATGGGGATTTTGCAGTATCCTTCCCCTGCCACGCCCACCAAGCCACGCCCATAGAACCGGCAGGGAAAATTTTTGAATTTCACCCCTGCAATATACTATATATTCAGACTAGCTTTGCAAACAGGTGCCTTATGAATCCACAGCCACTCTCTCTTGCTGGGGTTCAGTCTAAGTTTGTTTCTCTCTATCAGCTTTTGGGCACAGGTCAGGTCCTCCACCACAACTTCTGCCAGGCTCAGGATGTCCATAACTGGATGTGGTGGAACCATGGCTGAAAGGGAAGAGGTACTAATAGAAAGAGTTAAAAAAGATTCCATCTTAGACTCTGTGAGGGGGAGGAAGCTTATAAAGTGAAGACATTAGCAGTGTATGTGTCATTTCCTAAGGGAAGGCAGACAGATGGAGAGATTACTGTACACTGGTGTCCTTTACTAAAGAAGCTGAAGAAGCTTCTTGGATGAGAAGTGAAATGTCTTCAAAGGAAAAGCAGAAAGTCCAATTGCCTCCTGAAAAAGCACCTTTGGGATAACCATGACCTGGATGACTGAGAATCTCCATAGACTTTACTAAAGAAACTTCTTTAATCATTTCTTGGAGCTGTTCTGCTTGCTTGTGGCTAACACTTGGTATCGGCAGCATATTGATGAAATACCAGATTACCTTGTGCCACCAATGACTTCTCCCAGTGATTTCATAAAGATGTAAAACAGTAGGGAAAGAAGCAACATGACCTGTGGCAGCCCGAACTGGAGCTCCCTAGGCCTTGATCTCTTCCCGTCCAATGCTATGAACTGGAACACACTATTCAGGAAGGAGAACCACTGCTTAACCATTGAGAGTTCAGTTAATTCTTGTCACTGGCTCAGAAAAATACTATGGTTGGTGGTATCAAAAGTCACCAAAAGGTTAAGCAGGATCGGGAAAGTCATTCTCCCCTTCCTGGTTCTGCCAAAGGTCATCAATAACAGTAACCACTGCAGTTTTGATCCCACACCCAACCTGAATCGTGACGAGAAAGGTTTCACCCATGACATTTTGCAACTGTAGCCCAACATCCTTCTCAATTATCTTCCCTAAAAAGGGGGGAAATGTTGGAGATTGGTTGAGAGTTAAAACAACTGAGCTGAGCAATGGTTTCTGGAGAAGGGATTCACCAAAGTCCAAATGCAGGCGATAACATCTTCTCACTCAAGGGGCTTCCCACCACCAGTTATTCATTACCTGGCAGCTTTCATTAACTAGGTGAGACAGGAGTGCAGGGCACAGGTGGCTAAGTTAACAGCACAGAGACCCCTGTCAAATCTCTCAGGATCCACAGGCTTAAGCCTAGCCCAGATAACCTTGTAAGAGGAAGCTTCCGTCTCCTCAGTTAAACCTATCCAGTTGGAATCTACCTGAGTGAATATGAGACGATTGATCTTCCAAATGCTGCTTTGCCACTGCCCAGCAGATGAAGATCCAGTTTGATTTCTACTTTAATAGGGACTGGGTCACTTTTTAAAAAAATTCTTCCTGGCAGTTTTTTGGGATGCAAGAGTGGAGAAGTAAGCTTGTTTAACCACTCTAAATACCGCCACTTAGGTTTGTAGATCCAAACTTGAGCTTTGGACTGTATTTGGACCTATTCACTTTTTCTTTTATGCCATTTTTGTCCTATGCATTGCTTAAGATGTTTCATCTCCTATTTGTTTGTTTTTTAAAATTTATTTATTTATTTATTTAGCGTATGGCAAATATATGGAGACAGTAACGACCCATTTACTCCAACGGGTTGAATGTTGTGATGGAATTTGCAGTTGGAGGAGTGGGTACAGCACCATAGCTTCCCAGATGGGAGGCAGCACAAAAGAGAGGCCCAAAATAAGAGACTGCACAGTCCCGCACTGGATGGAGGATGGGGGAAGAGATGTAGGGTATCCTTCCCTAGAATCTCCCAGAACGTATCTATTAGGTTTGAAGGTTATATTTATTATTTATTTAGCATATGGCAAATACTGTACATGGAGTTATACCGGTAGTAGATTAAATGTTAATGTCCAGTCCACCCAGCCATTCAAGGACAGGGTGGTCTATGTTGAAAAAAATCAGACATTGGGCCGGTGTAAGCTCTTGATGGACATGTGGACACAATGTGATGGATATTTTGTCTAGGAGCACCACAGTCACACTGTGGGGTAGAGACAAGACCCCCCTTAAACAATGAGTCCTGGCAGACACCATGTTGGGTATGGATCCTGTTCAGAGTTAACCAATGCTGGCCAGGAAGGTCAAAACCTGGCACCTTTTGTGTAGGGTCATCTATGTAACTGCCTGTATCTGGGCGTTCAGCAGCCCATTTGGCTTTCCACTGTGTGTTGATGTCAAAGTTGTTAGACAGCTGTTGAGCGAGTGCCAGAGAGTCTCCTTTGTATCAATGGCCAAAGAGGCTGATCAGGGGTAATTCTGCCAAGTACTGCAGCCAACCTCTTAGTCTAGAAACTAGTAAATTACTTCAGAGTAAATCAGAGTTACTCCCCAATCTATTCATTCCAAACTTTTCATTGTCAGAGAGGAGACACAACCTGGGACAAGAAGCAGCAATATATCTCCCTTATTTATGGATTCCAATGGGAAAGACTATTCAAAATAAACCTCCCTTAAGTCTAAAGGCCCAGCAAAATTATCTTCATACTTGAGGGTGTATGAACTGTTTTGTTTCTTCATTTAGGACCGATTGTGAGCCACGGCTGAAAGATATAGAGGAAAAACACCATAGCTACCAAAGCAACCACAACATTCAAACTTAGAACATCTTTTCTCAGTTTACACTATGAACTATCAGTTTTATTTACAGTGATATTTAGATAATACATAATGGATATTAAATGCAAGCAGTTGAAGTACTGTATTAAGATACAAAGCACAGCTTAAATACCTTATGTATACAAGAAATTATGTTAAAACTATACTAGAACACTATTTTTTTCTTGCAATCTACATAAAAGAGGTAGCTATAATTTGATTGATTAAAAAGACTGCAGCATGACTTTTAGAGACAAAATATATTTTGTTAATTATTACATCTTTTTAAGATGAATATCAACCCATTACTTCCCAGAGTCCTTGCAATGTGAATCCATCTTTTAGCTTCTCTATGGCGAGTCCTAGCTCTTCGGAAAAAACAGGCTCACGGTCTTGTTGCTATTTGCAGGACAACAAGAAGAAGAAAAAAATGTAAGCAAATTGTGGTTAATAGTGTTAACAAGAAACTAATTCAGTTTTATTGTAACTTTAAAAAATACCTTGTTTCCATCAGCAAAATAAGCCTATGATAGAAAAATAAAAATAAGTTATTGTAGCAGTCAGCATTATTTTTAACCGAAATTCAGGCAGTAAATTAATTCATTGAAAAACTATTATCTCAAAGCTATCAAAATCTCATTTCTTATGTAATTTACTTAGTATTAAATAAAATAAATTCATTTTCAATTTAAAATCCTGTTTTTCAAGACATGCCTCTGAATATGTATAATCTTATATAACTATTCTAAATATAGAACTTACGGCAAATAAACAATTAGCTTTGATCTGATATATCACATGCAACTAAACAACTGATTTATTCCTAGTATTAAAAAGAGAGCTGGGATTTCTTGTTTAGTGTAATGTTATTGCTCACTGTTTGAAAATAAACTGTTTCTTGAGTAGGCAGCACCCAATAGTTATAAATAAGCAAATGAATAAAGGACAACTACCTATATTTAGCATATAACTTCTTGGGTTACTTGATCAATAACATAAAATGACAATTGTTAGTGTAATATTACATCCAAGACATATATCTTAGTTTATTAACATTTTGACCGGGGCTGTGAGCTCATTATAATTTACTGACCAGTTTAGTACACCTAAGTGTACAGGGAAACAATACAAAAGTTATTAGTTTTAAGAGACGCTTACCACAAAAGCATCTGTCTCATTTGCCTCTATTTCTACATCTTCCTCTATTTGTTCTACTTTCAAATCTTCTAGCTGTTGAGGCTGAATATTGATAAAGAAAACAATTTGAAACAACAACCTACATTTCTTTAATACCTTTAAACAAAAGCTGGGATTGATTAAAATTTCAAAAAGTGTACCTTTTCTTCCATTTCATAGTCTACTCCAAATATAGGACTGACTGAAAACACTTTATGCAATGAATTTATTTCTTTTGCAGTTTCCTCCAGTTTTTCAACTGGGTCAATCTTAAATCCAAGCACATATCCTCCAGTCTGTAAAAGAGTAATATGTTAAATAAAACTTTCACAATAATTATGCTTGAGCATAATTATATATTATAAATTATAATTATATATTATAAATTATGCTCGAGCATAATTATCCAATTAGTAAATCAAGTATATTTTACAAACTCTAAAATGGTTCATTATCATATGAGAAGTCAATGGCACAGTATTAGTTTAAATCATGTTTAAATATGTAATATATTCAGATAAACTGAACATTTAAGAAAACTAGAAGCTGCAGTGGGAGTTACTTCTTAACCAGACATGCAGAAAGATACTATCTATCTATCACATAGGAGATATATTATATATGTGTGTGTACATAATGTGTGCGTGCATGTGTATGTGTATGTATGTGTATATATATATATACACACACACACACACACACACACACACACACACACACACACACACACACACACACACACTACCTAATATATATATATATTATATAATGCATTTTTAGTTGGCTTTTCATGTGCTCATTTTCATGTATCATGTACCATTTTTTTGTGAATGAATACAATTTTTAAGATACTGTTACCAAAGCAACTGGACAATTCAAAGCTGGAAGCTATTTTTAAATACTAATCTCAGCAGCAGCATGAGAAAAGTAATCAGCAATGACACATGCATTTCCAAAGCCATTTATTCACGGTCTTACTCCAACTTCTCAGAAGCAGATAATTTGAAGACTGCACTTACAATTTTTATAGGAACACATTGCTCAAAAATAGTACATGACTAAGCTAGTATGCCATGTTTCATTCAGAGATCTGATTGGTCACCTGCTGCTAATTTATCATGGTCATTATTATGTCTTTTCATTACTTATGCTTATTTACCAAGTATAATACCAGGTTACTACATTATGCGAATCAAAGAAACAATTTCTCTAGAATTGAATAACAGAAAGTAAAAAATATTTATCGTAAATCAAATGGTATATGAACTGAAATAAATAAATTATGCCATTAGTTTCTTACCGCCTGAGAACTTTCAATGACAAGTGCCAAGCCAAATTTTGAATCTCTAATCTTTATAGAACGCTGGATGCAAAGATTATAAAAATATATGTGTTAAAACATTTTTAAAATAGATTCTTAACAAAAGTAACTGAAAATATCGATACAATCTCTTGCAATTAAGATCTTTGTAATTATGCAAAATATTTGAAAGGACAAAACCAAAAAACACACTAAAAAGGAAATGAAAAAGCTAACTTTTATGAATTTCAATCAGAATTTAATATTTGTATGGTTACTTCAACACTTTTAGCTGCCATAACAATAATTACTTTGGAAACCAAATAATGTTTAGCACATTTAAAGAGTGATATAATTTCCTAATTTAGACCATGACATCCAAAGCAAAGTTTCAAGTTTACACACACCTAATGCCACTCATCATACCACCTCTAATATGTCCTATTGCTTAATTTCCTTTCCCCACTGTTTCACTAGAATGAAAATACTGCTAACTTGCCTCATAAACGTGATAAAGAGATCTTTAGTGCTAATTGGACATGAGTGTCGTGCAATTTGCAGGTTTTTTTATGACAAACAGTTGTGGGAGATAGACGTGTCAGTGGCAATGATGTGTATGATGTCTCCACTACTTATCCACGATCTCAACAAAAAGATAATAAGTCTGAGAAATGAGTCCTCCTCTTCTATGAGATTGCAGTTAGGGAAGGAAAGCTTAAACATTTCCTTTTCAAATGACACAATCCTAATAATTAAAGCCATTTGAAAATGGAATAACATATTAACAAAGCGATAGCTTCACATATAATTAAACCCTAACAAGCCATACACCCTCTTATGAGCACATATGGGTGATCTGCTAGGGGAGCTGAAAGGTTACTGATTTCAATATGCAAGAGCCAAATATACATTTTGCATAATTAAAATAATATCATACATGATAATTACAGATAAGAGAGATAATTGTAGCTACTTACAATTTGCAGATATGGTATACTGACATTAAAGCTATCGTTCATATTAGCGTGCCAAACTACTCTTACATTTGTAATAAAAAATGTACCCAGGTTTCCCTAGAAAAAGAAAGAAAGTAAAATAAATCAGGCTCCTTGAATCCTTCATATTTCTACGTATTTGTGTAAAGTCTAGAACAGCACATTTCCTAAAGTTAAACCGACATCTAAATGCTTATTTAAATAAGAAACTCATTGGGAATCACCTGTTAATAGAAAGAAATCATGGCACAAAGGAGGAAACTCTCTGGCGTTCCTGCCAAGTTCTCAAAATAATATGCTATTCAACTACAATGGCATGCAAGTTAAATTTAGGTTGTTCCAGAGGCAACTACTGACATCAAAATGACAGTATTCAAACAGAGCTGTTTTGCTCTGTAATGCTGATTTTCTTCCTATTTTTAGCTAATTTCTTAGATGTTAAAACAACTGTATGTGGGAAAATGTTTCCTTTGTGAGTTTTTAAAAAAATAATTCCTGGGATCCAACTGAATAAGCTATGCCGGTTCATGATTGTAATAAAAATTTGATTTGAATCAAAGAGTTAGAAACAACTGAGCAACAATTGCCAGAAAACAGCTGCACGGACAGTTCTTGGTGCCCCTAGGGTGCCCCATGTTACATTGCTATTCTGCGAGCTGCACTGGCTGCCAGTTTGCTTCCGAGTCCAATTCAGGGTGTTGTTATCACCTTTAAATCAGGGGTGAAATCCAGCAGGTTCTGACAGGTTCTGGAGAACTGGTAGCGGCAAATACCACCTCTAGCTGGCCCCAGAGTGGGGTGGGAATGGAGATTTTGCAATATCCTTCCCCCAGGAGTGGGGAGGGAATGGAGATTTTGCAGTATCCTTCCCCTGCCACGCCCACCAAACCAAACCACGCCACGCCCACCAAGCCACGCCCTCAGAACCGGTAGTAAAGAAATTTGGATTTCACCACTGCTTTAAATTCCTTCATGGTATGGGTCCCAGACTAGCTGAGAAACTGGTTCACCCTGATGGGATTAGCCCACCCCACTTGTGTTGGCAGAAGGGGTATGCTGTGGACCCCATTAGCCACGGAATTTCTCCTGGCAGAGTCCAGAAGAAGAGCCTTTTCAGCTATAGCTGAAAACCTTGACCCTTGAGGTCGGATCTGCTCCCATCATTTTGGCCTTCCAAAAGGTCTTGAAGACATGTCTATGCCAATTAGCCTGGGGCTTTAAGGGGGGGGGGAGCGTGTTGGAAGTGGCTAATGCAGTAGAGAATACCCCACCTACTCCCTGTGTGCATTTTGTTCCCTCCCTCTCCATCTTGCTTAGTTTTATTTTAGCTTTTTAATTTAAGATCCTTATTTATTGTTTTAATGTTTTAAGTACATTTTATTCAATGACTGTAAGCCACCTAGAGTTGCCTTTGGAGAGATGGTAGGCAGCTTGATAAGTTGATAAATATATAAATAAATAAGTATTTCTGATCCCACTTTTTAAGGAGCTACAATATTTCATTATTATATAACACAAGTTTAATAGGAGTCAAAGTTGACAGATCATAGTTTTAGTGGTTCCTGCCTCAGGAAATACAGTCTAACTATCTGTAGAAAAGAAAACAACATTTCTTAGTAAATGTTGTAACAATGCTTTCCTATGATAATTATGCTGATTCCTTTCTAATTACTGTAACTATAATTATTGCAGTAGTTATTGTAGTGGTTCAAAGACAGATGCCACATAAAAGCAGATTCTTTGAAGGAACACTGAGCTAGATTTATAGCTGTAAAAGTATACAATTTTAGGTTTTCAAGCTACAGGGTAGTGACATTTCCATCTGACATGACTAGCCATGCTTGTTGACATAAACCTGATGTGTCGTCTAAATTCAATTAAAACATCATAAAGTAGAGAAAATACGGACAAGTTACCTTCCTCTTTAACTAACAATAAATGGCATGGAGAGTATGTACAAAAGATCTCTTGCATATTAAAAGAGTAAAAAAACAACAACCCTGCTCTACTTGAAGCTTTGGCACATACACAAGCATACTTCTTTTTATGCACTGTTCATCATAGTTTGTGGTTGCACAACTGTATCTATAGGAAGCTGGATAGCTCCATCTCAACTGTCTGCTTTGACAATATTAACTTACTTTATTTCTGATTTCATATAAGTTATTTGTCTTGAAGCTGCTTTACATAGCTTTCCTCATTTACACATGCAATGCTTGTTACACTACTATACGCCTGTTCTTCGTTCCTAAATTATCTGTGGTGTTCTCTTTCCTTACCACAATTATTACTTCTTGTACTGCCCTGAGTGTTAAGTGTCTTGGATAGTCTTTATGGCAAAATGAAGTAATAATTATGCTGGTCTATGACTGTAATAAAGATTTGATTTGATCTGAAGTATTAATGCTAAAACAGTCTACTATTCCTACATAATATAATCAAATAGTTTGTGTACGGGTTATACAATCCTTTTGGCACATTAGACACTTTTTAAGAAATCACTTTCTTAATATTGTTTTCTCATGCCACATCATACCTGGTCACTAGATAAGTTCCAAACACCGTTTATTTTGTCGTACACTTGTTCTTTTGGTAACAATCTCAATTGCTTGTTCTGAATTAATGCAGATCTCAACTTCAGCTCACGGTACATTTTCGATGTTTCGTAAGCTCTACAAATAGTGGAACACATAGTTTTAACATTTTCATTTTTAATCTCATTTTATTTAAACGTATCCATGAAACAGTTCATTTTGTGTACAATTCAGTCCAATTAATTTACCGATGAGTAAACTGACCATATTAAGCAGCAGTTAAAAAAATATACAGAAAAAAGTAAGACATATTCATTATATATCAGCATCCCTGCAGTCAACCTCAATCTTCTGTAAGTGTCCCATCTTGTTCTGGATATTTTTTGAGGTAGAAATACACATGTTCACTCAATGCACAAAATATAAGCTTATTCTTAGTATCCAAGTATTTCTTAGATTTTTAAGAAAAAACTTAAGTAATCAGCCCTTGCTACAAAGTATTCTTTACAATCAAATAAGGCGATTCTCAACCTTTTTTTCACCACGGACCCCCTTTTAATACCTTTTGTGGCCACGGACCTCCAAGACTTAACTCAAGATTTAAATCATGACATTTCTTCAAGCCTTTACAGACCCCCCCCCCCCGTGACGACACTGTGGACCCTCAGGGGTCCGCGGACCACAGGTTGAGAACTACTGAAATAAGATATATATGATGTCTTCAGCACCGAAGCATTTTGCAAATGGAGCTCCATGAAATCTCCATACTTTGCCACGGAATTGAGTTATTCAAACCATGCTCTGGAAAAAGCACTTCTAAGAGGTTGAAGCATGTAAATTGTTAAGCACTTTTCTACCTGAAAAAACTATTTGGGTTGTGCCACCTCTTTCAAAGACTTAGCCCACTTAAGGGATACTGACAGCAACATCCATCCAGGAACATTTATTTCAACCTTTTCTTGGCCTTCAGGCCTGTTTGAGTTGGCAGTTGAACATAAAATTTATATTATAAAAAAAACTATTTGTAATTTGAAAAGCTGAAGTGCAAGAAGACTTGCTGTACAAAAAATAATTTAAGTAAAAAGATAAAGATGTATAACTGAACACCCCTCCTCTGGAAAATTGCTTGGCTGAAAACATGAACATTTCTTTCAGAAGTTGGGAACGTACTGAAACGTTTTTTTTCTACAAATTGCATTAAACTCACATGGTTGATACTGTAGGAATTGAAAACAATATTACTATTCCCCAGTAAAATAGTCCTTTTAAGTCGGTTAATTCCTGATGATGGTGTGCATAACTCAGGAACTCGCCTTGCAGTGAGATGGGCAGCAAACAAATTTAATTAACAATAACAATAATAATAATAGTTTAGCTGGGATTCAGATTAACTTGCTATCATTTGAATTAGAACAAAAAGGATACAAATAAAAGTAGAACTAAACAATGATATAAATTCATTTCTTGGAAAACAATAGTTTTTTGTTTTTATCACAGTAGGACCTAAAATTTTTGATAGTCATTAGTAGCATTTAATATATCCAGAAGAATATCTCTCTCTGCATGTGTGTATACGGATTCAATTAAAAAGCCCTAAAATAAAATACCAGTACCTGTCATGGACTTTTAAAATATACAAAATGCAGAGGTTGTGGAAAAGGGATGGTAAGGGAAGGATTTTGAAATACAGAGCAGAGATCTGCATTTGTAAATACCAAATTGTATTATATTTCAAACCAACACAGCACAATTTCTGAAACCTAATGTACCATATGTAACTAACTAATTTTGTTAGGGCTGCTTTAGTGAGTCTTTTGTGTTTCTACATAAAACTTTTTAAAAAAACTTAAATACCTGTGAACAGAAATAACAGAAGCAAAAAGTCTGGGGCTCCCAGGAATCACATTTGTAAATATGAATTCAAAACGTGTGTTATTGCATTTGGTCAAGATATAAAGTGCTTCGGTCTGTCCTCTTAATTTCTATAAGAGAAAATATCAGATTTAATATCTTATTGCAGTTTTTAAAAGAAATGAACATTATAGTCATTTAACATTTCTGAAAAATATTATACAGAGTTGCACTTAATGAAACTTCAGTTTTTTGAGAGATACAAATGTGTGCTATATTTCTAATCTGCCGTGTCACAAAGGCCTTGAGTAGGTAACATCTCATATATTATAAACCCCAGGTTCAGTAAATGTAGAGCACATAAAAGATCATTTCTGTTAAATTACACATTTAATAAAACATGTGATGTGAATTTTAATTATGAACTCATTAAATAAAGCTGATCTATATTACAATTCTAATTATTTGTATCTACACTAATCAATATCATTGTTCTTTCTCCCCACCTCTCTCTCTCTTTTCTCTTATGGGTCAAATCTGAAGACCAAACTATATTAACAAAGATGCTTTTATATTAAATGATGTGGAATAATGTAGAATTAAGAGAACATTTATTTTAATGTGAGATGATAGATCTATAACTACCTGGATGATATTACAAGATATCACATAAATATATCTGATTACTATTCTTACTTTTCAAGAGTTATTTTCCTGTCTTTTGTAAAACTTCTAGTTATTATTGACTTAACCTGTTAAAGAACCTTCGAAAGAGAATGAAATCTGGGCTAGGAGATTAGCATTTGGAGGCTCATCAAATAGTTTTCGGGTTATGATGACAACTGGGACTGAAATTTCTGTTGCTAAGTGATGCAGTTGTAAAGCATAGTGTTATGTGACCACATTCTATAGCAATAGCAATTCCAGAAATCCCAGTTGCTGTCATAACCCTAGGACTACATGAGGACTTTACATGTTCATGACATGGGAGGTGGGAGTCTCAGGCAAGCAGGCTGAGAAGCGAGTCCTATGTGTGTGTGTGTATGTTGTGGGCAGGCATTATGGAGCATGTGTAGGCAGGTGCTGCAGGAAGGTGCTAGGTTTCTGTGGGCAGATGCTAATGGAGTGTGGGAGTGTGAAAAAACAGCAGAAGCAGGAGTGACTTGCGACCTCCTGCCAACATCTCCATTTATTTTGCTTTGTGGGAAGCTGACAGGGTAGGTCACAAATGTGACTGTGGGATGCCATAATTGCGAACTGGTTGCCAAGCACATGAATCATTATCATGTGATGCAAGGATGCTGCTATGGATGGAACTTTGAGGGCCGATTGTAAGTCCCTCACGTTCAGTGCAATTTAACTTTGAACAGTTGTTGAATGACTGCCGTAAACCAAGGACTATTTGTATACCTTCCTTAAACTACCATCATTGAAGAATGGAAAGAGATAAAATATAGTACCCTTTCACAAATAGTACTATTTCGATTTGGGAAATAGATCATCTATGTGCTTCTACTTGAGCTGCAGAAGATGCTTATTCTGTGTTTGGAACATACTTATCAATTTGTGAATGCTAGCTGACATCAAATCAGAAGGCATGACCATAATCACACACTGTGGCTTATATACCAGATTGTTGATATCTTTAGCAAAATCTATATTTTTGTTATTAATTTCCTATTTGATATCACTGCTTACATTTTTCTTCTGTGTCCAACTCTATAAATATCTGTCATCTTAAATGAAGAACTTAATGCAACTCAAGTGAATTCATTAAAGTCAATGTCATAATGCATATATAAAAATGGATATCACTAATGTTCTTGTGTTTGAAATTTAAGGAGCATCTGTAAAGCAAATAATGATTAGCAAGTTATGTTATTTTAAAACAATATATCTATTTTGAAAAATATTCTGGCTGATTCAAAACTAATGTAATCATACCGAATTAGCAGTTCTTGTTGTTGTATTCACAAAGCAATTGTAGCCAACAGCTAAATAATTAGGGAAAGCAAACACAATATTGTTAAAGGCATAGCGTTAAAATAATGATTTAATAACAGACTGTTAGTATAATGTAACATTATATAATATATGCACAGCAAATATATAATGGCACCAGAAGACAAGTGAGAATTCCAAGTGAAGCAAAGCAATTTTTCATTTTTAACCACTCCAGATTAATATATAAATTCCAGAGGGCTTTGAAATCATCTACTATTGCTTCATACTTCTCAAGCAACAAAATTCAAGACAGTCTGAGGAATGTGAATTTAATACCACAGAGTACGCTGAATAACATTTTTGATTATGCCATTGTTATCTACAGACCTCAAAATCTCTTTCCAATTCACTTTTTTTACAATGTTCCATGCAGACCTCATCTTACCACTCCTTTACCACCAACAACAGCAGAAAAAGAAACAAGTTCACCACCTGCCACCTGTAACTACTCTACAGTATTTCTATTAGGGGTATAGTACACTTTCAAATACATAACACATTTTTTTTTGGCTTCCACATAACCATCACCCCTCCTCCTCCCGTCGAAGATGCTACTACTTTAAGGACTCTCATTAAAATTAATGAAATAACAGTATCTTTTTTCAGTCTGATGAGAATCTGAAAAGGGTCGGGTTATTTTAATAACAGCTAATATGTCAGGCCCAAGCCCAGAGATGACACAGGAAAATCCAACAGAATTTCACCTTTTATTTGCTTATACCTAATGCACAGAAAGGGACGCGGTGGCTCAGTGGCTAAGATGCTGAGCTTGTCGATTGAAAGGTCGGCAGTTCAGCGGTTCGAATCTCTAGTGCCGCATAACGGGGTGAGCTCCCGTTACTTGTCCCAGCTTCTGCCAACCTAGCAGTTCAAAAGCACGTAAAAAAAGGCAAGTAGAAAAACAGGGACCACCTTTGGTGGGAAGGTAACAGCATTCCGTGCGCCTTTGGCGTTTAGTCATGCCGGCCACATGACCACGGAGACGTCTTCGGACAGCGCTGGCTCTTTGGCTTTGAAACTGAGATGAGCACCACCCCCTAGAGTCAGGAACGACTAGCACATATGTGCGAGGGGAACCTTTCCCTTTTTAATGCACACAATTTTACCAAACTAAAGATGAAATCTTCTAACCTAACTAGGTATATACGGAGTGATTCTAGACTATGGCTACCACGAACCTTTTCCTTTCTCCAGCTTAGAACTGCACAGTATCTTAATCTGGGCCTCTCTCTGGGGAAGCTCTGTGTTGCCAAAACTCTTTCCCACTGCCTCTCCAGGTGCACCTTCCGTCACATAATAACAGCTAATACTGTTGTTATATGTTGCAGTAGTGATGTTATAAATCATCAGGAATCCTTGGAGATTATGGTGATAATTTGACAGATTTGACAAATACATCAGAGAGACTTTTTGGTTGACTTTTTAAAAACTGTACATTATTAACAACTCGGGATGTGTGGATAGACAAAACATGCATTAAAAAGGAAAAAAAAATACTTACAGAGGTTGACTCTAGGCAATACAACAGAATGCCAAATAATTCTTAAGTTTGTTACTAAGAGTCTGCCTAGAAATTAAAAAAAAATCATTGGAATTTCTACAACCCATAACTTTGTTTTTACATATGAGAAACAGGAAAAAAAAGTGCATGAACACATGGACAAGTTGGACATGTAAATCAAATATAATATAAAACAGCAATGATTTTTGACCAACAATCCAGAGAGAAATCCTGTTAATAAACAGCCGTTGTTTCTCTTTTTTAACTTATTCCAACTGGAAGTAATTATAATAGGCCCCTATGAGATATCTGCTAGAAAATGAACTACACCTCTTACAGGAAGGATTCACCAGCATGTTCCCAGTTTAATAATAGACAGCAGCTGTGGCATGCACAGGCCTGCTGGATCAGGTCAAGCCCGTCTTAGGCAAGCATTTTGTTTCTCACAATGACCAGCCAGATAATCTGGGATATTTGCAAATAGAAAATGGAACGTAGCCTCCCTCTTTGGTCTCTGCACTGTAACTGCTTTTTGGAAGCATGCTGCCCCAATCTGGAGATAACATTGAATCTTCAAAACCTTGGCCAATCTGTCCTCCAGCATCCTTCTGTCCTGTTAGAGTGAGGGTCTCCTCTCCTGTACTTACAAATATTTTGAGTGTAGATAATGGAATACTGACTAAATAAGTATCCACACTGAGGGGATGAGTGTGCTCTCAATATATAGGATTTAAAAGAATATAATACAGTTATAGAACAGCATAAATAAACACTGTGAATGCCATCCCTAGAAGCAAACAATCTTATGTAAGCATTTATGGGGGAAATAAACTAAGGAAGCAAAACATTAAAGGGTAAGGCGAAAGGTTTCAAGAACCAGATGTTTTGTAGATTTGAGAAAAGTGAAAAAAAGACCTAATAACAGATAGCATGGGGGAAAGTAGGTTATAAATACTTTAACAAATAAAGGCAATTGTGGCAATCAAATCAATGTTGTACAATCATATTCCCTGTAATAAATTCAGATAATTGTGAATCACAAAATTCACAAGCGAAATAAAATTCATCTACATCAATGGGGGATACCTTAATTTGGCAGAAGTATATTTGTTAATTAAAAGAGATTATCATTAATGCAAACACACCCAAAAAAGAGTTTTAGGAGATGAAATATCTGAAAAAACAGAATAATAAGCTGTCTCATTCTCTCTCATTCTATTCTGAATGCATGATTTTGAATTGCATAGGTTCAAAATCAACCAACCAGAAAAACTTTTCTTTCTTTGAAATGTCAGTGGAACAAATTTAATCAACTTTTAAAACTCTATGTTACCTTTCTCTCCATTGTTTCCTTTGGTATCTTCAATAGGCTCTAAACAATCAATGAGGATCTCCCCTGGTCTCATTTTCATTTGCCTAAAACAATATTACATTCTTGTTGTTGTTAGTTGCGAAGTCGTGTCCGACCCATCGTGACCCCTAAGAATTACATTCTTAGATATTGCTATAAATAGTTGTCTTGTTTTTAATTACAGAGGTCATAATTAATTGAATATGAATAGCATTCTGAAAGGTAACAATTATGTATAACTCTCCCCCAGCCTACAATTTCTGTGAAAGGGCTTGTCCTATACCAGGTTGCCATCACCGTTAACTTTTTAGCCAAAAAATCCCTTCCAGAACTTCTGAAAAAAATAAATAGCTACCCCGTCTTCACAATTAAGATCTAAAAGGAAAAATAAATTGGGATAAGAAAGTAAATGACAGCACTACAGTAATTCTTAATTATAACTATCAAACCTTCCAGTGGCACTCAATCCCAATATCATCTCCCGTGTTATAAACAATCCTGTTCAGAATCACATTTCAAGTACTGTGAAGCAGGTCCCCCTGAATGGGAATCCAGTGATAATATCACTTTTAATATATTTTGCTTCTGGATGATTCAATTCAATAGGTTTTCTCTTGAACTATTACATTTACAGCTAATTCTTCTGAAGGTTCAATTAATTTTATATCAACAGGCACATCAAATGTTCATATTGCCAAGTGAAATACATTATCCTCTTTTCCAGGCATAAAACTGTTAATTTGCTTCCTTTGTTCAGTTCAAAACAGAAGACAGTTTTCAAATTATGTTATTAAAATGTTTTAATTTTGATTCAATCAAAAATGCTCAAAATATATCCTAATGCCCCTCAAGTTACAGATAGCAACCCTGTAAGGTAAGATGAGGTCTTCCAAAATAAATAAGATGTGAAGGAGCCAGTTTCGTGTGGTGGTTAATGCACCAGGCTAGAATATGGGAGATGATGAGTTCTAGTCCTGCATTGGGCATGAATGGGTGACCTTGGGCCAGTCCCCCTCCCTCAGCCCTAAGAAGGAGGTAATGGCAAACTACAGATAGTGCTTGACTTACAACAATTTGTTTAGTGACCGTTCAAAGTAATAACAGCACTGAAAAAAATGACTCATGACCATTATTTCATACTTATGACCAGCGTTACATCCCCATGGTCACATGATCAAAATTCAGACCCTTGGCAACTGGCTCATATTCATGACGGTTGCAGTGTCCTGGGCTCATGTGATCCCTTTTTACGACCTTCTGACAAGCAAAGTCAATGGGGAAGCCCGATTCACTTAACAACCATGTGACTAACTTAACAACTGCAGCGATTCACATAACAACTGTGGCAAGAAGGATCGTAAAATGGGGCAAAATTCACTTAACAAATGTCGCACTTAGCAACAGAAATTTTGGGCTCAATTGCGGTCGTAAGTCGAGGATTACCTGTACTTCTAAAATCTAGTCAAGAAAACAGCAGGGACTAATCCAGGCAACATTGACTCCAAGGCACACACACACCAAGAGTCATAAGGAAGATTAGACAGTATATATAGAAACAGCATTAAAAAAATGTAGTTTCTGCACCTTATCCCTGCCCTTGGGGTTTTCAACAATGAAGCACCCCTGAACGGTTAATCTGATCCGATACAGCAAAAAAATACAAATACAGATAATCCTCAACTTACGACCGCAATTGAGCCCAAAATTTATGTTGTTAAGTGAGACGCTTGTTAAGGGAGTTTGGCCCCATCTTACAACTTTTTTTGCCACATTGTTAAGCAAATTACTGCAGTTGTTAAATTAGTAACACGGTTGTTAAGTGAATCTGGCTTCCCCATTGACTTTGCTCATCAGGAGGTCGCAAAAGGGGATGTTTCCGGGACACTGCAACCGTCATAAATGTGAGTCAGTTGTCAAGCATCCGAATGTAAATCACGTGATCGTGGGGATGCTTGCAACGGTCATAAGTGTGAAAAATGGTCATCAGTCCCTTTTTTCAGTGTTGTTGTAACTTTGGTCACTAAATGAACAGTTGTAAGTCCAGGACTACCTGTAGCCCCCGTCACAGGGTTGACAGGAATGAATTAAGTGTGTGAAAGCCCCTAGATGAGGATTTGAAATCCCGTGGATGGGGAGGGTTGAGGTCCATTGTGAGGACGGCCGTCGCCATGTGGGCAGCGGGAGAAGGAAGACAACAAGCATCCCACAAAGGCTGCTCGGGAAACGGGCTCCTGGGCTCCGGGGTCGCGAAGCGCCCGCCCGTTGAACCGCCACTCCTGTCAAGCCAGACCCTTCCGACCCGCGAGGGAGAGGCGAGAGGGGCGGGGACGCTCTCGCGCCACATCACTCACTGCGAAGAGATGTCAAAGCGAACATCTCGGTCCTCCCACAGCGAATCCGCAGTTGCAGCCGCCGCCATGACAACCATCAATTGGATCTCTGCGTTCCCGACTCCAGCTTCCGGACGGACATCGGCGAAGGACAAACTTCCTCAGCGCGTTTGAAAAACTGCCGGATTTATATTTGCATAGTGCTAGAGGGCGCTATTTCGGCTCAGAAGCGAAGATAATTCCTTGAGACGCGTTTTCTCGATCTGCTCCTTTCCAGATGTGTTAAGGCTACAGCACCCATAGTCCATTTGCAGCTGGCTTGGAATAATGAAAGCCGTATAGTTCTAATGCAGGGGGAAAGGTTCTCAATTATTCTGGGAAAGGTTATTAATGTTAGTGATTTACATTTATTGGCCGCCCAACTCCAAGGGACTCTGATCAAACAGAAGACATTCCATTGCCTTGTTACGTCCCAATTTTTATCTTCCCAATTTTATCAGGCAAACTTCTTGCATCATTGAGAAATAGCAAAAAGCGGGCGAAACTCCTATTTCAGACGGAGTTCGAAAAGTCAGTCGTAGCAGAAACCAGCCTTAAGAGGAATAATCGGTTTAATGCAGAGGAATTTGTTCACGTCAGATTTATTTCATTTCGGCTTAAAGTTTAGAATTTTAGCTGCTAATTTAGATTTTATGACTCATTTTTAAAATTTACATTTTTAATGTATAGTTGTTTTAATTTAGAGTTTAATAGTTCTCATGGGAAAAATATTTGAAGAAAACCACTGTTTTAAAACTGGCAAAATTCAGATTTGATAGGGTACTATGACAAAGGTCTCCAACCCTGTAACTTTAAAAATTAGCTTTGTTATCAAAATAAAGACTGCCAGTATTCTATTCTTTAAATAGGTGTACAAATACATTCAATGCATATTATCTCAATTATTGTTTACATTATGTCCAAAGTTATGTCCAACTTTAAATATCTTGCTGAGTATGAAAGAAAATGTTAGATGGCAGCACCTGCTTGATTTTGGCAAGCTAAGATTAGATCTGGTTAGTACTGAATGTAAGGTCATAAATAAGTATGAGTTATAGACTGGACAGACAAGTTAAAAGAAAGTAATAGCAAACAGCTTTGTAGTTGTGGCAAGCAAACTACATAAATATGTTTGTGAAGTTATCAGTGGTTGAGTT
This sequence comes from Thermophis baileyi, assembly GCA_003457575.1. NCBI lineage: Eukaryota > Metazoa > Chordata > Lepidosauria > Squamata > Dipsadidae > Thermophis > Thermophis baileyi. Next base: position 4,019,104 of record QLTV01001483.1, on the reverse strand, counting down.
CAACTCTAAGGAAATCCCCTTTTACACCCTTTTACACAAACAAATTGCAGCCTTAATCTTTATTCAACAGAGCAGGGAGTTCTTTTCCTTGTCTCACTGTAAAAAGATAGGTCTGTAAACTGAGTAAGTGATTTCTGACCATATACACTTCTTCAAAAAAGAGGCTACATTCTTATTTTTCTTTGTTTTGCAAAAGCATAAATACGATGGTTAAAAATCTTCCTCCTGAAAATGATGAAAATAAATACATTGGTTTTAATTCAAGTGATGAACTGAGACATTGATATTCGTTTTGCTACAGCAGTGAAAATGCTCTGGCTGATGAAATAAAGATACAAGTAGTCCATTTCCAAAAAAAATTGTTAGTATATATTCAACTCACAAAAATACATTTCAGACATTTAATGAAAATAAATGAGTATAATATAAAACAGAGCAGAAACATAAGTCTTTCAACAGCTGGCATGTGGCAGAATAAAATTCAACATCCTATTGTAAACATTTGTATTAATCTGTCACCTGCCATGTAAACCAGCATCTGAAATCCAGTTTTGAAAATTCAGAAATAGTTTTAGAGTTGAACTATCTACGCTAACTGGAACAGCATGATTTGACCTTTTCATTTAAAATAGATATTTCGAATTATGGTAGGAATTACAAGCATGTTAAAGTTATTTGTTAATTCTGTAGTATATACTTGAAAAATCTGATAGTGATGGTGTGCATGTAAGTACAACTATTAAACTACAGTTTGAAGAAGCCAGTGTGCTCTGATTCACATAGTACATAGCATAGACAGATAGATTTGCATATCATGCTAAACTAAAAACAAATGAACAGGATTATGACTAAATTATTTCCATGAAAGAAACTAATACATTTTTGACACTGTGTAGGTATCTTGTGAAAAAAGAATATATTTCTTACTACATGTTAATTATTATGATAATGATATGATGCTAATAATCATAAATAGCTTTTCAAAGTAGGCACTATGTAAATACCTTCACTAAGGTATCATTGCAGTTTCTTTTACTTTATTGTCAGTCACAGATTGATTAAAATCAGCTGTTAGATTACATCTTAATACATTGATGATTGAGTTTGTTTCAGAGCAGATGCTAGCAATTTTCAGATACTGGCCATCATCATATGATTTTGCATGATGACATGGACACCAAAGGTAATGATGATAATATTTTTGTATATACTGGTACTAATTAGACAACTCTCACAACTTTCAATGTTCTAGCTTCCAAATATCACAAGATTTTTATCCTTCTCATCTGTAAGTATACATTGTTCAGGTTGGCTTTCAGACTTGGAAAGCAAAGACCTCCATGGCCAATCACATGAATAGCTGGTGGGAACTGGAGTATAGTGGTATTAAATGCATGATTTATATGCTATTTTTTTCCTCTAGTGCGCATCTTATTTTTGCAAGTGTTTCTGAAAAGGCAATGTGATCTTTCCCCTTAAAGTAGTCCCATTTCCGGTTATTTGAAACTTCCTGGAAAAAACTGAGTACAGGCCTATAGGTTGCTTATAGGTACATATCAGGCCACTGATACCAATGACTTTAGATACTTCTTATTGTACTTCCTACAAGATTATATTTCAAAAGGGTTACCGGATTCCCCAAATCCATTCATGCAAAAGTAGTATGTATGTCATCCCATTCTACATTATTGCAAATCATCAACTGCTTTCGTTTCCAATTTAGCAGCTGGGCTTATATCCATCCTTCTTTCTTCCAGTCAACTGGGTAGAGGATTAAAACATCCAGCACCATATCAATGATTTTACCATGACAACTGACAATGCACTCAAGGATTTTTCTTTACTTGAATTGCGCTGGGATTCATCTTAGTAACTTCTGTTCATTTTCCGGCAAGTGAAGTATCTGATTCTATTCCTCACTTCTCCAGGAACATTACAAATCATTTGGACTAGGAATGCAGCAGAGTTCAAATAAACAAGCAACAGTTGTAGACTCTTTTGTCCTACAGGAATGCCAGTTTGAATGACAGAGATACCTAGGATCCAATGCAAATGCTTTGTTTGCAATTAACAAAGCATGAGTATTGACCCAAAGAAAATCTGTATAATTCCAATACATAGTTTAACATTATCTGCAGGTACTGTCATAGTTTCTGAAGTTAAAAAAAAACCTTTCTTGTAGATTTTAGTAGGAGTATACCAGAATAAGTGGTTTGAGGATAAAATCCTCATATGAATTAAGTACACTGTAATAAGAAAACCCTTGATATTTATGCTTTATATACCACTTTTCTTGTGATTAAAAAATCTTTTCTGTTCCATTCTGTTTCATGGGCAATCTTTAGGCATCTGCAAAATAAATGTCACATTACGTTATTGTTGAGCAAAAGAAAGTCAACTGTCAATAAATAGTGACAAATATTTAGGCAATGTTTTCAAATTGTTCCTTATTGTAACTTTAATAGTTAGAAATTTTATTTCCAAGATGAAGGTTTTTACAAATATGTTTGCTTCTTCTAGCAACCTTTGGGAGAAACCACATCAGAATCTTAAACTATTCTATACCTGTTAAAATACAATGTGCTTTTCTTCCTCAACACCTTTAAAAACAAATTTGACAGAGACTGAATCATACGCTTCCCCCCTTTTTTCCTGCTAACCTCACTTTCCTGATGAAGAATTCTTGAAACTGGAAAATCTGAAGAAATTTGGCATGACTATAGATTTTAGATTTTTTTTTCTGTCTTATGGTCAAACATGATATGCTTATGACATTTTGGCTACTTGCATTTCTGTCTGGGTTCCTCTGCCCTAGAGGACATTGAGACTTACAGCTTACAGATAAATTCAAGGAAGCATTTGGGGATTATATGGTCACAGAGAATTGGAAGGAAAATGGGAATTACCCCCAGTTTAATAACCATTGATCTAGAAGGTGAGAGGATGAACACTGATTCAAGACACAAAAACAAAAACCCAAACCCTAAAGATATGCCATTGACACAGTACGGATCACGACCTGTGTTATATTAAAAATAATAATTTAATATTTTATGGCTAAGCTTAATTTTTCAGTTTTCCACTGAAACTCTGCTCGTAGGAAAAAAAATATGTACAAGATCTCTGATCTTGTACATATTGATCTCTGATCAACTTTTGAAAAACTGAATTTGATCAGAATAGGTTTCTTCCCCAAAGGACAAGAAACACGAATCTTACATTGTAAAAACAATAGTTAATTCTTACCTCCAGAGAAAAGTACGCATGTCTTTTTACAGTCTTCTTCACTATCAAAGCGATTATCATTCCCATTGCAGCCACCATACCAAAACTGAGCACAAGAATCGGCTTGCTTATCATAATACCATTTTATTATATAAACGCGGCATGGTCCTTGATCTAATCTTAACTGACACTGTGGAGGCCTCAGGATATTCGCTTTAAAAAATAAAAACAACAAAAGATGTAATTGCTGTGTATTATTGGAATAATATGGCTGCAATTTAGAAACCCCTTTAATATTCCCAAATAATTTTATAGTACTGTTTCTCAACCTTGGCAATTCTAAGATATGGATTTCACCTCCCAGAATTCCCCAGATAGCATAGAAAACATGAGCACAAATTGCAGAGATGAATGAGACAGAGCCATAGATTTGCATCTGCTTCCCAGAAGTTTTGCAGTTTTGGAGAAAACGATATTTTTGTGATGAAGTTCAGCATAAAAAAGAAGTAAAAACAAAACAAAACCATGGAATGCAAAGAGCTATCACGGCAGTTCAGCAAGCTGGAAAGTGCAGAAGTTGAAATCCAAACAGATTTGAAGGTCACCTTATTGGGGAAGTCAAGGATTTGAGCATAAAATTATAATTAATTAGAATTTATGTACAGTACTATACGTTTATGATTATACAGATAAAAAAACGCATTTGAAACTTTGCAATATGTAAAGACCTGTCTTGACGGTAGATGGCATGGAAGAAACCGAGGAATGAGATGGTGGCTGTGTCTTTTCCGCTGTTAGAGATGGCAGGGATGACGGTGGTGGTGAAGATGTTGGCAATGGCAGTGCTGAAGTAACTAGTGCAGAGAATATTACAAAGAAAGAAATGAGAAAGGGAAGGGTTTCTTTTACCTGTGTGGCACATATTTCATTAAGAAATTAACTATGAAATAAGTACCTTTACCGTTAACTGGAGGCAAGACTGGAACATCACTTTTGTTGGATACCATGTCATGGTTCTCAAGAAATATTCTGTGTGATCCTTTTTCCTAAAGTAAATCCAGATTGGTTAATTTTAAAATGTAAGTGGAGTTTTTATCCACAAAGGACATATTCAATATTAGATAAAGGTGAACAGACTTCTTCCATCGCTATTATTTCCATGCTCAAAACCAACCCATGGCTCTGTGTTTCCAGCTTAAGAAATTCTCTATACAATCAGATAATATCAAACAATATCATTTCAGAAATCAGATTATTATATTACTAAATATTATTTATATTATTAGAATCAATTGTAAAATCCATCATCAGTATTATTTAGAAACTAACCCAGACACTTATTAAACATACTCTTTTAAAAAATGGACTGCAAAGCCATGTTTCTCTAACAGAGTTTTAAGGAAACCCACCACATTACTGCATTTTTTTAAAAAATTTTTTTATAAAGGACTTCAGATGAGTACCAGAATTAACGGTTGAGAAAACTGGCCAGTGTTTATGGAATTGTCTTTCATTGATGCTTCATATGTACTTGAAGATACTGCTTGTCCATTCTTATTGTTCGTGTGTAATAAATGTTGTGAAGTGTGAGAAGATACTGAATGAATCAATGATCCACTGATGCTTCCTCCATTTCCAACTCGGTTATATATTAAGGCACCATGTTCATCCTCACAAAACTGGTTAACAAGTTTGGACTCTAAAGCTATAAAATAAGAAGAAAAGGAAAAGTCTAAAATATGGTAAAATATACAACTATTGACTAAGTAATACGAATATTCATAGTATTTTGAACGTGAATCAATATTTTTTTTTTAAAAAAAGTGTTGACTGCTTCTTTGATGTGTAGATAGCTCTTGGAATATTACTTTCATATCTCAGCATGTAACCTCTTACCAATATTGTGTATCTGTTAGGAAAATCCAAGCTATCAGCATGTGTACCAAAGCAGAAATAAACAATTTTGTATTCTCAAGGTATTTTCTACTACCATTCCTATTATTTCTGATCTTTCCCATGCTGGCTGACAAAAATTGTTCTCCAAAATATTTAGATTGGTCACTCTTGCCTTATAGAATAAAGAGCTGAAACAGAAGTGCTACTTCAGAACGTAAAATATTTTACCATTGACTGTAAATTCCAAATATCTTGAGTAGGAGGACACTGACAGTAGGGGTAATGGTTTCTAGCAAAAGTATTTCCAGTAGCATATTTTTCATAAAAGAAAAATGGTTGATCATGGAGAGTTAGGATTAGCTAAAGCACTAGGCAAACAACCTGTGATCTTTTGAGTCATCCTTCGAGAGAAAAGTAGTGTACTCTGATGTAATGAACGTTACAGAATGAACATTAAATTTAGGTTACCATTACCAACCATTAATGCGTTGGTTCACCCATTGCCTTCTTGTGGTAGTTATACAGATATGATAGATGTGTATACCAGGTGATTTTTAAAAATAAATTTTCTCAAGTTTTGTAATCTTCTTAAGGATAGATCTACCTTGGCTCATACTGAATAAAAATGATCAGAATTATAAATGTTGCATGTAACTCCTGATCATCTCTAGCAGTATTCATAGAGCAAAAGCTACTGTATGCCATTTTATGTTATTCAAATGGTGTTTTGGTGACTCCTATTGGCAATAGCCTTAATCTGTGATTATATACTAGTCTAGAATGGTAGGTAACACACGTTAAAATATACACTTCATAGTTTGCAATGATAACATTAAAAAATGATCTATTTTTTCCTAGTAGTATTCTCTATTTCTACTCTGATTGTTTTGGAGTCTTAGTCATAACAAAGATACTCATTGACTGGACTCAACAAAACACAGAACCAAGGCCTTTTAGCTTGAAGGGTACCAGGGGTGGGTTCTTCTTTTCTTCGCTGCCGGTTCGCTCAGTGCTGTGCCACGCGGGTGCGCGGGTGCTTTGCACGCGCTTCGCACATGTGCAGTGCTTAAAAAAAGCTTCTGTGCAGAAGCAGAAGCAAAAAACAAGAACTGGTTCGGGGTTGCTGCCGGTTCTAGCGACCCAAGTTACTACTGGTTCTATAGAACCGGTCCAAACCAGGAGGAACCCACCTCTGAAGGGTACCAGTGGAATGTGTGTATATCTGATATCCACTATATATCAATGGAATCTGTTTATCTTCAGAACCATGTTTAAATGCTCACCTGGAAGAGTATTAAAATCATCAATAAGATACATATGTTCTCTGTCTGGATCAGATGCAATTAGATTCAGCTCACGTAAGAACTCAACTTGTGTTGGGTCTGAAGTATTTACAATTCCAATTGCATACATTTCTATGTTGGCTGCATGAGCTTCTCGGACAGCAATATCCAGCTTAACAGCTTCTCTCTTATCGGCTTGCCCATCGGTTAGGACTATGGCAACTTTCCTTACACCAGTTCGAGCCCCGAAAAAGCCTTCTTGTGTTGCTTTGCGGATGGCAGTTCCTGTGTAAGTGCCTTCTCCCATGTATAACATCTTTCTGATAGCTTGTTTCACATCCTGTTGGGCTGTGTACCTATTCAGCCCAAATTCAAGCCGAACTTCCAGGCTGTAGAGAACAAGTCCAATTCTAGTAGCATTTCTCCCTACAGTTACTCTGTCTACTAAGGCAGTAACAAAGTCTTTGATTATTTCAAAATTCTCTGGGCCAACACTTTCAGAACTGTCAATCACAAACACTAGCTCCATAGGTATTTCCTTGCATTTAATGCCACAACCTGTAAAAGGAAATTAAAAAAACCTAAATTCTGAATATTTTTTACTGAAAGATCAAACTATATAAGTCTTTCCATGTGTGCTGAATATGAGCATTATTACAATTTTAATTCAAACAATATTTTTATTTTATTTATTCAAAACATTTATATAACCTCCTTCTGATTTTGAAACCTGGGTGGCTCTCAATCAACAATTAAAACAGTATCAATAATAAAACAACATAATACTATATTAAATCTATTAAAACCATAAATATTAAAAATCTGGCACCAAAGTTTAACTTCCAACATACCATTAGCCCCAGCCAAAGAACAACATATAACAACACCAACGTTCAGTTCTTTATTTGTTTACCCTCAATAGACAGTATCTTGCCAGACTAAACCTTTACCACTCTCACTCTAATGGATCTACCTTGGGAGATCCTAGGGCAGTGATGGTGAACCTTTTTTTGCTCGGGTGACAAAAGGGCGCGCGTGTGTGCGATAGCGCGCACACACGTGCCCACACCCATAATGCAATGCCCTCCCCCTGCGCATGCGCGCACAACCCCCCTCCCGCACTGCCCCCCCTGCGCATGCGTGCAGGCCTCACTGAAGCCTCCGGACTTCCGGTAGGCCCGTTGGGCTGTTTTTCGCCCTCCCCAGGCTTCAGGAAAGCCTCCAGAGCCTGTGGATGGTGAAATACGGGCCCAACGGGCCTATCGGAAGTTCAGAAATGAACTTCTGGTAGGCCCGTTGGGCCATTTTTCGCCCTCCTCAGGCTTCAGGAAAGCCTCCGGAGCCTGTGTATTGCAAAAAATGGGCCCCACGGGCCTACCGGAAGTTCAGAAATGACCTTCCGGTAAGCCCGTTGGGCCGTTTTTCGCCATCCACAGGCTCCGGAGGCTTTCCTGAAGCCTGGGGAGGGTGGAAACGGCCTCCCCCCAC